>CM074727.1:3415462-3435287 GCA_037306005.1 Rhinophrynus dorsalis | reverse complement strand
TACACCACCAGCGCTAGGACTGTAATGTCATCATCACCCAACACCCCCCATAGTAGTGCACACACACCACCAGCACTAGGACTGTAATGTTATCATCACCCAACACCCCCCAAAGTAGTGCACACACACCACCAGCACTAGGACTGTAATGTCATCATCACCCAACACCCCCATAGTAGTGCACACACACCTCCAGCGCTAGGACTGTAATGTCATCATCACCCAACACCCCCCCATAGTAGTGCACACACACCACCAGCACTAGGACTGTAATGTCATCATCACCCCCCATAGTAGTGCACACACACCACCAGCGCTAGGACTGTAATGTTATCATCACCCCCCATAGTAGTGCACACACACCACCAGCACTAGGACTGTAATGTCATCATCACCCAACACCCCCCATAGTAGTGCACACACACCACCAGCACTAGGACTGTAATGTTATCATCACCCCCCATAGTAGTGCACACACACCACCAGCACTAGGACTGTAATGTCATCATCACCCAACACCCCCCATAGTAGTGCACACACACCACCAGTGCTAGGACTGTAATGTTATCATCACCCCCCATAGTAGTGCACACACATCACCAGCACTAGGACTGTAATGTCATCATCACCCAACACCCCCCATAGTAGTGCACACACACCACCAGGACTAGGACTGTAATGTCATCATCACCCAACACCACCCATAGTAGTGCACACACACCTCCACCGCTAGGACTGTAATGTCATCATCACCCAACACCCCCCCATAGTAGTGCACACACACCACCAGCACTAGGACTGTAATGTTATCATCACCCCCCATAGTAGTGCACACACACCACCAGCACTAGGACTGTAATGTCATCATCACCCAACACCCCCCATAGTAGTGCACACACACCTCCAGCGCTAGGACTGTAATGTCATCATCACCCCCCATAGTAGTGCACACACATCACCAGCACTAGGACTGTAATGTCATCATCACCCAACACCCCCCATAGTAGTGCACACACACACCACCAGCACTAGGACTGTAATGTCATCATCACCCCCCATAGTAGTGCACACACACCACCAGCACTAGGACTGTAATGTCATCAACACCCAACACCCCCCATAGTAGTGCACACACACCACCAGCACTAGGACTGTAATGTCATCATCACCCAACACCCCCCATAGTAGTGCACACACACCACCAGCACTAGGACTGTAATGTCATCATCACCCCCCATAGTAGTGCACACACACCACCAGCACTAGGACTGTAATGTCATCATCACCCAACACCCCCCATAGTAGTGCACACACACCACCAGCACTAGGACTGTAATGTCATCATCACCCAACACCCCCCATAGTAGTGCACACACACCTCCAGCACTAGGACTGTAATGTCATCATCACCCAACACCCCCCATAGTAGTGCACACACACCACCAGCACTAGGACTGTAATGTCATCATCACCCCCCATAGTAGTGCACACACACCACCAGCACTAGGACTGTAATGTCATCATCACCCAACACCCCCCATAGTAGTGCACACACACCACCAGCACTAGGACTGTAATGTCATCATCACCCAACACCCCCCATAGTAGTGCACACACACCACCAGCACTAGGACTGTAATGTCATCATCACCCAACACCCCCCATAGTAGTGCACACACACCTCCAGCACTAGGACTGTAATGTCATCATCACCCCCCATAGTAGTGCACACACACCACCAGCACTAGGACTGTAATGTCATCATCACCCAACACCCCCCACAGTAGTGCACACACACCGCCAGCACTAGGACTGTAATGTTATCATTACCCAACACCCCCCCATAGTAGTGCACACACACCACCAGCACTAGGACTGTAATGTCATCATCACCCAACACCCCCCATAGTAGTGCACACACACCACCAGCACTAGGACTGTAATGTCATCATCACCCAACACCCCCCATAGTAGTGCACACACACCACCAGCACTAGGACTGTAATGTCATCATCACCCAACACCCCCCATAGTAGTGCATACACACCGCCAGCACTAGGACTGTAATGTTATCATCACCCAACACCCCCCCATAGTAGTGCACACACACCACCAGCACTAGGACTGTAATGTCATCATTACCCAACACCCCCCATAGTAGTGCACACACCACCAGCACTAGGACTGTAATGTCATCATCACCCAACACCCCCCATAGTAGTGCACACACACCACCAGCGCTAGGACTGTAATGTTATCATCACCCCCCATAGTAGTGCACACACATCACCAGCACTAGGACTGTAATGTCATCATCACCCAACACCCCCCATAGTAGTGCACACACACCACCAGCGCTAGGACTGTAATGTCATCATCACCCAACACCCCCCACAGTAGTGCACACACACACCACCAGCGCTAGGACTGTAATGTCATCATCACCCACCACCCCCCATAGTAGTGCACACACACCACCAGCACTAGGACTGTAATGTTATCATCACCCACCACCCCCCATAGTAGTGCACACACACCACCAGCACTAGGACTGTAATGTCATCATCACCCATCACCCCCCATAGTAGTGCACACACACCACCAGCACTAGGACTGTAATGTCATCATCACCCAACACCCCCCATAGTAGTGCACACACACCACCAGCACTAGGACTGTAATGTCATCATCACCCCCCATAGTAGTGCACACACACCACCAGCACTAGGACTGTAATGTCATCATCACCCAACACCCCCCATAGTAGTGCACACACACCACCAGCACTAGGACTGTAATGTCATCATCACCCAACACCCCCCATAGTAGTGCACACACACCTCCAGCACTAGGACTGTAATGTCATCATCACCCAACACCCCCCATAGTAGTGCACACACACCACCAGCACTAGGACTGTAATGTCATCATCACCCCCCATAGTAGTGCACACACACCACCAGCACTAGGACTGTAATGTCATCATCACCCAACACCCCCCATAGTAGTGCACACACACCACCAGCACTAGGACTGTAATGTCATCATCACCCAACACCCCCCATAGTAGTGCACACACACCACCAGCACTAGGACTGTAATGTCATCATCACCCAACACCCCCCATAGTAGTGCACACACACCTCCAGCACTAGGACTGTAATGTCATCATCACCCCCCATAGTAGTGCACACACACCACCAGCACTAGGACTGTAATGTCATCATCACCCAACACCCCCCACAGTAGTGCACACACACCGCCAGCACTAGGACTGTAATGTTATCATTACCCAACACCCCCCCATAGTAGTGCACACACACCACCAGCACTAGGACTGTAATGTCATCATCACCCAACACCCCCCATAGTAGTGCACACACACCACCAGCACTAGGACTGTAATGTCATCATCACCCAACACCCCCCATAGTAGTGCACACACACCACCAGCACTAGGACTGTAATGTCATCATCACCCAACACCCCCCATAGTAGTGCATACACACCGCCAGCACTAGGACTGTAATGTTATCATCACCCAACACCCCCCCATAGTAGTGCACACACACCACCAGCACTAGGACTGTAATGTCATCATTACCCAACACCCCCCATAGTAGTGCACACACCACCAGCACTAGGACTGTAATGTCATCATCACCCAACACCCCCCATAGTAGTGCACACACACCACCAGCGCTAGGACTGTAATGTTATCATCACCCCCCATAGTAGTGCACACACATCACCAGCACTAGGACTGTAATGTCATCATCACCCAACACCCCCCATAGTAGTGCACACACACCACCAGCGCTAGGACTGTAATGTCATCATCACCCAACACCCCCCACAGTAGTGCACACACACACCACCAGCGCTAGGACTGTAATGTCATCATCACCCACCACCCCCCATAGTAGTGCACACACACCACCAGCACTAGGACTGTAATGTTATCATCACCCACCACCCCCCATAGTAGTGCACACACACCACCAGCACTAGGACTGTAATGTTATCATTACCCAACACCCCCCATAGTAGTGCACACACACCTCCAGCGCTAGGACTGTAATGTTATCATCACCCACCACCCCCCATAGTAGTGCACACACACCACCAGCACTAGGACTGTAATGTTATCATCACCCACCACCCTCCATAGTAGTGCACACACACCACCAGCACTAGGACTGTAATGTTATCATCACCCAACACCCCCCATAGTAGTGCACACACACCTCCAGCGCTAGGACTGTAATGTCATCATCACCCCCCATAGTAGTGCGTGTGTTTAGCCCTTTGAGAGCCAGAGGAGTACGCAACTCATTGCAAAGAAATGCGTTGCATACCCCTCTGGCACTCAAAGGGTTAAATATTTTCTGCTAAATTTAAACAATGAACTGTGATTACACAAAGGTGAAAGGCTATTGTGAAGCCTCTTCATTCTAAACACATTAGTACAGTAGAGGACGACTGGACACAGACAGCGCCACCATGAAATGGAAAGTCCGTGAAAAGCACTGCATTCATATAGACACAGAAATGCACCTTCAGGCAGTGAGGACATGCTCATTTTATTCAGAGGGAAATACCCTGCAATGTAAACCTATTCTGGTCCTTAAGAACCCAAAATAGCGGTGTGTCCCGTTCAGACATCCCCCATGTTTCCTTATACAGATACAGGTTCCACGCGCACCGCTCTCCTCCATCACAAACACCAGGGCCCTAAAGGGGAATCAGATGAGCTCATTCCCATAAGGAAGGTATAATAAAGGAATGAGAGATTTCAAAGAAGCTGAAATCAATTATATTATCTAACAAGACAGAGGCAGACTCTTCTGAACAAGAACTGGCTTGAGTTTACATATCTGGGACGTGATGGGAGTGGTGCTGGAGTAGCGAATATTGTGTGAGATACTGAGCTGCCTTCCTTGCCAAGAAACATGAAATAATTCATTGCAAAAAAAAAGAGAAAGAAATCCAGCTCTACTCAATGACCTTTATTTCCCCCCTTTTAAAAAGAAACTGTGACAAGCCTGCGACTAGATAAAAAGGAAATCAGATTTCTCTTTAAAGTCATCTCGCGTTTCAGGCTTAGCAGGGAAATGTTTATCAAACGCTTTTTCCTTTCTTGCACCAAGACAGAAAACTGAATGAGCCACCAATGAAACGCGCCAGGTACAATGCTAAAGATTGCTTCAAACGTGCAGTCTTTGAAGTGGGAGGGTTCAGATCAAGACGGAATAACTGGCATCTTGCAGGCGTTTTAGGATGTGACTAGCAAGTAAATCATAAGCCTTATTTATTAGTCTCACATCTGTTATGGACACAAGGCTGGGTTTAATCTTTTATGGCCAGAGAACAACAGATTAGACGCTTCCAGGTGTGCCCATCCATCATAATGAGATCTGGAGGAGCGGATGGGGGAATGATAGTGTTGACCCATTGCATGCTAGAGAGGTCTCTAATACACTGTAAAGCAAATTTTAAAGATGGTGAGTGCATTTTGCAGGGATGTCAGCCTTGTCCTCAACAGTGACGCTAAGGCATGGAGGCCAACCTTGTCCTCAACAGTGAACCTAAGGCAGGGAGGCCAAACTTGTCCTCAACACTGAACCTAAGGCTGAGAGACAAACTTGTCCTCAAAACTGAACCTAAGGCTGAGAGACAAACTTGTCCTCAAAACTGAACCTAAGGCAGGGAGGCCAGCCTTGCCCTCAACACTGACCCTAAGAGTGGGAGGCCAGCCTTGTCCTCAACAGAGACCCTACGGCAGGGAGGCCAAACTTGCCATCAACACTGAACCTAAGACAGTGAGGCCAGCCTTGCCATCAACACTGAACCTAAGAAAGGGAGGCCAACTTTGTCCTCAACACTGAACCTAAGGCAGGGAGGCCAGCCTTGTCCTCAACACTGACCCTAAAACAGGGAGGCCAGCCTTGTGCTCAACACTGAACCTAAGGAAGGGAGGCCAGCCTTGTCCTCAACACTGAACCTAAGGCAGTGAGGCCAGCCTTGACCTCAACACTGAACCTAAGGTAGGGAGGCCGACTTTGTCCTCAACACTGAACCTAAGGTAGGGAGGCCAGCCTTGTCGTAAACACTGAACATAAGGTAGGGATGTCAGCCTTGTCCTAAACACTGACCCTAAGGCAGGGAGGCCAGCCTTGTCGTAAACACTGAACATAAGGTAGGGATGTCAGCCTTGTCCTCAACACTGAACCTAAGGTAGGGAGGCCAACTTTGTCCTCAACATTGAACCTAAGGCAGGGAGGCCAGCCTTGCTATAAACACTGAACCTAAGGTAGGGGGGCCAGCCTTGTCGTAAACACTGAACATAAGGTAGGGATGTCAGCCTTGTCCTCAACACTGACCCTAAGACATGGAGGCCAGCCATGTCCTCAACACTGAACCTAAGGCAGTGAGGCCAGCCTTGTCCTCAACACTGAACCTAAGACAGGGAGGCCAGCCTTGTCCTCAACACTGAACCTAAGACAGGGAGGCCAACTTTGTCCTCAACACTGAACCTAAGACAGGGAGGCCAGCCTTGTCCTCAACACTGAACCTAAGGCAGTGAGGCCAGCCTTGTCCTCAACACTGAACCTAAGGTAGGGAGGCCGACTTTGTCCTCAACACTGAACCTAAGGTAGGGAGGCCAACCTTGTCCTAAACACTGACCCTAAGACACGGAGGCCAACTTTGTCCTCAACACTGAACCTAAGGCAGGGAGGCCAACTTTATCCTCAACACTGAACCTAAGGCAGGGAGGCCAGCCTTGTCGTAAACACTGAACCTAAGGTAGGGAGGCCAGCCTTGTCCTCAACACTGAACCTAAGGTAGGGAGGCCAACTTTGTCCTCAACATTGAACCTAAGGCAGGGAGGCCAGCCTTGTTGTAAACACTGAACCTAAGGTAGGGAGGCCAGCCTTGTCCTCAACACTGAACCTAAGGCAGGGAGGCCAGCCTTGTCCTCAACACTGACCCTAAGACAGGGAGGCCAGCCTTGTCCTCAACACTAAACCTAAGGAAGGGAGGTCAGCCTTGTCCTCAACACTGAACCTAAGGCAGTGAGGCCAGCCTTGACCTCAACACTGACCTTAAGAGTGGGAGGCCAGCCTTGTCCTCAACACTGAACCTAAGGTAGGGAGGCCAACTTTGTCCTCAACATTGAACCTAAGGCAGGGAGGCCAGCCTTGTTGTAAACACTGAACCTAAGGTAGGGAGGCCAGCCTTGTCCTCAACACTGAACCTAAGGCAGGGAGGCCAGCCTTGTCCTCAACACTGACCCTAAGACAGGGAGGCCAGCCTTGTCCTCAACACTAAACCTAAGGAAGGGAGGCCAGCCTTGTCCTCAACACTGAACCTAAGGCAGTGAGGCCAGCCTTGACCTCAACACTGACCTTAAGAGTGGGAGGCCAGCCTTGTCCTCAACACTGAACCTAAGGTAGGGAGGCCAACTTTGTCCTCAACACTGAACCTAAGGTAGGGAGGCCAACCTTGTCCTAAACACTGACCCTAAGACCGGAGGCCAACTTTGTCCTCAACACTGAACCTAAGGTAGGGAGGCCAACTTTGTCCTCAACATTGAACCTAAGGCAGGGAGGCCAGCCTTGTCCTCAACACTGACCCTAAGGCAGTGAGGCCAGCCTTGACCTCAACACTGAACCTAAGGTAGGGAGGCCAACCTTGTCCTAAACACTGACCCTAAGACCGGAGGCCAACTTTGTCCTCAACACTGAACCTAAGGCAGGGAGGCCAACTTTGTTCTCAACACTGAACCTAAGGCAGGGAGGCCAGCCTTGTCCTCAACACTGAACCTAAGGTAGGGAGGCCAACCTTGTCCTAAACACTGACCCTAAGACCGGAGGCCAACTTTGTCCTCAACACTGAACCTAAGGCAGGGAGGCCAACTTTGTTCTCAACACTGAACCTAAGGTAGGGAGGCCAACTTTGTCCTCAACACTGACCCTAAGACATGGAGGCCAGCCATGTCCTCAACACTGAACCTAAGGCAGTGAGGCCAGCCTTGTCCTCAACACTGAACCTAAGACAGGGAGGCCAGCCTTGTCCTCAACACTGAACCTAAGACAGGGAGGCCAACTTTGTCCTCAACACTGAACCTAAGACAGGGAGGCCAGCCTTGTCCTCAACACTGAACCTAAGGCAGTGAGGCCAGCCTTGTCCTCAACACTGAACCTAAGGTAGGGAGGCCGACTTTGTCCTCAACACTGAACCTAAGGTAGGGAGGCCAACCTTGTCCTAAACACTGACCCTAAGACACGGAGGCCAACTTTGTCCTCAACACTGAACCTAAGGCAGGGAGGCCAACTTTATCCTCAACACTGAACCTAAGGCAGGGAGGCCAGCCTTGTCGTAAACACTGAACCTAAGGTAGGGAGGCCAGCCTTGTCCTCAACACTGAACCTAAGGTAGGGAGGCCAACTTTGTCCTCAACATTGAACCTAAGGCAGGGAGGCCAGCCTTGTTGTAAACACTGAACCTAAGGTAGGGAGGCCAGCCTTGTCCTCAACACTGAACCTAAGGCAGGGAGGCCAGCCTTGTCCTCAACACTGACCCTAAGACAGGGAGGCCAGCCTTGTCCTCAACACTAAACCTAAGGAAGGGAGGTCAGCCTTGTCCTCAACACTGAACCTAAGGCAGTGAGGCCAGCCTTGACCTCAACACTGACCTTAAGAGTGGGAGGCCAGCCTTGTCCTCAACACTGAACCTAAGGTAGGGAGGCCAACTTTGTCCTCAACATTGAACCTAAGGCAGGGAGGCCAGCCTTGTTGTAAACACTGAACCTAAGGTAGGGAGGCCAGCCTTGTCCTCAACACTGAACCTAAGGCAGGGAGGCCAGCCTTGTCCTCAACACTGACCCTAAGACAGGGAGGCCAGCCTTGTCCTCAACACTAAACCTAAGGAAGGGAGGCCAGCCTTGTCCTCAACACTGAACCTAAGGCAGTGAGGCCAGCCTTGACCTCAACACTGACCTTAAGAGTGGGAGGCCAGCCTTGTCCTCAACACTGAACCTAAGGTAGGGAGGCCAACTTTGTCCTCAACACTGAACCTAAGGTAGGGAGGCCAACCTTGTCCTAAACACTGACCCTAAGACCGGAGGCCAACTTTGTCCTCAACACTGAACCTAAGGTAGGGAGGCCAACTTTGTCCTCAACATTGAACCTAAGGCAGGGAGGCCAGCCTTGTCCTCAACACTGACCCTAAGGCAGTGAGGCCAGCCTTGACCTCAACACTGAACCTAAGGTAGGGAGGCCAACCTTGTCCTAAACACTGACCCTAAGACCGGAGGCCAACTTTGTCCTCAACACTGAACCTAAGGCAGGGAGGCCAACTTTGTTCTCAACACTGAACCTAAGGCAGGGAGGCCAGCCTTGTCCTCAACACTGAACCTAAGGTAGGGAGGCCAACCTTGTCCTAAACACTGACCCTAAGACCGGAGGCCAACTTTGTCCTCAACACTGAACCTAAGGCAGGGAGGCCAACTTTGTTCTCAACACTGAACCTAAGGTAGGGAGGCCAACTTTGTCCTCAACACTGAACCTAAGGCAGGGAGGCCAGCCTTGTCGTAAACACTGAACCTAAGGCAGGGAGGCCAGCCTTGTCGTAAACACTGAACCTAAGGCAGGGAGGCCAACCTTGTCCTCAAAACTGATCCTCAGACAGGGAGGCCAACACTGGTCCTGAGGAGCTACCAACAGCACAATCTTGTAGGATCTCCCTGAATGAGCACAGGTGGAACAATTAAAGTGATGAGTCACAAATTAGTCTACCTCTGCTTCTTCTGGGAGACCCCAAATCCATGAACTATTGTTTGATCCTGAGGATCAGGGTTGGCTCCCCCTCCCCTAAAGGATGTGCAAAGTAGCCATGTTCTTAATGGGAAACTCACCGCCCAATATGAGATATTCACATAATACAAAATATACATAAGTCTGTGCTTTCTCTATACCTCCTCCATGGTGAGTACATAGAGACACAGGTCTTATGTGTGTCACTGCATGGAGACACGCACCTGCACCTACACAGTGAGTGGGGAGGTAATGTAGGGATAAGACAGGAAGTCAGTGCTAGGGGAGGTGGGTAATGCATTACTGGGCAGTGTCAGTGAGTGGGGAGGTAATGTAGGGATAAGACAGGAAGTCAGTGCTAGGGGAGGTGAGTAATACATTGCTGAGCAGTGTCAGTGAGTGGGGAGGTAATGTAGGGATAAGACAGGAAGTCAGTGCTAGGGGAGGTGGGTAATGCATTACTGAGCAGTGTCAGTGAGTGGGGAGGTAATGTAGAGATAAGACAGGAAGTCAGTACTAGGGGAGGTGGGTAATGCATTGCTGAGCAGTGTCAGTGAGTGGGGAGGTAATGTAGGGATAAGACAGGAAGTCAGTGCTAGGGGAGGTGGGTAATACATTGCTGAGAAGTGTCAGTGAGTGGGGAGGTAATGTAGGGATAAGACAGGAAGTCAGTGCAAGGGGAGGTGGGTAATACATTGCTGAGTAGTGTCAGTGAGTGGGGAGGTAATGTAGGGATAAGACATGAAGTCAGTACTAGGGGAGGTGAGTAATGCATTGCTGAGTAGTGTCAGTGAGTGGGGAGATAATGTAGGGATAAGACATGAAGTCAGTGCTAGGGGAGGTGGGTAATGCATTGCTGAGCAGTGTCAGTGAGTGAGGAGGTAATGTAGGGATAAGACAGGAAGTTAGTGCTAGGGGAGGTGGGTAATGCATTACTGGGCAGTGTCAGTGAGTGGGGAGGTAATGTAGGGATAAGACAGGAAGTCAGTGCTAGGGGAGGTGGGTAATGCATTGCTGAGCAGTGTCAGTGAGTGAGGAGGTAATGTAGGGATAAGACAGGAAGTCAGTGCTAGGGGAGGTGGGTAATGCATTACTGGGCAGTGTCAGTGAGTGGGGAGGTAATGTAGGGATAAGACAGGAAGTCAGTGCTAGGGGAGGTGAGTAATACATTGCTGAGCAGTGTCAGTGAGTGGGGAGGTAATGTAGGGATAAGACAGGAAGTCAGTGCTAGGGGAGGTGGGTAATACATTGCTGAGCAGTGTCAGTGAGTGGGGAGGTAATGTAGGGATAAGACAGGAAGTCAGTGCTAGGGGAGGTAGGTAATGCATTACTGAGCAGTGTCAGTGAGTGGGGAGGTAATGTAGAGATAAGACAGGAAGTCAGTGCTAGGGGAGGTGAGTAATGTATTACTGAGCAGTGTCAGTGAGTGGGGGAGGTAATGTAGGGATAAGATAGGAAGTCAGTGCTAGGGGAGGTGGGTAATGTATTACTGAGCAGAGTCAGTGAGTGGGGAGGTAATGTAGGGATAAGACAGGAAGTCAGTGCTAGGGGAGGTGAGTAATGCATTGCTGAGCAATGTCAGTGAGTGGGGAGGTAATGTAGGGATAAGATAGGAAGTCAGTCCTAGGGGAGGTGGGTAATGCATTACAGAGCAGTGTCAGTGAGTGGGGGAGATAATGTAGGGATAAGACAGGAAGTCAGTGCTAGGGGAGGTGGGTAATGCATTGCTGAACAGTATCAGTGAGTGGGGAGGTAATGTAGGAATAAGACAGGAAGTCAGTACTAGGGGAGGTGGGTAATACATTACTGAGCAGTGTCAGTGAGTGAGGAGGTAATGTAGGGATAAGACAAGAAGTCAGTGCTAGGGGAGGTGGGTAATGCATTGCTGAGCAGTGTCAGTGAGTGGGGAGGTAATGTAGGGATAAGACAAGAAGTCAGTGCTAGGGGAGGTGGGTAATGCATTACTGAGCAGTGTCAGTGAGTGGGGAGGTAACTGTAGGGATAAGACAGGAAGTCAGTGCTAGGGGAGGTGGGTAATGTATTACTGAGCAGTGTCAGTGAGTGGGGGAGGTAATGTAGGGATAATACAGGAAGTCAGTGCTAGGGGAGGTGGGTAATGTATTACTGAGCAGTGTCAGTGAGTGGGGGAGGTAATGTAGGGATAATACAGGAAGTCAGTGCTAGGGGAGGTGGGTAATGTATTACTGAGCAGTGTCAGTGAGTGGGGGAGGTAATGTAGGGATAATACAGGATGTCAGTGCTAGGGGAGGTGGGTAATGTATTACTGAGCAGGCCATATTTGATTCCTCTCTTTCCGTCTCCCCTCACATTAACTCT
Source organism: Rhinophrynus dorsalis (assembly GCA_037306005.1). Taxonomy (NCBI): domain Eukaryota; kingdom Metazoa; phylum Chordata; class Amphibia; order Anura; family Rhinophrynidae; genus Rhinophrynus; species Rhinophrynus dorsalis. Next base: position 3,423,132 of record CM074727.1, on the reverse strand, counting down.
GTGGCTAGATCATCTCGCTTCTTTCTCCGTAACATTGCTAAAATCCGCCCGTTCCTTTCCCAACAAACTACTAAAACTCTTATACGTGCCCTCATTCTGTCCCGCTTAGACTATTGCAATATCCTACTAACTGGCCTCCCTGCTACTCATCTTTCACCTATGCAATCTGTTTTAAACTCAGCTGCACGAATCACCACACTCTCCCCAAAAACTGAACCTGCCCACATAATTCTCAGACATCTGTCATGGCTCCCAATTCAGCAGCGCATCAATTACAAAGTTCTTCTTCTCACCTTTAATGCTCTCCACACTGTTACCCCTCCTTACATCTCTTCCCTCATCTCCTATTATGTTCCTGGCCGCCTCCTTCGCTCAGCACACAATGCACTTCTTGTTGCACCATCCACACCCTCTGCCCTCTCCCGTCTCAAACCTTTCTCACTTTCTGCTCCCTACCTATGGAACTCCATACCCCTCTCCTTACGCCTAGAAAAATCCCCCTCTGTCTTTAAGTCTACCCTGAAGTCTTATCTTCTGGAGCACTAGGACCATGCACTACCTTTGGCCAAACTCAGCACTTGTAATCTCTGCACTTAACACCCTCTTACCCCATTGTATGTCTCCCTTTATCCATTTAGACTGTAAGCTCCTTGGGGCAGGGACCTCTCTCCCATTGTTTCTATGAATGTCGCACTTATTTCATCCCCTCTTATTTATTGTAACATATGTCTATTGTAAGGCGCTGCGTACACTGTGTGGCGCCATATAAATAAAGATAAATACATACATACATACATACTGAGCAGTGTCAGTGAGTGGGGGAGGTAATGTAGAGATAAGACAGGAGGTCAGTGCTAGGGGTGGTGGGTAATGCATTGCTGAGCAGTGTCAGTGAGTGGGGGAGGTAATGTAGGGATAAGATAGGAAGTCAGTGCTAGGAGAGGTAGGTAATGCATTGCTGAGCAGTGTCAGTGAGAGGGGAGGTAATGTAGGGATAAGATAGGAAGTCAGTGCTAGGAGAGGTGGGTAATGCATTGCTGAGCAGTGTCAGTGAGTGGGGAGGTAATGTAGGGATAAGACAGGAAGTCAGTACTAGGGGAGGTGGGTAATGCATTGCTGAGCAGTGTCAGTGAGTGGGGAGGTAATGTAGGGATAAGACAGGAAGTCAGTGCTAGGGGAGGAGGGTAATGCATTACTGAGCAGTGTCAGTGAGTGGGGGAGGTAATGTAGGGATAAGATAGGAAGTCAGTGCTAGGGGAGGTGGGTAATGCATTACTGAGCAGTGTCAGTGAATGGGGAGGTAATGTAGGGATACGACAGGAAGTCAGTGCTAGGGGAGGTGGGTAATGTATTGCTGAGCAGTGTCAGTGAGTGGGGAGGTAATGTAGGGATAAGACAGGAAGTCAGTGCTAGGGGAGGTGGGTAATGTATTACTGAGCAGTGTCAGTGAGTGGGGAGGTAATGTAGGGATAAGATAGGAAGTCAGTACTATGGGAGGTGGGTAATGTATTGCTGAACAGTGTCAGTGAGTAGGGAGGTAATGTAGAGATAAGACAAGAAGTCAGTACTAGGGGAGGTAGGTAATGTATTACTGAGCAGTGTCAGTGAGTGGGGAGGTAATGTAGGGATAAGACAGGAAGTCAGTGCTAGGAGAGGTGGGTAATACATTACTGAGCAGTGTCAGTGAGTGGGGAGGTAATGTAGGGATAAGACAGGAAGTCAGTGCTAGGGGAGGTGGGTAATGCATTGCTGAGCAGTGTCAGTGAGTGGGGAGGTAATGTAGGGATAAGACAGGAAGTCAGTGCTAGGAGAGGTGGGTAATACATTACTGAGCAGTGTCAGTGAGTAGGGAGGTAATGTAGGGATAAGACAGGCAGTCAGTGCTAGGGGAGGTGGGTAATGTATTACTGAGCAGTGTCAGTGAGTGGGGAGGTAATGTAGGGATAATACAGGAAGTCAGTGCTAGGGGAGGTGGGTAATGCATTGCTGAGCAGTGTCAGTGAGTGGGGGAGGTAATGTAGGGATAAGACAGGAAGTCAGTGCTAGGGGAGATGGGTAATACATTGCTGAGCAGTGTCAGTGAGTAGGGAGGTAATGTAGGGATACGACAGGAAGTCAGTGATAGGGGAGGTGGGTAATGCATTGCTGAGCAGTGTCAGTGAGTGGGGGAGGTAATGTAGGGATAAGACAGGATGTCAGTGCTAGGGGAGGTGGGTAATGCATTGCTGAGCAGTGTTAGTGAGTGGGGGAGGTAATGTAGGGATAAGACAGGCAGTCAGTGCTAGGGGAGGTGGGTAATACATTAGTGAGCAGTGTCAGTGAGTGGAGAGGTAATGTAGGGATAATACAGGAAGTCAGTGCTAGGGGAGGTGGGTAATGTATTACTGAGCAGTGTCAGTGAGTGGGGGAGGTAATGTAGGGATAATACAGGAAGTCAGTGCTAGGGGAGGTGGGTAATGTATTACTGAGCAGTGTCAGTGAGTGGGGGAGGTAATGTAGGGATAATACAGGAAGTCAGTGCTAGGGGAGGTGGGTAATGTATTACTGAGCAGTGTCAGTGAGTGGGGGAGGTAATGTAGGGATAAGACAGGAGGTCAGTGCTAGGGGTGGTGGGTAATGCATTGCTGAGCAGTGTCAGTGAGTGGGGAGGTAATGTAGGGATAAGACAGGAAGTCAGTGCTAGGGGAGGTGGGAAATACATTACTGAGCAGTGTCAGTGAGTGGGGAGGTAATGTAGTGATAAGACAGGAAATCAGTGCTAGGGGAGGTGGGTAATACATTGCTGAGCAGTGTCAGTGAGTGGGGAGGTAATGTATGGATAAGACATGAAGTCAGTACTAGGGGAGGTGGGTAATGCATTACTGAGCAGTGTCAGTGAGTGGGGAGGTAATGTAGGGATAAGACAGGAAGTCAGTGATAGGGGAGGAGGGTAATACATTACTGAACAGTGTCAGTGAGTGGGGGAGGTAATGTAGGGATAAGACAGGAAGTCAGTACTATGGGAGGTGGGTAATGCATTACTGAGCAGTGTCAGTGAGTGAGGAGGTAATGTAGGGATAAGACAGGAAGTCAGTGCTAGGGGAGGAGGGTAATGCATTGCTGAACAGTGTCAGTGAGTGGGGAGGTAATGTAGAGATAAGACAAGAAGTCAGTACTAGGGGAGGTGGGTAATGTATTACTGAGCAGTGTCAGTGAGTGGAGAGGTAATGTAGTGATAAGACAGGAAGTCAGTGCTAGAGGAGGTGGGTAATGCATTGCTGAGCAGTGTCAGTGAGTGGGGGAGGTAATGTAGGGATAAGACAGGAAGTCAGTGCTAGGGGAGGTGGGTAATACATTGCTGAGCAGTGTCAGCGAGTGGGGAGGTAATGTAGGGATAAGACAGGAAGTCAGTGCTAGGGGAGGTGGGTAATGCATTGCTGAGCAGTGTCAGTGAGTGGGGGAGGTAATGTAGGGATAAGACAGGATGTCAGTGCTAGGGGAGGTGGGTAATGCATTGCTGAGCAGTGTTAGTGAGTGGGGGAGGTAATGTAGGGATAAGACAGGCAGTCAGTGCTAGGGGAGGTGGGTAATACATTAGTGAGCAGTGTCAGTGAGTGGAGAGGTAATGTAGGGATAAGACAGGAAGTCAGTGATAGGGGAGGTGGGTAATGCATTACTGAGAAGTGTCAGTGAGTGGGGGAGGTAATGTAGGGATAAGACAGGAAGTCAGTGCTAGGGGAGGTGGGTAATGCATTGCTGAGCAGTGTCAGTGAGTGGGGAGGTAATGTAGGGATAAGACAGGAAGTCAGTGCTAGGGGAGGTGGGTAATGCATTGCTGAGCAGTGTCAGTGAGTGGGGAGGTAATGTAGGGATAAGACAGGAAGTCAGTACTAGGGGAGGTGGGTAATGCATTGCTGAGCAGTGTCAGTGAGTGGGGAGGTAATGTAGGGATAAGACATGAAGTCAGTACTAGGGGAGGTGGGTAATGCATTACTGAGCAGTGTCAGTGAGTGGGGAGGTAATGTAGGGATAAGACAGGAAGTCAGTGTTAGGGGAGGTGGGTAATTCATTACTCAGCAGTGTCAGTGAGTGGGGAGGTAATGTAGGGATAAGACAGGAAGTCAGTGCTAGGGGAGGTGGGTAATGCATTGCTGAGCAGTGTCAGTGAGTGGAGGAGGTAATGTAGGGATAAGACAGGAAGTCAGTGCTAGGGGAGGTGGGTAATGCATTACTGAGTAGTGTCAGTGAGTGGGGAGGTAATGTAGGGATAAGATAGGAAGTCAGTGCTAGGAGAGGTAGGTAATGCATTGCTGAGCAGTGTCAGTGAGAGGGGAGGTAATGTAGGGATAAGATAGGAAGTCAGTGCTAGGAGAGGTGGGTAATGCATTGCTGAGCAGTGTCAGTGAGTGGGGAGGTAATGTAGGGATAAGACAGGAAGTCAGTACTAGGGGAGGTGGGTAATGCATTGCTGAGCAGTGTCAGTGAGTGGGGAGGTAATGTAGGGATAAGACAGGAAGTCAGTGCTAGGGGAGGAGGGTAATGCATTACTGAGCAGTGTCAGTGAGTGGGGGAGGTAATGTAGGGATAAGATAGGAAGTCAGTGCTAGGGGAGGTGGGTAATGCATTACTGAGCAGTGTCAGTGAATGGGGAGGTAATGTAGGGATACGACAGGAAGTCAGTGCTAGGGGAGGTGGGTAATGCATTACTGAGCAGTGTCAGTGAGTGGGGAGGTAATGTAGGGATAAGACAGGAAGTCAGTGCTAGGGGAGGTGGGTAATGTATTACTGAGCAGTGTCAGTGAGTGGGGAGGTAATGTAGGGATAAGATAGGAAGTCAGTACTATGGGAGGTGGGTAATGTATTGCTGAACAGTGTCAGTGAGTAGGGAGGTAATGTACAGATAAGACAAGAAGTCAGTACTAGGGGAGGTGGGTAATGTATTACTGAGCAGTGTCAGTGAGTGGGGAGGTAATGTAGGGATAAGACAGGAAGTCAGTGCTAGGAGAGGTGGGTAATACATTACTGAGCAGTGTCAGTGAGTGGGGAGGTAATGTAGGGATAAGACAGGAAGTCAGTGCTAGGGGAGGTGGGTAATGCATTGCTGAGCAGTGTCAGTGAGTGGGGAGGTAATGTAGGGATAAGACAGGAAGTCAGTGCTAGGAGAGGTGGGTAATACATTACTGAGCAGTGTCAGTGAGTAGGGAGGTAATGTAGGGATAAGACAGGCAGTCAGTGCTAGGGGAGGTGGGTAATGTATTACAGAGCAGTGTCAGTGAGTGGGGAGGTAATGTAGGGATAATACAGGAAGTCAGTGCTAGGGCAGGTGGGTAATGTATTACTGAGCAGTGTCAGTGAGTGGGGAGGTAATGTAGGGATAATACAGGAAGTCAATGCTAGAGGAGGTGGGTAATGCATTGCTGAGCAGTGTCAGTGAGTGGGGGAGGTAATGTAGGGATAAGACAGGAAGTCAGTGCTAGGGGAGATGGGTAATACATTGCTGAGCAGTGTCAGTGAGTAGGGAGGTAATGTAGGGATAAGACAGGAAGTCAGTGATAGGGGAGGTGGGTAATGCATTGCTGAGCAGTGTCAGTGAGTGGGGGAGGTAATGTAGGGATAAGACAGGATGTCAGTGCTAGGGGAGGTGGGTAATGCATTGCTGAGCAGTGTTAGTGAGTGGGGGAGGTAATGTAGGGATAAGACAGGCAGTCAGTGCTAGGGGAGGTGGGTAATACATTAGTGAGCAGTGTCAGTGAGTGGAGAGGTAATGTAGGGATAATACAGGAAGTCAGTGCTAGGGGAGGTGGGTAATGTATTACTGAGCAGTGTCAGTGAGTGGGGGAGGTAATGTAGGGATAATACAGGAAGTCAGTGCTAGGGGAGGTGGGTAATGTATTACTGAGCAGTGTCAGTGAGTGGGGGAGGTAATGTAGGAATAATACAGGAAGTCAGTGCTAGGGGAGGTGGGTAATGTATTACTGAGCAGTGTCAGTGAGTGGGGGAGGTAATGTAGGGATAAGACAGGAGGTCAGTGCTAGGGGTGGTGGGTAATGCATTGCTGAGCAGTGTCAGTGAGTGGGGAGGTAATGTAGGGATAAGACAGGAAGTCAGTGCTAGGGGAGGTGGGAAATACATTACTGAGCAGTGTCAGTGAGTGGGGAGGTAATGTAGTGATAAGACAGGAAATCAGTGCTAGGGGAGGTGGGTAATACATTGCTGAGCAGTGTCAGTGAGTGGGGAGGTAATGTATGGATAAGACATGAAGTCAGTACTAGGGGAGGTGGGTAATGCATTACTGAGCAGTGTCAGTGAGTGGGGAGGTAATAGGGATAAGACAGGAAGTCAGTGATAGGGGAGGAGGGTAATGCATTACTGAGCAGTGTCAGTGAGTGAGGAGGTAATGTAGGGATAAGACAGGAAGTCAGTGCTAGGGGAGGAGGGTAATGCATTGCTGAACAGTGTCAGTGAGTGGGGAGGTAATGTAGAGATAAGACAAGAAGTCAGTACTAGGGGAGGTGGGTAATGTATTACTGAGCAGTGTCAGTGAGTGGGGAGGTAATGTAGTGATAAGACAGGAAGTCAGTGCTAGAGGAGGTGGGTAATGCATTGCTGAGCAGTGTCAGTGAGTGGGGGAGGTAATGTAGGGATAAGACAGGAAGTCAGTGCTAGGGGAGGTGGGTAATACATTGCTGAGCAGTGTCAGCGAGTGGGGAGGTAATGTAGGGATAAGACAGGAAGTCAGTGCTAGGGGAGGTGGGTAATGCATTGCTGAGCAGTGTCAGTGAGTGGGGGAGGTAATGTAGGGATAAGACAGGATGTCAGTGCTAGGGGAGGTGGGTAATGCATTGCTGAGCAGTGTTAGTGAGTGGGGGAGGTAATGTAGGGATAAGACAGGCAGTCAGTGCTAGGGGAGGTGGGTAATACATTAGTGAGCAGTGTCAGTGAGTGGAGAGGTAATGTAGGGATAAGACAGGAAGTCAGTGCTAGGGGAGGTGGGTAATGCATTACTGAGAAGTGTCAGTGAGTGGGGGAGGTAATGTAGGGATAAGACAGGAAGTCAGTGCTAGGGGAGGTGGGTAATGCATTGCTGAGCAGTGTCAGTGAGAGGGGAGGTAATGTAGGGATAAGACAGGAAGTCAGTGCTAGGGGAGGTGGGTAATGCATTGCTGAGCAGTGTCAGTGAGTGGGGAGGTAATGTAGGGATAAGACAGGAAGTCAGTACTAGGGGAGGTGGGTAATGCATTGCTGAGCAGTGTCAGTGAGTGGGGAGGTAATGTAGGGATAAGACATGAAGTCAGTACTAGGGGAGGTGGGTTATGCATTACTGAGCAGTGTCAGTGAGTGGGGAGGTAATGTAGGGATAAGACAGGAAGTCAGTGTTAGGGGAGGTGGGTAATTCATTACTCAGCAGTGTCAGTGAGTGGGGAGGTAATGTAGGGATAAGACAGGAAGTCAGTGCTAGGGGAGGTGGGTAATGCATTGCTGAGCAGTGTCAGTGAGTGGAGGAGGTAATGTAGGGATAAGACAGGAAGTCAGTGCTAGGGGAGGTGGGTAATGCATTACTGAGTAGTGTCAGTGAGTGGGGAGGTAATGTAGGGATAAGACAGGAAGTCAGTACTAGGGGAGGTGGGTAATGCATTGCTGAGCAGTGTCAGTGAGTGGGGGTGGTAATGTAGAGATAAGACAGGAAGTCA
>CM074727.1:2495462-2795462 GCA_037306005.1 Rhinophrynus dorsalis | reverse complement strand
TCATTGCGATGCGTTGTGCTCTCATTGGGTTCAGTACTCTGCTAGGAGTTCATTACATGATAATATTTGTATTATTACTATAAACGCTCAGTTTGTGGGCGTCTGAACTGACATCACCGCTCCCACTTTCTAAATTTGGAAGAAAGCATTTAAAGGTCAATTCGTTTTAATCAAGCGCCAAGGAAGATCTCGCTGAGGCGTCACTAATAACCTGCGCTTTCCTAATGGCTTCTCTGAAAGGCCTTTGATAAACGAAGTGAGGACTGATTAGCTAATGAATAATCTGGCAAAAAAGAAAAAAAGACAGATTCACGTCTATTTGTTTTGGTTCAAAGGGATAAAGGGGATTTGCGGGGTTGAAATGTTCAGACGGGACTCCTTGGTTAGCACAGGGTTAACAGGGAAAAAGATTTCATACAACTAGTCTGGGGGTATTATTCACACACATCTATGGGACCATTAAAGGAACAGTAATATTTAAGTTTATTTAATATTGTAGGCATTAAAAAAACAAGTACAACGATATAAGTCTTATATCTCTCAAACCATAAAGGGTATGAGAGATAACTAGCTAAAGTTCCCCCCTCTGAGACAGCAGCAGATTTCAGTCATTTGTCCGGACGGCGGCTCTTCAGCAGAGCCGAAATCTCGCAATTTATAAACAAATACTTAACTGGAACAGTCTACAAAGTGTGCCTGGTTTGCAAGCACACTTTGTAGACCATTCCAGTTAAGTATTTATTTTTAAATATTGCAATTTTGGCTCTGCTGAAGAGCCGCCGGCTGGTCCCGGGACCGGAATCTCCTGCTGTCCACTAGATGGCAGAGTTGTCTGAAGCAGCCTGGAGGGGGAACTTTAGCAAGTTATATCTCTCAAACCATAAAGGGTATGAGAGCTAAGACTTACATCATTGTACTTACTTTTTAATACCCACAATATTAACCCCTTAATGACCGGCGCACGCACACACAGCCAGCACTTGAGGACCACGGGGCTTTTTTTTTTTCTCCGCTTCCAGAGCGGCGTACAGCTGCGCAGGAGCCCTGAACTCCGTGACGTACCAGGACCGTCACTGGTCCTTAAGTGTCGGACCGCCGTGACGGTCCTAGCACAGCAATGGTCCTTAAGGTGTTAAAGAAACTTAAATTTAAACATTACTATCCCTTTAAACCCCCCCATGGATGATAACATCATTTTGGAGTTGACTCTAGTATTGAACAGGTTAAAGGGACAAGATAACTGAACAGCAAGTTGATCCTACATGAAAGAGCATGTTGTAACATTTGTTTATGAAAAAATATAAATTGTACGTCTTTTCCTGTTCAGTTCTCCCACTGCTGAGAGATACATATTTCCAGAGTTATTACAGTTTAAACCCATGGTTTTTTACATTAGCAGTGCCCTCTAGTGGTCAAATTTCAATTAGTTATTTTGTACATTCTAATGGAGAGGAAAGTCAGTGACTTACAGTTCTCCATAGAAACTGCTGAGTTAGAACTTCCAGGAAGTTAACGCACAGTAAATTCACTTCCTGTCAGTTAGAACTTCCAGGAAGTAATCACATTAAATTCACTTCCTGATTATTCAAACTTTTATAACTTTTGAATAAAACAACTGACAGCGATGACATTGCCCTTATTTTACTCATCAGGAAAAGATCTATAACATATATGCATAGCTGGGAACTCTCCGGTTTTGGCCCGGAGACTCCGGTTTTGACACTGAATTACCGGTCTCCGGGGCAGAGTCTGATTCTCCAGATGTGGGGAGTTTCTGATGTAACTCTGCCCACTTGTGCTCAATCCCACCCTGTTCCTCCCACTCCCCTTCCTCTTCTCCTCCTACCCCAGTCTATTCTAGCTATTTTTTTTGTTTTAGAAGTCCCACCCCCCCCGCTTGTGATTAAGCCCCACCCCTTTTATGATGCCAATCACATCATTTCTCTCTCCTCATTGGCACCCCTGGGCAGCCCCAACCAAGAAGTTTTCATGTATGCATATATGTTTAAAAAAAAAAGCAGTACATTTTTTATTTTTTTTTACATTTCCACTGTTGCCTTGATAGAATTATGCTATCTGATATTAAAGGAGCAGTAAACTTTTTTTTATTAAAACACATATTTTATAGATCTTTTCCTGCTGAATAAAACAAGGTCACTCCCATCGCTGTCAGATGTTTTATTCAAAATTTATAGCAGTTTAAATAATCAGGAAGTGACATTACTGTGTTTACTTCCTGATAGTTCTAACTGACAGGAAGTGAATTTACTGTGTTTACTTCATGATAGTTCTAAGAGGAAGTGAATTTACTGTGTGTTTACTTCCTGATAGTTCTAACTGACAGGGAGTGAATTTACTGTGTTTACTTCCTGATAGTTCTGACAGGAAGTGAATTTACTGTGTTTACTTCCTGATAGTTCTAACTGACAGGAAGTGAATTTACTGTGTTTACTTCCTGATAGTTCTAACTGACAGGGAGTGAATTTACTGTGTTTACTTCCTGAGTGTTCTAACTGACAGGAAGTGAATTTACTCTGTTTACTTCCTGATAGTTCTGACAGGAAGTGAATTTACTGTGTGTTTACTTCCTGAGTGTTCTAACTGACAGGAAGTGAATTTACTGTGTTTACTTCCTGATAGATCTAACTGACAGGAAGTGACAGGCAGTGTCTATCACATTCTATGGAGAACTGTATGTCTCTGACTTTTCTGACTTTCCTCTACTTTAGAATCTAACAGGAAATCTAATTAGAATTTGACCACTAGAGGGCACTGCTAATGTATAAAAACATGGGTTTAAACTGTAATAATTCTGGAAATATGAATCTCTCGGCAGTGTGAGTACCCTTATTTTACTCAGTAGGAAAATCCCTACAATATATACATTGTCATAAAAAAAAGTTTACTGCTCCTTTAACATTTGGTGTTTTCCAGAAGGTTGGGGGGAAGCCATTTCCTGTTGCACCCTGCACTTCCTGATCGGGAGGTCTCACTGTACAAGACTCAGCCGGATGTGAGGAGTGTGGAGGAAGATGTCTCCCCCCAGCCTGCTGTAAATAGGGTGCCACCTTTTCTTAAAAAAAAAAAATACCGGCCGTGGCATTCCCTCCATAGACTTAATATTGGACAGAAGCCAATTTTTTACCGGCCTGCTGGGTGGCAACCCTATCTGTAAAACAGCGCAGACCATAAAACTTCTTATTGGAGGGAAATGTTTATATTGTATAGGATGTAAAATGTGCGAGTGCTGGAAGAGGTTGTCGTATTGTAGAGCGCTGCAGTGGACACACATGGGACGGTTTGTTATATGACAGATCACTTGTACAGCAATAATAATTAATCTCGGTTTGTGTTCACTGGTTGCAACAACTCCAAATACACATTTATATTCCTGTTTATTCTGCCTGATAAACACAGCGGCTTAAATCTTCTTCACTTTCAAACAAGTATTAGTTCAGAGAGGTTTGCTTGCAGCTCTGACAGCGATGCTCTCTCCCCTCCAATTAACTCCTTGAGGACCAGAAACTTGTGCAGGCAGTTTGTCCTCAAGGGGTTAAATTAGCCTAAAAAAACAAGCAAAACCATAATAATATATAGTTAATGTTATAGGGCTTTTGCTGCTGAGCAAAACTGGGAGAGAAGTCATTCAAAAGCCATTCCAGTTATCAAGCACACTGGCCTCTTTAAGGCATTTTTTTTTATGATGGTCTCTGTTCCGGTGCTGAGTCAAAGGCACGTGCGCACATAGACACCAAGGGGGGCTTGAGCACCTGCCCTTTTTGTCCAAAGTGCCCTCGTGCCCTTTTAACAAAAAAAAATGTAATCAGTCCGATTTTATCTTATCCCAGTCTTTCAATTTTGATTACCGGGTGTGGAGGGGGGGCTGCTCTCCTCTCCTCTTACATCCAGGTCCTTTTTAAGTGTAAGGTCCCTTTAAAATGCTGGCTGGCCCGGGTCCTTTTTATGTGCCACCGGGTCTTCTCCTCTTGCGTGTCGGATCCTCTCTGCTTACACCTTGCAGGCAGTGGAGATGCTGCCGTTGGATGGGACAGGGCTGGTGAGAAAAGTGCCCTTTCTTTCATTTGAGCCCCTGCCCCCCAAAATGTCTGTATACGTCCCTGTGAGTCATAGACCACAGTAAGTGATGGGAACAGCACCGCCTGGTGACCAGAAATTGCAGTTTATTTATTTATTTTTTTATAAATATATAAAAATTTTGTATCTGCAATCATCTCTCAGCAGCCAGTGTAGCCACATTTTATGCAGCATGAAAAGCCCTACATGTGTTTCTTTAATTTAAAAAAAATGGTACTTTTCTTCTTTATTAAGCACTTTGAGAAGTAGTCTAGTCTTTGGACTGACCATTGCTTGTGACTATTTGTGTTATTAACGTGTTGGCACCCTACACACCTGACCACTTTCCTCTTGTGTTTTGTAGGACCCAAGAAGTAAACACAAGTTTAAGATCCACACGTATGGAAGTCCAACGTTCTGCGACCACTGCGGATCTCTCCTGTACGGGCTGATTCACCAGGGCATGAAATGTGAAAGTGAGTAGAGACCATTCACTACTTGTGATCAGCTCCCTTGTCTGGTGAAACGCGTCACTCTGCTGCCCGACTTGCCCTCCCATCTGTCCCTCTTGCTCCACCCAGCTGCTTGGGAACCACTAGTTTTAGGACTTCAGTTCCAGATAGTAGATTATTTTCACTGCTTGGTGCCTTGGTCCGGTCACTCAAATCCGAGTGTGTATATAATAATAAAAAGAGACTGCAGAACCCAGTTATAGATTTTCCACGGTCTGTTTGACATTGCCACAGCTATTAATATCCAGCAGCGTTTAAATACTCCAGTGCAGTTATATACTGATATATACAATGCCAGGTCATTTCCAAAACAAAGATTTGCCTGTTCACTGGGCTCCAAACCAGAGATCCACTTTGCTTTAACAGCAACAGAAAGGGTCTAGCACTGTATTAGAGAGCCCAGGGAAAGGTGACATGAGTTAGTCTCTTATCAGATGGGAACGCCTGGGACGTCAAGACAAGAAGCGAGAAAAACCTTCTAGATGTCAGTGTGTGAAGATGATGGATCTCAGCGGGTGCGCCAGAGGTTTATTTGGAACCTAGGATGGCGTGCAAAAAAAAAGCGCTTTTGCTATTTACTCTGTCATTTTGATGGAAAAATTACTACCACCAAAATGATAATGAAATTGCTCACACTTTTTAATTAATTTAGCTAAAGTTTGTACTTTGTCTAGCAGAGGTGTCTCTGAACAATGGGAGACTATTAGCAATTGCGCCAAATTCAGTGTAGCAAATACCAATAATTTTCATGTGTCTACCTAATCCTGGATATAGGATCTTGCGTTACTCGCCAGAGAGGCCATTGTTATATCTGTGCTATTCAGAAGTGAAGCATTGTTATGTTTGTGCTATTCAGCAGTGAGGTGTGATGTTTGCGCTATTCAGCAGCGAATCATTATGTTTGTGCTATTCAGTAGCAAATTACTGTTCTGTTTGCGCTATTCAGCAATGAGGCATTGTTCTGTTTGCGCTATTCAGCAATGAGGCATTGTTCTGTTTGCGCTATTCAGCAGCGAATCATTATGTTTGCGCTATTCAGCAATGAGGCATTGTTATTTTTGCGCTATTCAGCAGCGAATCATTATGTTTGCGCTATTCAGCAACGAATCATTATGTTTGCGCTATTCAGCAGCGAATCATTATGTTTGCGCTATTCAGCAATGAGGCATTGTTATTTTTGCGCTATTCAGCAGCGAATCATTATGTTTGCGCTATTCAGCAGCGAATCATTATGTTTGCGCTATTCAGCAGCGAATCATTATGTTTGCGCTATTCAGCAGCGAATCATTATGTTTGCGCTATTCAGCAGCGAATCATTATGTTTGCGCTATTCAGCATCAAGATGTTCTGATTGATATTGGGGTATCAGGCAGAATTCAGATTTTTCTGTAATAATATGTGTATTTTCCTCCGTAGCCTGCGACATGAACGTCCATAAGGTTTGCGTTGTCAATGTCCCCAGTTTATGTGGAATGGACCACACGGAGAAGAGGGGGAGGATCTTCCTAAAAGCCGAAGTGATTGGGGACAAACTCAGTGTCACAGGTAAGAGGAACGTGACGCCTAGTTAGGAAGATCAGTGAAGGGTTAACACTATATATTAGGAAGGTGACAGACCCACTGAGGTGGAAGTTATGACCCCGAGGTCCATTCCGCTCTACCTGTCTCCCATTCCGCTCTACCTGTCTCCCATTCCGCTCTACCTGTCTCCCACTCCGCTCTACCTGTCTCCCACTCCGCTCTACCTGTCTCCCATTCCGCTCTACCTGTCGCCCATTCCGCTCTACCTGTCTCCCACTCCGCTCTACCTGTCTCCCACTCCGCTCTACCTGTCGCCCACTCCGCTCTACCTGTCTCCCACTCCGCTCTACCTGTCGCCCACTCCGCTCTACCTGTCGCCCACTCCGCTCTTCCTGTCTCCCACTCCGCTCTTCCTGTCTCCCACTCCGCTCTACCTGTCTCCCATTCCGCTCTACCTGTCTCCCATTCCGCTCTACCTGTCGCCCACTCCGCTCTACCTGTCTCCCACTCCGCTCTACCTGTCTCCCACTCCGCTCTACCTGTCTCCCACTCCGCTCTACCTGTCGCCCACTCCGCTCTACCTGTCTCCCATTCCGCTCTACCTGTCTCCCATTCCGCTCTTCCTGTCTCCCATTCCGCTCTACCTGTCTCCCATTCCGCTCTACCTGTCTCCCACTCCGCTCTACCTGTCTCCCATTCCGCTCTACCTGTCGCCCACTCCGCTCTACCTGTCTCCCACTCCGCTCTATCTGTCTCCCACTCCGCTCTACCTGTCGCCCACTCCGCTCTACCTGTCTCCCACTCCGCTCTACCTGTCGCCCACTCCGCTCTTCCTGTCTCCCACTCCGCTCTTCCTGTCTCCCACTCCGCTCTACCTGTCTCCCACTCCGCTCTACCTGTCTCCCATTCCGCTCTACCTGTCTCCCATTCCGCTCTACCTGTCGCCCACTCCGCTCTACCTGTCTCCCACTCCGCTCTACCTGTCTCCCACTCCGCTCTACCTGTCTCCCACTCCGCTCTACCTGTCGCCCACTCCGCTCTACCTGTCTCCCATTCCGCTCTTCCTGTCTCCCACTCCGCTCTACCTGTCGCCCATTCCGCTCTACCTGTCGCCCACTCCGCTCTACCTGTCTCCCACTCCGCTCTACCTGTCTCCCACTCCGCTCTATCTGTCTCCCACTCCGCTCTACCTGTCGCCCACTCCGCTCTACCTGTCGCCCACTCCGCTCTACCTGTCTCCCACTCCGCTCTACCTGTCTCCCACTCCGCTCTACCTGTCTCCCACTCCGCTCTACCTGTCTCCCACTCCGCTCTACCTGTCGCCCACTCCGCTCTACCTGTCTCCCACTCCGCTCTACCTGTCTCCCACTCCGCTCTACCTGTCTCCCACTCCGCTCTACCTGTCGCCCACTCCGCTCTACCTGTCGCCCATTCCGCTCTACCTGTCGCCCATTCCGCTCTACCTGTCGCCCACTCCGCTCTACCTGTCGCCCACTCCGCTCTACCTGTCTCCCACTCCGCTCTACCTGTCTCCCACTCCGCTCTACCTGTCTCCCACTCCGCTCTACCTGTCTCCCACTCCGCTCTACCTGTCGCCCATTCCGCTCTACCTGTCTCCCATTCCGCTCTACCTGTCGCCCACTCCGCTCTTGTCCCTTTAGAGCCTCTGACAGTTCAGATTGTTCCTTCGTCTTTATCTTAATTGCTTCTAATTATAGGGATATCATTTAAGTGTAAAATTAATTGCTGTGAAATTAGTACCAGGACGGGGCTGGCGCTGGAGACGTGTCCTTAGTTAGGAGTCGTTGGATTCTCCAGTTCGTTACAGATTGACCCTATGATTACAGAACATAATAATTCATCACATTTGGATTTCTCTGATTGGTGATGGCGCAGCGGTAAATCCGCGTTCATGGATCTGCTGAATAGGAATTTCTCAGGACAGAAGAAAATGCATGAATTGTGGGTTAAAGCGCAGTGTCTGGGGAAGTAATTCCAGTTCATTTAATTGGGGTTTTTAAAATCCCGACTTAAATCAGTGGAGATGGTTTTGTTCCCTGTGATGCGGTTGATTTAATCCCGAAATTCTGCAGGTTTGTTTATCGTAGCAGCTGGTGTGTATAACTACCTTTGTGGTACACCCATTGTTTCAATCCCTCTACCCATCGTTTCAATCCCTCTACCCATGTCCTCAGTCCCTCTACCCATGTCCTCAATCCCTCTACCCATCTCCGTACCCCCTCCACTCCCTCTACCCTTCTCCTAAATCCCTTTACCTATCTCCGTACCTCCTCCACTCCCTCTACCCATCTCCTCAATCCCTCTACCCATCAATCCCTCTACCCATCAATCCCTCTACCCATCAATCCCTCTTCCTAGCACTGTACCCCCTCCATTCCCCCTACTCATCTCCTCAATCCCTCTACCTATCAATCCCTCTAACTATCTCCGTACCCCCTCCACTCCCTCTACCCATCTCCTCAATCCCTCTACCCATCTCCGTACCCCCTCCACTCCCTCTACCCATCTCCTCAATCCCTCTACCCATCTCCGTACCCCCTCCACTCCCTCTACCCATTTCCTCAATCCCTCTACCCGTCTCCTCAATCCGTCTACCTATCTCCGTACCCCTCCTCTCCCTCTACCCATCTCCTTGCTCCCTCTCTTCCTATCTCCTCAGTCCCTCTTCCCATCTCCTCAATCCCTCTACTTATCTCCGTACCCCCTCCACTCCCTCTACGCATCCCCTCGCTCCCTTTACCCATCTCCTCAATCCCTCTACTTATCTCTGTACCCCCTCCTCTCCCTCTACCCATCTCCTCAATCCCTCTACCTATCTCCATACCCCCTCCACACCCTCTACCAATCTCCTCACTACACATGTCCTCAATCCCTCTACCCATGTCCTCAATCCCTCTACCCATGTCCTCACTCCCTCTACCCATGTCCTCACTCCCTCACTACCAATCTCCTCACTCCCTCCCTCCACTCCCTCTACCCATCTCCTCAATCCCTCCTCAGTCCCTCTATTGAAGGATGAATACACAGTAAACGACAGGTTATACACTCATTAAATAAATTTCAGTGGAGGTGAATCCCTTATCACCATTGTCTGTTTTCCTCTCATACTGTCGGTCTGTCTGCCTCTCCATGTCGCCATACCTTGTGGCTCTCCAGCTGTTGTTGTAACTTCCAGATGTCCGATTGCTGGTGGAGTATGATGGGAGTTGTAGTTCATGATAGCCCAGGGCTGGCTGCCTCCATTCAGACACAGATGGGGGTGATAGATGATGGGGGGCTGGTCCATCTCCTAGGTATTTACCTGCAGATAAAACATCATTAACCCATCACTGCCCATAACGTCACAGCTGCTGGAGCGTCGCGGTAGCAGTGATAAATCCACCTCCAGGGTACATCTCCGGCCTCCGGTTCCTAGAATCCCCTCTCCTGTGAATCCCTTATTAGATGTGACCGTTACTGTCATTTCCCATTTATCCTTCCCTCTGGGGGTTAATGTCCTTCATTCTTTCCTGTCATGTAGAACAGACCAAGCACCACCGTATTAACCCTTTGTTACATCTATATTAACCCTGTAAGTGGCAACTATGATAAATTCTGTTTTCTAAGCAAATGATGCTGTTCGCATCATCATGTGGGTGGGACTTAATCAGGTGACCTGTTGGGGGTTTGCACTTCAGTGGGTGGGGTAGTGGCAGGTGGGCGGGGGTTATAGCTGATTTCACAGACGCAGAATCTGCCGCTGTCCCTGGGAACCTGGTAACCAAGTCTGAGTTCCATGGTGTGGGGCGTCCTGAGGCCGATGTACTGAGGAGACCGGAGAAAAACATCTGCTGGGGATGATGGGAGTTGTAGTCCCTGACTGTGGGAGACCCAACAAATGTAGAACATGGGAAATTAGAGGTCAGTGTCTCTGGGCTTCTCAGAAGGCCGTTAGGTGTTCTTCTGGACAATTGGACCAGAGTCCCGGGCAGATATATTTACCGTGTGACGTAATAGAAAGTCGTCCTAGTCGTCTTTCCGCTGACTTTATACACTAATTATCCGCTGTACGTACCGGTTTATACACTAATTATCCACTGTACGTACCGGTTTATATACTAATTATCCACTGTACGTACCGGTTTATACACTAATTATCCACTGTACGTACCGGTTTATATACTAATTATCCACTGTACGTACCGGTTTATACACTAATTATCCACTGTACGTACCGGTTTATATACTAATTATCCACTGTACGTACCGGTTTATACACTCGTTATCCACTGTACGTACCGGTTTATATACTAATTATCCACTGTACGTACCGGTTTATATACTAATTATCCACTGTACGTACCGGTTTATATACTCGTTATCCACTGTACGTACCAGTTTATACACTCGTTATCCACTGTACGTACCAGTTTATACACTCGTTATCCACTGTACGTACCAGTTTATATACTCGTTCTCCACTATACGTACCGGTTTATATACTCGTTATCCACTGTACGTACCGGTTTATACACTAATTATCCACTGTACGTACCAGTTTATACACTCGTTATCCACTGTACGTACCAGTTTATACACTAATTATCCACTGTACGTACCGGTTTATACACTAATTATCCACTGTACATACCGGTTTATATACTCGTTCTCCACTATACGTACCGGTTTATACACTCATTATCCACTGTACGTACCAGTTTATATACTCGTTCTCCACTATACGTACCGGTTTATATACTCGTTATCTACTGAACGTACCGGTTTATACACTAATTATCCACTGTACGTACCAGTTTATACACTCGTTATCCACTGTACGTACCAGTTTATACACTAATTATCCACTGTACGTACCGGTTTATACACTAATTATCCACTGTACGTACCGGTTTATACACTCGTTATCCGCTGTACGTACCGGTTTATACACTCCTTATCCACTGTACGTACCGGTTTATATACTCGTTCTCCACTATACGTACCGGTTTATACACTCATTATCCACTGTACGTACCAGTTTATATACTCGTTCTCCACTATACGTACCGGTTTATATACTCGTTATCCACTGTACGTACCGGTTTATACACTAATTATCCACTGTACGTACCAGTTTATACACTCGTTATCCACTGTACGTACCAGTTTATACACTAATTATCCACTGTACGTACCGGTTTATACACTCCTTATCCACTGTACGTACCGGTTTATATACTTGTTCTCCACTATACGTACCGGTTTATACACTCATTATCCACTGTACGTACCAGTTTATATACTCGTTCTCCACTATACGTACCGGTTTATATACTCGTTATCCACTGTACGTACCGGTTTATACACTAATTATCCACTGTACGTACCAGTTTATACACTCGTTATCCACTGTACGTACCAGTTTATACACTAATTATCCACTGTACGTACCGGTTTATACACTAACTAGCAACATGGGACGGCGTTGCCCGTCATGTTATGACCATTGGGCGCACGTGTTTGAAATGCAGACACACTGATAAACACAGACATATGCAGCATACAGGCAGACACATACCATACATCCCAAGTGTCCCTCTTTGAGGGCCAAATCCCTCTGTCCCTCTTTCCCACCCTGTTGTCCCTCTTTTTAGGAGGTCAGACTGTGTGCAGGGCCGGTTCCACCTATAGGCGAGGTAGGCGCCGGCCTAGGGCGCACACGTACTGGGGGCGCGGGCATGCAGCGGAGAAGAGGTGCACCCGCACACACCACGCCGGGAACCACAACACAGTCAGGTCTGTGTCGCTACTGCGCTCCCTCATCTGGTCAGATCTTTAGTAATGCAGAGCGCGCTGGGAGTCATGATCTCCCGCCGCGCTCTCCATTACTGAAGAGAAGACTGCGCGGGAGATACAGGTATGTGATGGGGGGCAAGTTGGAGCTGAGGGGGCATAGTGGAGCTGAGGGGGCAAGTTGGAGCAGATGTGGGGCAAAGTGGAGATGATGGGGGCAAGTTGGAGCTGTTAGGGGAAAGCTGGAGCTGAGGGGGCATAGTGGAGCTGGTGGGGGCAAGTTTGAGATGATAGGGGCAAGTTGGAGCTGATGAGGGTCGAAGTGGAGCTGATGAGGGTCAAAGTGGAGCTGAGGGGGGGCAAGTGGAGCTGAGGGGGGGCAAAGTGGAGCTGGTGGGGCAAGTTGGAGCGGATGGGGGGGCAAGTTGGAGTGGATGGGGGCAAGTTGGAGCTGCTGGGGGCATAGTGGAGCTGATAGTGGAAAGTTGGAGCTGAGAGGGCATAGTGGAGCTGGTGGGGGCAAGTTGGAGCGGATGGGGGGCAAAGTGGAGCTGATGGGGGTAAGTTGGAGCTGAGGGGGCAAAGTGGAGCTGAGGGGGCAAAATGGAGCTGGTGGGGGCACGTTGGAGCTGATGGGGGCAAGTTGGAGTTGATAGGGGCAAAGTGGAACTGGTGGGCCAAAGTGAAGCTGATAAGGGGCAAGTTGGAGCTGGTGGGGGGCATCTCTTACAGGCATCTCCAGAACAGGGGCAGAGTGGCTCAGGGGGCAGAGAGAGGACAATCATGAAAAGAGGTTGGGTATAAGTAGGCAGGGTATGAAGGGGTGGGACACAAGGGGCGGAGCGAAATGGGCGGCACAATTAGGTTTTGCCTAGGGTGGCAAAAATCCTTGCACCAGCCCTGACTGTGTGGTGTGTATTACTTTGCTCTACAGCAATAAAGCAATAAACTTCAGTATATGTGTTTATACATTAGTCTGTGCAAATAAAATACTTTGGTCTTGAATTAAATCATTTATTCAGTTACATAAATAGCCAGTAATAGGTCATGAAATAACCTAAAAATTCTTACTAATGCCCCGCCCACCAGCCACACCCCCAATAATATCACCTAAAACTAACGTGTCCCTCTTTGGCCCTGTGAAATGTTGGGAGGTATGCACATACACACAGTGAGCGGCAGAGACATGCAAAACACATGTACACACAGACACACTGGAGATGCACACATGGACACACATATGTAACAGAGATGTACACACACAGACACGCAACATATATGAGCAGAAACACATGTGCTCATGAGTTGTGTACCCCTGTGGCACGCAAAGGGTTAATGTATAGAGAGGCATGTCAGAGTTAAATAGCAGTGGGAAGTGTGTTCATACCTGGGAACACTGACTTGTGAAGTCCCTAGAGGGGACTGATGTGGTGCTGATGTGGAGAGACAAATGGGGCAATCTGGGTTAAAAGTGGGTGGGGCTTAATCGCGAGTAGGGAGCGGGGCTTAACATAAATGTGAAAAAGTGTTAGTAATAGGCTGGGGAAGGAGGAGAAGTGGGAGGGAAATGCAAGTTTACAGTGTGAGGGGTTTTAACACACTCCATGAGGGGTAAAACTTGATACAGAACCCTGTGGCAGTCAGTGGGTTAAGTGTGAATCTGATGGCTGTCTGTCCTGAGTCTTGCATGGCAAATGGTGACAGTGAAGAAGTAATTCAGCAATGAGGGCCTACCTTAACCCTTTGAGTGCCATTTTGTTCCCCTGGTGATGCAGCACCGTTCAGTGGCTTTACTACAGGTCCTGCTGAGGCCACTGGGAGTCAAGGTGAGTGACTGTGTGTCAGCCATCTTTCTTTCTGGCTTTGTGTGTGTGTGTATGGGTGTGTGGTGCTGTGTGAGTGGGGCGTGTGTGTTATACCTGTGAACTTTTACGTGTGGAGTCCCTCATGTGGTGCTGATGTGGAGAGAGCAATGGGGCAATCTGGGTTAAAAGGGGGCGGGGCTTAATCGCGAGTAGGGGGCGGGGCTTAATATAAATATGGAAAAGTGTTAGTAATAGGCTGGGGAAGGAGGAGAAGTGGGAGAGAAATGCAAGTTTACAGTGTGAGGGGTTTGAACACACTCCCTGAGGGGTAAAACTTGATACACAACCCTGTGGCAGTCAGTGGGTTAAGTGTGAATCTGATGGCTGTCTGTCCTGTGTCTTGCATGGCAAATGATGACAGTGAAGAAATAATTGAGCAATGAGGACCTACCTTAACCCTTTGAGTGCAATTTTGTTCCTCTGGTGCTGCAGTACAGGTCCTGCTGAGGCCTCTGGGAGTCAGGGTGAGTGACTGTGTGTGTGTGTCAGCCATATGTATTTCTGGCTTTGTGTGTGTATGTGGTGCTGTGTGTGTGAGTGGGGGCATGTCTGTTTGGTGCTGTGTAAGTGGGGCATGTGTGTGTGTGTGTGGTGCTGTGTGAGTGGGGCATGTGTGTGTGTTTGTGTGGTGCTGTGTGAGTGGGGCATGTGTGTGTGGTGGTCTGTGTGTGTGAGTGGGGCATGTGTGAGTGGGGCATGTGTGTTTGTCTGTGGTGTAGGAGCAAGTGGCGGCCATATTGTTTTTTTCTGACTTTGATAGTGGTGGGCGGGCTGCATAGTGGGGGCGGGCCAACTCCCTGCATGATTGAATCACCCAATAGGAGTAGTAACTCCTGCTTTATGCCTCCCCTGGGTGTGTTTTGGCAGGCACAAAGTCTTCTTTTATAAATATATAGATTATCCACTGTACGTACCAGTTTATACACTCGTTATCCACTGTACGTACCGGTTTATATACTTGTTATCCGCTGTACGTACCGGTTTATACACTAATTATCCACTGTACATACAGGTTTATATACTAATTATCCACTGTACGTACCAGTTTATACACTCATTATCCGCTGTACGTACCAGTTTATACACTAATTATCCACTGTACTTACCAGTTTATACACTCGTTATCCACTGTACGTACCAGTTTATACACTAATTATCTACTGTACGTACCAGTTTATACACTCATTATCCGCTGTACGTACCGGTTTATACCCTAATTATCCACTGTACGTACCGGTTTATACACTAATTATCCACTGTACGTATCGGTTTATACACTAATTATCCACTGTACGTACCGGTTTATACACTAATTATCCACTGTACGTATCGGTTTATACACTAATTATCCACTGTACGTACCAGTTTATACACTCGTTATCCACTGTACGTACCGGTTTATACACTAATTATCCACTGTACATACCAGTTTATACACTCGTTATCCACTGTACGTACCGGTTTATATACTAATTATCCACTGTACGTACCAGTTTATACACTCGTTATCCACTGTACGTACCGGTTTATACACTAATTATCCACTGTACATACCAGTTTATACACTCGTTATCCACTGTACGTACCAGTTTATACACTAATTATCCACTGTACGTACCAGTTGATACACTAATTATCCACTGTACGTACCGGTTTATATACTAATTATCCACTGTACGTACCAGTTTATACACTCGTTATCCACTGTACGTACCGGTTTATACACTAATTATCCACTGTACGTACCGGTTTATACACTAATTATCCACTGTACGTACCGGTTTATACACTCATTATCCACTGTACATATCAGTTTATATACTCGTTATCCACTGTACGTACCGGTTTATACACTCGTTATCCACTGTACGTACCGGTTTATACACTAATTATCCACTGTACTTACCGGTTTATACACTAATTATCCACTGTACGTACCGGTTTATACACTCATGATCCACTGTACGTACCGGTTTATACACTAATTATCCACTGTACGTACCGGTTTATACACTCATTATCCACTGTACATATCAGTTTATATACTCGTTATCCACTGTACGTACCGGTTTATACACTCGTTATCCACTGTACGTACCGGTTTATACACTAATTATCCACTGTACTTACCGGTTTTTACACTAATTATCCACTGTACTTACCGGTTTATACACTAATTATCCACTGTACGTACCGGTTTATACACTCATTATCCACTGTACGTACCGGTTTATACAGTCATTATCCGCTGTACATATCGGTTTACACACACACTGTCGGCTGTACGTACCGGTTTATACACTCGTTATCCACTGTACGTACCAGTTTATACACTAATTATCCACTGTACGTACCAGTTTATACACTAATTATCCACTGTACGTACCGGTTTATATACTAATTATCCACTGTACGTACCAGTTTATACACTCGTTATCCACTGTACGTACCGGTTTATACACTAATTATCCACTGTACGTACCGGTTTATACACTCATTATCCACTGTACATATCAGTTTATATACTCGTTATCCACTGTACGTACCGGTTTATACACTCGTTATCCACTGTACGTACCGGTTTATACACTAATTATCCACTGTACTTACCGGTTTATACACTAATTATCCACTGTACGTACTGGTTTATACACTCATGATCCACTGTACGTACCGGTTTATACACTAATTATCCACTGTACGTACCGGTTTATACACTCATTATCCACTGTACATATCAGTTTATATACTCGTTATCCACTGTACGTACCGGTTTATACACTCGTTATCCACTGTACGTACCGGTTTATACACTAATTATCCACTGTACTTACCGGTTTTTACACTAATTATCCACTGTACTTACCGGTTTATACACTAATTATCCACTGTACGTACCGGTTTATACACTCATTATCCACTGTACGTACCGGTTTATACAGTCATTATCCGCTGTACATATCGGTTTACACACACACTGTCGGCTGTACGTACCGGTTTATACACTCGTTATCTGCTGAATGTACCGGTTTATACACTCGTTATCTGCTGGACGTACCGGTTTACACACTCGTTACCTGCTGGACGTACCGGTTTACACACTCGTTACCTGCTGGACGTACCGGTTTATACACTCGTTACCCGCTGGACGTACCGGTTTATACACACATTATCCGCTGTACGTACAGGTTTATACACTAGTTTATATACTGATTTGGTAATTTTTTTTTCTGTTGCACAGAAGGAAAGAAAGATACCCAGCTGATTAACCATTTGAGTGCCAGAGAGTTTGCAATTCATTGGATACCTCTCTGGCACTCAAAGGGTTGAGTAAATGAACATTTCTTCTAAAATAAAACATTATAGCACCTTGAATTATTTTTTTATATATATTAAATGACACACACACACACACACTATTTTTTTGCATCAGGTGGTAGGAAGGAATGTGATGTCAGGGACAGAGCGCAGCCAGGCAGATGGTCATTACAGTATGAGTTAGTGATGTGAGCGAGTTCTAGGAAACGCCCCAAGGTGCCCGACTGCTGACAGATCGGACTTTCCTTCCCAGCTGTTCAGTCACGTCATGCGGATGAATAAATTAGGTGAGCGATGACTTCCAGATATACAAACCCAGAAACTGTAATGGTTTGACCCAGAGGCGTACCTTCCAAGTGTCCCTTTTTATGAAATATTAGTGGTCTGTACCTCCCAAGTGTCCCTTTTAGGAGATATTAGGGGTACATACCTCTCAAGTGTCCCTCTTTAGGAGATATTAGGGGTCTGTACCTCCCAAGTGTCCCTCTTTAGGAGATATTACGGGTCTGTACCTCCCAAGTGTCCCTCTTTATAGGAGATATTAGGGTCTGTACCTCACAAGTGTCCCTCTTTATAGGAGATATTAGGGTCTGTACCTCACAAGTGTCCCTCTTTATAGGAGATACCTATAAATAACTCAGTTAGGAAAATAAACTATAGAGATGTACTTGAGAGCTGTGCGGAGGACACTTACCTTGGTAAATCACTCAGTTAGTAAAATAAACCATAGAGATGTACCTGAGAGATGTGCGGAGGACACTTACCTTGGTAAATCACTCAGGAAAATAAACTATAGAAGTGCTTTAACTCTTCCAGCGCCGAGTTGTTCCCCTTTGTTTAGGGATTAAATGAATTTGCTGCTCAGTAAATAGTGGCGTTTGGGCCTTTTCTCCACCACGTTTTCTGATAAATCACATGACCCCCAGGGACCCGTCTGCGCTCTCTCACTGCGCTGATTCTGCCTCTGGTCATCGTCTTTATTCACCATTACAGGAGGAGAAATTCGCAGTCTCTCTGCACAGCTGACAGATCACTGCAGCAGGTCACCTTGTCTCCCCGCAGGCGCCCGTCGCTGAAACCTGTCACCGTGTGGTGGTGGTGCCCAGGACTGGCCTGCCAGCTGGTGTCTGCGCTGCTCTGTATAATATAGATACACAGATGCCAGCCGGGGCACTGCCAGTTGCACTAATACAGATACACAGATGCCAGCCGGGGCACTGCCAGTTGTACTAATACAGATACACAGATGACAGCCGGGGCACCGCCAGTTGCACTAATACAGATACACAGATGCCAGCCGGGGCACCGCCAGTTGCACTAATACAGATACTCAGATGCCAGCCGGGGCACTGCTAGTTGCACTAATACAAATACACAGATGCCAGCCAGGGCACCACCAGTTGCACTAATACAGATACACAGATGCCAGCCAGAGCACCTCCAGTTGCACTAATACAAATACACAGATGCCAGCCGGGGCACTGCCAGTTGCACTAATACAGACACACAGATGCCAGCCGGGGCACTGCCAGTTGCACTAATACAGATACACAGATGCCAGCCGGGGCACCTCCAGTTGCACTAATACAGATACACAGATGCCAGCCGGGGCACCTCCAGTTGCACTAATACAGATACACAGATGCCAGCCAGGGCACCTCCAGTTGCACTAATACAAATACACAGATGCCAGCCGGGGCACCGCCAGTTGCACTAATACAGATACACAGATGCCAGCCGGGCAGCGATTCCCTGAGGCCCCTGGTGAATTATAAGTGGAAACAGTTACTTAAAGGGACAGTAACCTTTACATTTTACAATCTGCATCTGCAAAATTTGTCAATTCATATCACCTTTGTATTATTGTTTTGTAATTGTGATTTTTTTTTTTTTATATATCTACATCTACATTTTTTTTCCAATGGTACAACCCTGACATGAAATAACAATTCATGTTAAATTCAATTGGGATTTTAACCCTTTGAATGCTAGAGATGTCTTCAGAGCAACACATTGGAGACCTCTAGCATTCAGGGGGTTAAAAAGCTGTATTCAAGTGCATGGGAATATAGGAATGTGCATGTGCCCCCCCCCCCCCATGGTGAAGTTGGTTTAGTCCTGAATGACCCCAGTTTATGTTTATACATATTGGTCAATATTCCCACTGTCCTGTTTATACATTGTCCTTGTCCTCCCCCTGGTGGGCACAGCTCATACTGCAGTCAGAGCTCGCTCTCATGTTTACTTCCAGATGTACGAAGTTCTGTAGGGAATCAGGATATTTTCCCACAGAAAATCTAGAATATTTTCTCTCCAAAACCCTGTAGAGGCCGCAGCTCACTGTGTAGTTCTGATGCGGGCTGCCCGGCTCGTCTGCTCTCTAGCGCTGAAATGTTACATTGTGGGGGTTAAAGACATAGCAAATTGATACTTTACCTCAGTTCTTTGCATTGTTACTTTGTATCAATAACATTTGTATATATGAACAAGGTTTGATTTAATTGTAATTTACATGCTTAAAAATGAAGTGGAGGGTTTTAACCGAATAAGCGCCGATGCCTTGCACGCCACTCTGGCACTCGGTGGGTTAACTGTTAATGTCTTTCATGACAGTAGGTAATGCATGAATATGGATAGTAATTCATTATTGTAGAATGCAGGGAGTAGTGGATGAACGGCACAGCCTACAAGTACAGGCATCGGGTCCTCATACACACTGGAGTAAAGGGGTGCCGTGTTTATCACTGATTGGTAAAGAATAAAGCTTAAAACACTCTTATTATACGAATGAGCATATATCCACTAGATTGTCAGCTCTTTGGGCTAGACCATAGAATTTTTATGGGTTAAATGCTCTATTTAAAGCTATAGGAATTTTAATTTGTTCCTCACTGTGCAGTTGGTTTGCCCCAGAATGACACCATTTTATCTCAGTATGTGAGTCTGTCTTTGCCGTCTGTCAGGCCTCTGTACAGCGCTCTGGAATACGCTCAGTCCATGAATATGGTATTAATGTAAACATTTCCGCGCCTCGATAGAAGTGTTCGGTGTATAATATTGCATGCACTGGTTTCCAGCAGGCTGGGGGACACCATTTTCCTCTGCACTACTCACTTCCTGGTCAGGAGGCTGCGCTATACTGAATACAACACAGCAGGAAGTGGGGAGTGCAGAAAATTGCTTCTCCCCATGGTGCTGGAAAACTGCACAGACAATATTACCTATCTAAAAATCTATCAACATCTGGAGACATTAATATTAGTGTATGGATTGAGCACCAGCATATTCTGCATCTCTGTACAACACGCTGACAGATGATAGACACTGAGGCTGGGGAAGCCATTTTCCTGTGCACTCCTCATTCCTGGTCAGGAGACTGTACAGTATAAGGCACTGCAGGAAGTGATGGGTGCACAGAAAAATGGTTCCCCCAGCCTGCTAGACAACAACTTGTGTAAAATCTAATATCTAAAGTTCTACCGAGGGGTGAAAACACAGAGGGTGCAGCTTCCTTGTTAGGCCCCATGGGGGAATATTTTTGTATTGGGGGCCCTTCAGTGACTCGTTACATCTCTCTGGACACTTTTACATGTACATCTGTGACTGGTTTATTTTTCATATAAGATAAAGTCCTATTTAAACCTTTGCTCCCTTCATGTAGGCCCAGGACTAAATGGGGTGTAAAGTTCTAATCCAGTCTGTAGGATACACTGATCTAATGTCCATCACATGTTGTTATCTAAAGCAAAGTCCTGCTGACTAGTAGTATGGCTTTTCCCATGTTAAACATCTGCTTCTTATTTATTAACCAGAACCCCCCCCCCCACCACCACCACCACCCCGCTGTGTTATCAGAGACACAATCTGTACAGCGCATCCTGTTCTGGTGTAATAAAAACAAGATGGACAGTTCTGGGGTGAACCATGGGGAACAAGCACAATTCCAAAAATCATCATTGATGTCTCCCAGGTGTTTTGCACCTCCCAAGTGTCCCTCTTTAGGAGATATTAGGGGTCAGTATCTCCCAAGTGTCCCTCTTTATGAGATATTAGGGGTCAGTACCTCCCAAGTGTCCCTCTTTATAGGAGATATTAGGGGTCAGTACCTCCCAAGTGTCCCTCTCTAGGAGATATTAGGGGTCTGTACCTCCCAAGTGTCCCTTTTTAGGAGATATTAGGGGTCTGTACATCCCAAGTGTCCCTCTTTAGGAGATATTAGGGGCCAGTACCTCCCAAGTGTCCCTCTTTAGGAGATATTAGGGGTCAGTACCTCCCAAGTGTCCCTCTTTAGGAGATATTAGGGGTCAGTACCTCCCAAGTGTACCTCTTTAGAAGATATAAGGGGTCCATACCTCCCAAGTGTCCCTCTTTAGAAGATATTAGGGGTCTATACCTCCCAAGTGTCCCTCTTTAGGAGATATTAGGGGTCTGTACCTCCCAAGTGTCCCTCTATAGGAGATATTAGGGGTCTGTACCTCCCAAGTGTCCCTCTTTAGAAGATATTAGGGGTCTGTACCTCCCAAGTGTCCCTCTTTGGGGATATTAGGGGTCCGTATCTCTCAAGTGTCCCTCTTTAGGAGATATTAGGGGTCCGTACCTACCAAGTGTCCCTCTTTAGGAGATATTAGGGGTCCGTACCTCCCAAGTGTCCCTCTTTAGTAGATATTAGGGGTCTGTACCTCCCAAGTGTCCCTCTTTGGGGATATTAGGGGTCCGTATCTCTCAAGTGTCCCTCTTTAGGAGATTTTAGGGGTCCGTACCTACCAAGTGTCCCTCTTTAGGAGATATTAGGGGTCCGTACCTCCCAAGTGTCCCTCTTTGGGGATATTAGGGTTCCGTATCTCTCAAGTGTCCCTCTTTAGGAGATATTAGGGGTCTGTACCTCCCAAGTGTCCCTCTTTATAGGAGATATTAGGAGTTCATACCTCCCAAGTGTCCCTCTTTAGGAGATATTAGGGACCTGTACCTCCCAAGTGTCCCTCTTTAGGAGATATTAGGGGTCAGTACCTCCCAAGTGTCCCCTCTTTAGGAGATATTAGGGGTCTGTACCTCCCAAGTGTCCCTCTTTTGGAGATATTAGGGGTCTGTACCTCCAAAGTGTTCCTCTTTATGAGATATTAGGGGTCTGTACCTCCCAAGTGTTCCTCTTTATGAGATATTAGGGGTCTGTACCTCCCAAGTGTTCCTCTTTAGGAGATATTAGGGGTCCGTACCTCCCAAGTGTCCCTCTTTAGGAGATATTAGGGGTCTGTACCTCCCAAGTGTCCCTCTTTTGGAGATATTAGGGGTCTGTACCTCCCAAGTGTTCCTCTTTAGGAGATATTAGTGTCCCTCTTTAGGCGATATTAGGGGTCTGTACCTCCCAAGTGTCCCTCTTTATAGGAGATATTAGGGGTCTGTACCTCCCAAGTGTCCCTCTTTAGGAGATATTAGGGGTCCATACCTCCCAAGTGTCCCTGTTGTGGGATCAGAGGTCTTAATCAGGGGACTATTCACCTGAAAACGGGGACATTGGTCACTCTTTATGACCAATTGCTTTATATATAAAAGCAAAGTGGAACAATTCTCTTGGAAACCAGCTGCGCTACAGAGAACAAAGATCCCACTGAATGTTACAGACATCACATCTCCATCACATTGCTATACAGAAAGCTGCAGATCTCTGCAGTATTTATGGAGTTAGAAAGCCCCATTTACATTGTGGGAATTCTACAGATTTAGATTTGTTCCCGCTGGCGAAAGGGTATGCATTTAGGGCGCAGTCCATCTTACCGTGCGCTCAGAGCCGCAGGGAACAAGCGTAAATTCACTTTGCTGCCGGCATTATTGTCTTCCTTCTGTTAAATTAGATAAATATCTCAATTTCATTTTATTTTAATTAAAAAATAAGCCATTGCACACACAGCAGTGTTAAATATTTCCTAAAAAGTCAGCAGGAGTGTTTTTTCTTTGTTTGTTTTGTTTTTAAAAGTAATGTAGTTTTTACTAGTGTGTGTGTGTGTGTGTGTGTGTGTATATAGAATACTAGCAATGTGGGACGGCGTTGCCGTCCTGTTATGACCGTTGGGTGTACGTGTGTGAAATGTAGACACACAGACATATGCAACACACAGACACACACACACACAGTGAGCAGCAGAGACATGCACACACATGGACACACATATGTAGCAGAGATGTATACACACACACGCAACATACATGCGCAGGCACACATACGTGCAACAGACTTGCTCACACACAGGTTAACAGATATGCGCGCACACACACATGCAATAGACATATGCACACACACTACAAACACACTGTAACGGTTTTTCTCTAGAAACTTTCTCCTGTCATTTATTTCAGCACAAACGGGTTTGATAATCATTTAACACATTTGGGGTGAACTGTATTAGCTCTTTTTTATATACGTTTTTAATATATGTCTTCAGTGAACTTACTTTTTCTTATCCCACATATACCTTTATTAAATGTATTATTTATTGTACTAGCGCTCTCCCACCCTTTTCCTTTCTTTCTACAATATATATATAAATCATAGGTAGGCTAGCACTCACAGGACTTACACACAATCAAGTTTATTGCATCAACGTTTCGGTTCAGTAAGAACCTTTATCAAGATGTACTTTGTTACTGACCCGAAATGTCGCTGCAATAAACTGGATTGTGTGTAAGTCCTGTGAGTGCTAGTCTACCTATGATTTTGTACTACATTTGCTGGAGCACCCAGGCCATGTGTCCATTGGAGGTACGAGTGCTAACCGAAGACCAGTGTTTTGTTTATATATATATATGTTTATATATATATATATATATATATATATATATATTTGTATGTATAATAAGAAAACCGTTAATCTGTGCACTCTCCTTGTAAATATATATAAACGGCCTGGGTGTCAGGTCCCGTAGGGTATACATACAGTTTTCTAGTTCATGAACCACACTTACAGGGCTTCCAGAAGATGAAAAAATGGACTTTATTACATCAACGTTTCAGCCCCACTTTGGACCTTTGCCAAGGTACCCCAAGTAACGGGCAGGAGTGGTTGGGATCACAAAACCCTCTCGCATCAATATGGGGGGTGCTATCCTTCACTGACTTGAGAGGATTACCCGAACCAGCATGTTGTGACCCAGCTTGGGGTAGAATGGAAGCATGGGAGTTCTCCTGCATCACCACTAGTGATCTCCCAGCCAAGTTGGCCAGGAGATCAATAACTGTGGGGTCATCAGAAGGGGTTCAGCATGAGGTCTCCTCTCTCCTTTTTTTTTTTTTGGCTGCATGAGTATCCTAAACCTGTGGGTAATGTGTGTTTTTTTTGTTTTCCTTAAACCTGAGTGGCAGTGGTGGTTGGTTGAGGAGCCTTCAGACTCCTGCTCAACCAATCGGTGCTTTCCAGTATCGCACCCTGCCAGCGAGTCAGATTCACTTAGATTTATATTATTTAGTTCTGGTCAACAGTATTCACACCTTTCAATATTTTGTATATCACATTCAATTTCTCCTGAAAAAAGTGTGTAGTGAAATAAATTTGGTCTATATACACTCACACCTTTTGATACAGAACAGCACAGGATAAAATGCCAACAAAAAAAAAGAAATTGAGGAAAAAGTATAGCAATGGGAACCTTGCCATGACACGATTATTGGCACCTTCGTGACGAATTCAAATCAGTTTGAAAAGAAGAACTAGCATGTCATTGCATTGAAATTAGACTTGTCGTGGGGTTGTGGACTACAAGCCTCTTTATAAATCTTAAAGGGATAGTAATACTTGAAAATAATTTTATTTTCTATTGTAGCCCTTAAAAAAACATGAAAAATTATATAAGTCTTATCTCCCAAACCTTTATGGTTTGGGAGATATTCACAAGTAAAATATAGTAAAATGCTATTTTCCTGGCTGTTTCAGCCAAGTCTGCCATCTAGTGGACAGATTTGGAATTCGGTCCACAGAGCAACCGGCAGCTCTTTAGCAGTGCCCAGATCACCATCTTTGAAAAGAACTACTTAATTGGAACTGTGTACAAAGTGTGCCTGGCTTGAAAGCTCACTTTGTAGACCATTCCAATGAAGAAATTATTTTTAAAGATCGTGATCTCAGATCTTCTGGAGAGGCACAGCCGGTCCGGGGACCGATTCCAAATCTGAAGGGTGGAGCAATGACGTCACTCCAGGGGAAACTTTACTTCTGAATATCTCCCAAACCATAAAGGCTTGGGAGATAAGACTTATATTATTTTTCATGTTTTTTTAAGGGCTACAATATCAAATAAACTTATTTTCAAGTATCACTATCCCTTTAACTACCCCTGCTGCTGCATACAGGATTCCAACACACTACAGGTCCGCCACTGCACGGTAAATTTTACAGATTGACGGGAGGTGTTATGAACTATTCTTACTTGAGAGCCTTTATCTCTGCCCGCTGCTAAAAACAATTAAAGATCTGCTGCTGAGATTGAGAACTTGGGAAGTCTGTCTGAGAGTCGGACAGATCAGCTACACACCAGCTCCAAATTACCGGTGATAAATTGTCAGTGCTCACATGACTTGAATTAACAAATCAATGATGGATTTAATGTTTAAAAAGGCCACTTTTATTCCTTGTTCCTTTTCCACAATGGTGAAAACAAGAGAGTTGTCTGAGAGCATCAGAAGCGCTATTATCACTAAATATAAGAATTATAAAGGGTACAAGGCCATCTCCATACCTGTTTCAACAGTTCACAATGTTATTAAGAAGTTTGCTGCTCTTGGAACTGTCAAGAACCCCAGGGGACATTGTGGAAAGAGGAAAATTGAACAGAGAAGTCTTTGAAGGTTGGTGAAAACTGTGGAAAAACACCACGTAAGACATCCACACCGCTTTAGGCTGACCTGGAGTAATCTGGAGCGATGGTTTCAACCTTTACCACACGTCATACACTAAACCAAGAACGGCTTTATGGGCAAAGGCCAAGGAGAACCTCACTGCTGAAAGTAATACATAAAAAGACACGACTGATCTTTGCTAAAACCTCCCTAGTGAAACCACAACCATTCTGAGAAAATGTTTTATGAACAGATGAAACCAAAGTAGAGGTCTTTAGCAGTGTAGACCAGTGATATGTTTATAGGCTATTCATTGAATCTTATAAGGAGAATATCACCCTACCTGCAGTTCAATATGGTGGAGGATCCATAATGTTGTGGGGCTGATTTGCTTCCTCTGGTACTGCAGGCCTTGGACGTATTAAGGGAATCCTGAAATCAGAGAATTATGAAGGCATTTTACAGTGAAATGTGCTATACAGTGTCAGAAAACTAGGTATGGGTCAAAGATCATGGGTCCTTCAGCAACACAATTAGGGATGCACCGATACTGATACCAGTATCGGTATCGGTGCCGATACCATGCATTGAGCGAGTACTTGTACTCGCTCAAAATGCAACCGATCCTAAAACAGATACCGCCTCTGTGCAAATATTCTTCAGCGGCTACACGAGTGACGTGGGTGGACAGCTTCCACATTGTGAATTAGCCATTTGGCGATGGGTGTGGGTGGGGCGTAAAACATCATCCGCCAGTGTCAGAGGCTGGGGATGTGGCTTGCAGGACCGGAGCCGAAAGGCGTCTCCCCAGATCACTGGGCGTTGTTTGGTCTGAGGTCCTGCCCTTCCCTCGTGGCTCTGAAAGCCACAATCGGAGGACAAACTGTACTTCAATAGGCTGTTACTGTGACATCTGTTCACTGTGTCTTGTCCTGAGAGTGACACGGTAGGCAATGTATCCAAACTTTAACTTGCAGACAATTAATGTCCCTTGTCCCCCAGGCTCTGAGTGGCCCCAACTCGCTGTGAGAAACATTTTTCAAACTTTTTTTCAAGCCAGAACTAAGGGTCTGAGAGGGAATTGGCTCTGCACAATTATACTGAGCATATATATCAACAAATTCCCATTATCATAGTAATCATCGTCCTCACTGTCCTCAACTTACAACTAATAATACATTATTAAAAATGAACTGGTTTCATTTTTGTCAGCTTATTTTAGCTTTGCCCTTTTGCCCTTATTTTTACCCTATTTTCCCTTATATTTCAATTTTATTTTATTATTTATTAAAATAAAAAAAAATTCGCAAAAATGTATCTGTAATTGGTATCGGTGAGTACTTGAAAAAAGTATCGGTACTCGTACTCGGTCCTAAAAATTGGTATTGGTGCATCCCTAAACACAATGATCCAAAGCACACATCCAAAAGCATCATTGAGAAGGAAATAATGGGCTGTTTTAGACTGGTCGTCAGTGAGTCCCGACCTCAGTTGGATTGAAAACCTTTGGCAAGAGCTGAAATCTGCCATTGGGAAAAGGAATCCTGCAGACATTCAAGAGCTTGAACGACCTGCAATTAAAGAGTGCAAAAAACTGTCAGCAGACCGGTGCAAGCAGCTTATAGATGACTAAAAGAAATGTGTGGAGGCTGTCATTTTTGCCAAGGGTTGTGCAACCAAATGTTATGGAAGGGTATCTTTAAAGGGATAGTAATGTGTCACAATAAAAGCAGATCCGATTAATCTTCATAGTATTTTGGCCATCAAGAGTGTTATTTCAATACTGTCAGAGTTGTAGTTCAAGAGTAATTGAATGATAAAATATCCCCCTCCCGTCCCTTTTACTGAAGTAACACTGCTCTCCACAGAGCTGCAAGACTGTCGGGATTGATCTCAGAGATGGACAATATTCAGTGATCATAAGGAAAAACCTGTCGGGGGGGGGGGGGCAGGGTTTCCTTATGATCACAGTAAGAAGATTGTCCCTTGCTGTGATCTGTCCGGTCATGTGACCAGATTCCACATCTGAGGTGAGCAGTGTTACACTAGGTAAAAGGGGCGGGAGGGGGATACTTTATCATTCAATTACTCTTGAACTACAGCTCTGACAGTACTGAAATAACACTCTCCATGGCCCAAATACTATGATGATTAATTGGAGGCCATTAGGGTTTTCTGAACATAGTAATGTAAGTGGGGTTATCTCCCCTTTAAAAACCCCGTTTGAATCGGTAAGAATTGTAACTTGTTTCTTGTGTTGCAGTTGGTTTTATACAAAATGTGTTTATCCACGTGGACCTCTGTCTCCACAAATATATTAACCCTTTCATTTTGCTATTTTCAGTGCGGGAAGCCAAGAACCTGATCCCTATGGACCCAAACGGCCTGTCCGATCCATATGTCAAGCTGAAACTGATTCCCGACCCCAAGAATGAAAGCAAACAGAAAACCAAAACCATCCGCTCTACACTGAACCCGCACTGGAACGAGTCGTTCGCCTTGTGAGTCTGTTGCCTGCAATCCCAATCCAAAGGCACAGGGGGCGCTCAGATTTCTACACAGGGGATTCCACAAACCGTAAAAACTGTAATATGTATATATTTATACGTAGGGTTAGTGATAAAAACATAATATGTATAGAACAACACCTAGAGGTAGTGATAAACTGTAATATGTATATAATAATATCTAGAGGTAGTGATAAACTGTAATACGTATATAATAATATCTAGAGGTAGTGATAAACTGTAATACGTATATAATAATAACTAGAGGTAGTGATAAACTGTAATACGTATATAATAACACCTAGAGGTAGTGATAAACTGTAATATGTATATAATAATATCTAGAGGTAGTGATAAACTGTAATACGTATATAATAACATCTAGAGGTAGTAATAAACTGTAATACGTATATAATAATATCTAGAGGTAGTGATAAACTGTAATACGTATATAATAATAACTAGAGGTAGTGATAAACTGTAATACGTATATAATAACACCTAGAGGTAGTGATAAACTGTAATATGTATATAATAATATCTAGAGGTAGTGATAAACTGTAATATGTATATAATAATATCTAGAGGTAGTGATAAACTGTATTACGTATATAATAACACTTAGTGATAAACTGTAATACGTATATAATAATAATAACTAGAGGTAGTAATAAACTGTAATACGTATATAATAATAACTAGAGGGAGTGATAAACTGTAATACGTATATAATAATAATAACTAGAGGTAGTAATAAACTGTAATACGTATATAATAATAACTACTAGAGGTAGTGATAAACTGTAATACGTATCTTGTCTCTGTTTGCCGCA
Source organism: Rhinophrynus dorsalis (assembly GCA_037306005.1). NCBI lineage: Eukaryota > Metazoa > Chordata > Amphibia > Anura > Rhinophrynidae > Rhinophrynus > Rhinophrynus dorsalis. The sequence continues at coordinate 2,766,215 of CM074727.1, read as the reverse complement.
CACACAAGCCGTGCCCGTTACCTTCTCCGTCCCAGACACGTTGTCACTTTTTACCTCTCACTTCCAGACTTGCTGCTCACCTGCCCCCTTTTCAACTTACAGCAAATTAAAGCCGTCAGACAAGGACCGGAGGCTCTCCGTAGAGATCTGGGACTGGGACCGCACCACGAGAAACGATTTCATGGGCTCCTTCTCCTTTGGGGTGTCAGAACTCATGAAAATGCCGGCCTGCGGCTGGTGAGTATCTGGTCAGTGTGTCCTCTAACCCCAGGACCTGTGCCGGCCTGTCACTGGATGATTAGTCTACATGTAAATTAATTTTAACTATTTATTTTAACCAATTCACTCCTGACGAAGCCTTGCACTGAGCTGGATACATCTTTAGCAACCAGGGGGTTAAATTAATATATAATACTGCAATAAGAAAAGTTATTTTACCTGCTGGCTTCTTCTTTTCTTTAATTCTGTGTATTATAGCAGTCATTTCATCCCCTTTCAGTAACGTCAGCGCCCTCTTCCTGCATTCTGTAAGTACAGTCTGTGACTTCGCTGTATCTAGAAAGGATCATTGGAAGTCTGTGCGTCTATTACTCCCTGCTTCAGGTTTAGGCAACATGTGGCTCTCCAGCTGTGTCTACTATTCCCATCGTCCCACAACCAGCCAATGCCCCAACAGCTGGAGCAGAGAGAAAGATGCATACAGAGTTCTAATGGTTCTCTGCTGAGTCACAGACTCATTTAACCCTTAAAACGGAAGACATGTCCAAGGAATCAGTTGATTTTAATTTGGGTTCTGTACAAGTAATTCAGGAGTAATGAAGCCCAGTGTTTGTGCTGACAGGAGGAGTGATGTAAATGTAGACTTCATTAGAAATCATTAGATACAGGGAAGTGATGATTCAAAACCCCCATACAAAATAGGGCGGGGTTAGGGTAGGTAAGTTAGGCTAAGGTTAGGGTAGGCTAAGGTTAGGGTGGTTATGGTAGACTAGGGTTAGGGTAGTTTTGGTAGTTTAGGGTAGTTGTGGTAGGTTAGGGTAGTTATGGTAGACTAGGGTTAGGGTAGGTTAAGGTTAGGATAATTATGGTAGACTAGGGTTAGGGTAGTTGTGGTAGGTTAGGGTAGTTGTGTTAGGTTAGGGTTAGGGAAGTTATGGTAGACTAGGGTGAGGGTAGTTATGGTAGTTTAGGGTAGGTGTGGTAGGTTAGGGTAGTTATGGTAGACTAGGGTTAGGGTAGGTTAAGGTTAGGATAGTTATGGTAGACTAGGGTTAGGGTAGTTGTGGTAGGTTAGGGTAGTTATGGTAGGTTAGGGTTAGAATAGCTGTGGTAGGTTAGGGGTAGGATAAGTACAAAAATATAAGTCTTCTCTCATACTTTTATGGTTTGAGAGATATAACTGACTAAAGTTCCCCCTTCAGGCTGATTTTGACAAGTCTGCCATCTAGTGGACAGCAGGAGATTCCAGTCCCGGGACTGGTCATTAGCTCTTCAGAAGAACTGAAATCTCTCTATTTAGAAATAAATACTTCATTGGAACGGTCTACAAAACTTGCTTGCAAACCAGGCACACTTTGTAGACCTTTCCAATGAAGTATTTATTTCTAAATAGCAAGATTTTGGTTCTGCTGAAGAGCTGCCGCCTAGTCAAATGACCAGAATCTGCTGCTGTCCCTTAGAGTGCTGAATCAGCCTGGAGGGGGGAACTTTAACCAGTTATATCTCTCAAACCATAAAGGTATGAGAGATAAGACTTACATCGTTGTACTTATTTTTTCAGTGCCTACAATATTAAATAAACATAAATATAAATTTTACTATCCCTTTAATTCTGCTGCTTGGTGCTTGCCTTGGCACTGTTCACAGTGTGTGTGTGTGTGGGGGGGGGGGCACTTTTAGTTTAACCTGTTTGTGACCAGTAAGGTGTGTGATGCATTGCTTCACACAGGATAAATATGTTTTATACCTGGCTGGTCCTTCAGAGGTTAAACTGCTTGTGTACGATTAGTGCTTTGCACCCTCTTACAGCAGGTAAAAGGTAAAAGGGGTCACATCTGTAACCTGGATCTTCATATACCCATTCCAACCAAATGGATTGTATTAATATTAAAAGACACTGCACAGAGACACTTCATTCATAATCTATTATTATTCGATCTATCACAAAGAGGTGGCGCTGTTCCTTTGATGTTCTCTGAAGTGTAGTAGCTAGAGGCTCACCTCTCCCATAGACAGCAATAGAAAAACACTGCCATCTGGATACCTGGGGTGTGTTATTACTTGACAGGGAGCTCACTGGATCTCATTCTGAGAGCTTTCTGTGTGGGACTGAACAAAAGGACAATCTAAAAAAGATACAATGTAAAAAACCCAACAGTGACACAATGTAGAAAAGCATTTTATTTCTCCCTTAATATCAATGTGATGTGTGCTGGGCTGAGGCTCTTACAGAGAAAGTGAAATCAGACCAAAATACAGCGGAGGGGATTCAAATAAAATCTGATATCATCCTGTGGACACTTGTGGTTTACCCTGTACCTGGCACTGAAAAGGTTAACGCTTTGAGTTCCTGAGGGGGTGTGCGATGCGTTGCACAACCCTCTGGTACTCTGAAGGTTAATCCACTGTGCACCAGTGTGTATAGCTGAGCCCACAGTGTGCGCCAGCCATTAGATTACTGACATGGCATCTTCTCTATCGAGGTACAAACTGCTGAACCAAGAGGAGGGCGAGTATTACAACGTGCCCATCCCGGAGGAGGACGAAGACGGGAATTCAGAATTGCGGCAGAAATTCGAGGTGAGAAACGGGGGATCCCTTCTACGTTTACTGGATCCATTTTATTCCCAAAATGTAATATTCCTGATCGTCTGAAGGGCGGACAGGAACCCAATACTGATTTTACCCCTTGAATGCCTGAAATGTTTTCAACTCTTTGCTGTGTTCAAGTCTCTGGCATACAAGGGGTTAATTAATAGTAAAATTCAAAGGCAGTTAACAGATTTTCATTGTTGTCTCACCATCGTCACTATGATGATTAGTGGAAAGCAATAAAAGGGAACATAATCACGTACTGTATGAAAATATCATATTATCCATGTCCCTCCGGAGTTACGTGTACGGGAGATGTTTCATTCAAAAGTCAATACAGAGAAAACCAATTTATTTTGTGAGAGGTTGTATTTGATGGTGGTAATGTCTAAATAGACAGCAATATCAACAGCGCCACCATGAACTGTACAAGTCAGCAGAAACACTACACTCACAAATATGCAGATTCGCTTAATAACTTTGGAATGAGGACTCTCACAGTAGAAGAGGTTACCAGTAATAAGGGGCACGTGTATAAAGAGGAGGCAGGCAATCCAACCGCACTGATGGATTTAAGTGGAGCGTGTACAGGGGTACTGTCACTTAATCATTATACTGGATTGTATCATTTGTAATAGCGGTAATTCCAGCCGGCACCTATAAAATAGTTATTTTGTGTCAGATCCTTACATTGTAATCCTAAACTTTAATGCAAATGTCGAGTGTCCTGTACAGACACCATTCGGTTAGTGGTCTGTGCTGTGATAATACTGTTATTGTATTGATTAGTGCCCACCGCTCTTACCTCTTCTCAGTCCATTTACAGACAATGCAGAACAATCACTTCTTAGAACATTTTCAGGATATCTATGGTGTTGGGAGCCCCACGGACTGCGTGTAAGACTGGATTTTACCCCTAATAAAGAGAATTGTTAGAGGCTTCATGGAGTGCACAGTATTTAAAGAAACAGTAACGCGATATGAGCTATAATAGCTAAAATGTACAGTATGTACCACTGCTTACCACTAACCTGCTCTAGTAGCTCAGGGGTTAATATGTAGCAAGTCACACAGCCGAGGGAGAAGGAGCTTCCATTTACAGTGTATGATCAGCGACTGGTGCTGCAGGTGCTCGTACTGACGTCCCATGACCCTGCAGAGCCAGTATCTTATGCGTCTTCTGCTCTGCACAAGTGCACTGGCTCTGTGGGGTCATGGGATGTCAGTACGAGCTCCTGTATTATGCACAGGAAGTGGAAGCTTCTTCTCCCTCATCTTAGGGGAGCATTGTGGGATCAGCCATGTGACTTGGAATTAACCCTGTAGCTACCGGAGCAGGGAAACAAAGGCTGCATTTCCGTTAATTTATTTCTATGGGTTTACTGTTGCTTTTAGTGTGTATAACCCCAGATCATTTTTAGGCTTTGGTGTTCCTTTAACCCTTTGGGTGCGAGAGGGAGCCAACACATTGAACTCTGGCACTGAATTGGTTAATCTTTTATGTGGTAGCCAGGGCTTCAATATTCAGAGTTAAAATCAGTGTTTAAATCAATGGGAAACTGGGGAATGTTTTTAGTCCCCTGTGGTCCAATTGATTTGCCCCCGAATTGCCCCCTGTGGCATTATACACGTGGCCAGAACGAGCACACAGCACAATGTTGCTGCATCTCTATTAGGTACTGAATGCTGTGCAGCGCTACTGCCAGTAGATGTCACTGCTGAGCAGTCCTCTATAAAATCCCTGCTCTTTGTACACTGTGTTTTATTCAGTTAGTAAAGTGCTTATGTCCCTGCTGGAAGCTGTTTGTGTTTCTCCTGTTAAAAAAAGTCATGAATATATATACATTTCTCAGTGGATCACCAGAATCCACATTGCAGAGGGTATAGTGGACCCGCTGTGCGTTAGGTAACAGGGCCGGGTTCCAGCGCCCTATGTTTATATTTGATCGTTATTGTGATGGGAGACGTCTGGTTTCCTCCTGTTACTTGTACAGGTCCCTAATATCCTATATAATAATTCGCTAATGTGAAGCTGTCAAGCGCAATAGAGACGGCGGCGCGCTGCAGTCATGCGCAGTACTGACTGCCCGAACATGGCATGGCTAACAGAGCGGGCGCTCCGAATTTGGACCGGAGTCCTCTCTGCGCACCTGACTACGGTCTGAATTCGGAGTGCCTCTCTCCATTATCAGCCGCTGTGCGGGCATTCAGTACTGCGCATGACTGCGGAGCCGCCAGTGTTGGCCCATGTACACAGGCTTTAATACTAGTCTCTATGTATATAAATATAAATTGACCATTTAATTCCCAGAGGTGTGTGCAGCGCAGTGCATTATATACATATCTGGGAACTTCTTGGTTGGGGCTGCCCGGAGGAGAGCCCTGTGGTGCCGATGAGGAGGGAGAAATTACACAATTCGTGTCATAAAATGGGCAGGGCTTAATTGTGTGGGGGGGGGGACGTCTAAAACACAAAAAATAGCCAAAATAGACTGGGGTAGGAGTAGAAGAGGGCAGGGAGTGGGAGGAACAGGGCAGGATTGGGCAGAGTTTCATCAGAGAATCAGCCTCTGCCCCGGAGGTCCGGTAATCCAGTGTCAAAACCAGAGAGTTCCCAGGGATAAATATATAATAACGCAGTCCGTGGTCTGACTCGGATTAAAGGGTTAAATAAGACCCAACACATCCTAATAATAACCTTTTACTTACTGTAAGTGAGAAAATCCTACTGGCCCCTATGTATGGAGGCAGACGTGACCGTTATTGGCAAGATGTCAGGTCCATGGAGGAGGACATGACAGTTACTGGTAGGATGTTAGGTCCATGGAGGCGGACATGATAGTTACTGGCAGGATATCAGGTCCATGGAGGCGGACATGACAGTTACTGGTAGGATGTCAGGTCCATGGAGGCGGACATGACAGTTACTGGCAGGATATCAGGTCCATGGAGGCGGACATGACAGTTACTGGCAGGATGTCAGGTCCATGGAGGAGGACATGACAGTTACTGGTAGGATGTTAGGTCCATGGAGGAGGACATGATAGTTACTGGCAGGATATCAGGTCCATGGAGGCGGACATGACAGTTACTGGTAGGATGTCAGGTCCATGGAGGCGGACATGACAGTTACTGGCAGGATATCAGGTCCATGGAGGCGGACATGACAGTTACTGGCAGGATGTCAGGTCCATGGAGGCAGACATGACAGTTACTGGCAGGATGTCAGGTCCATGGAGGCGGACATGACAGTTACTGGCAGGATGTCAGGTCCATGGAGGCAGACATGACAGTTACTGGCAGGATGTTAGGTCCATGGAGGCGGACATGACAGTTACTGGCAGGTCCATGGAGGCAGACATGACAGTTACTGGCAGGATATCAAGTCCATGGAGGCGGTCATGACAGTTATTGGTAGGATGTCAGGTCCATGGAGGAGGACATGACAGTTACTGGCAGGATGTCAGGTCCATGGAGGCAGACATGACAGTTACTGGCAGGATATCAAGTCCATGGAGGAGGACATGACAGTTACTGGCAGGATATCAGGTCCATGGAGGCGGACATGACAGTTACTGGTAGGATGTCAGGTCCATGGAGGCGGACATGACAGTTTTCAGACTGAAGCAGGTAGAGTCCATGATCCTACTTCAGTCTTTCAGGATCAATTGAGTCTACAACACGTTTGAAAGCAATGCATTACAGAGCTCTGTAGTCCTTAAGGATTAAGATTACCTTGTGCAGCGGGTGGAATTTGTGTCCTGTGGTTTTTCTACCAACTGTCATGGCTGCCTTCAAGGACTTGACATCCAGGATGATTGAAGATGTTATCTCTTGAGCAAAAGGAGAAGGGCAAAATTCATAAGGGCCTTTGGGAGTTTTGTTGTGATAAAATGGGCGATTATTATTTGGAGGTGTTACTTGTCCTCTGCTTGCTGATCTATATTATAATGATTTTTTTTTATAATGATCTATATGATAATGGTTTCAATAGTAATCTGATAATGATATATATGATTCTTATGATCTATATGATAATGATCTACATGATAATCTGATAACGATCTGTATGATAATGATCTATGTGACAATGATTTGGATGATTATATGATTGTGGTATTTAGTGTAGATAATGTGTATTTTTCTGTATAAAAGTTGGTTCCGGTCCAGTGTGTGAGATCTTGCGCTGCTTTACACGGTACTGCGGACGCTAGTGGTGCTGTATCATATCCGTGTCCATGTTAATATGTCTCTAGCATTCAAGGGGTTAAAGAAACTTGCACACCTAGTAATAACCTGATACTTAATAACCCCTATGAATCAATTCTCCATAATTAATCTGTAATTAGTCCGGGATGTGATGTCTGAGCAGGCGACATGATTCTTTTTTACCAGAATTCAGGACCTCAAACTCCTCCCACTGAAGTCTTATTAGGAAACCAACAACAAAGACTCAGAGATCAACATCTCCACTGCTAATTTATTATTCATTTCAATGGACCAATCCACATAGAATGAATTTATAGTGGCAATTATGATTTTCTGCTAAGTGGGGGTTATTAGGAGCTGTTAGGATTATGGTAAAGAATAACAAGTATCCGTTAAAGGAGCAGTAATTTTTTGTATGAAAAATATATATTTTAGAGCATTTCCTGTTGAGCAAAATAAGGGCACTCCCACTGCTGAGAGACACTTATTTCCAGAGTTATTACATTTTAAATGAGTGTTTGTTTGTTTTTTCTTTACATTCACAGTGCCCTCTAGTGGTCCAATTCCAATTAGTTATAGTGTTGCATTCTAATGGAGAGTAAAGTCACTGACAAACTGTTATCCACAAAATGTGAGAAAAACTGCTGAGTCACTTCCTGTCAGTTAGACCTGTCAGAAAGTAATCCCACTGTAATTCACTTCCTGATCATTTAAACTGTTATAACACGTGAATAAAACATCCGACATCAGTAAAAGAGCAGGCAAAGCCGTATAAGAAATATATGTTTTCATTAAAAAAGGTTTACTGCTCCTTTAATAGATGGGACAGACCAGTGACTGTTTCTATGGAGATTACAGGAGACTACAATATAAGGATATAACTGTATTTATAATGTTAGGGTCTCTGCACGCAGCTAATGGGGACAGGCGAGAGAGAGGCTTATTAGCGCACAAAGTATTCATCAGTCTTTCCTTGGGGTCAGTACAAATGACATATAAATCTCACGGCCCTGAGAGCGCTCAGTAATTGTACGTAGCACAGAAATCCCTTCCCAGAACGCTGGCGGCCGCTGAGTGTCCTATTATTGTATTATAATTCACCTAATTCAGAGTACAGAGTGGTTCGCCGGAGGTGAGGGTTTGGACTGTGGAACTCTGCGGGCTTCTGAGTGAATTAAAAGGTAATTTCTATTTTTCCTGCTGTAAGAATCACAACTGTGTTTAAGTGCTGGCAGAAAACATCAGCGTTTAACCCCTCGATTGTTCAAAGTGGTAGAGTACCTTCTACGTGTACTAAGGTGTTAATGCATTCACTGCTAGAAGGGTTAACCGCATACCATGTTGGAGTTGAGGATTTCTGTATAAATTCATTCATATTAACCCTTTGCATGCCATTGGGATAGGGAACACATTATGCACCCCTCTAGCAAGCAACAGGTTAAAGAGACACTGTAACGTAAAAAACAACTTTCATATTGAAAAACCTTTCAAAATCATTTTATTTACGAAATTAGTTTGATTTATTTAGATGCATACATGATGTGTATTAATTAATCCCGTATTACCTCCCCACTCACTGACACTGCTCAGCAATTCACTGCCCACCTCCCCTAGCACTGAATTGCTGTCTTATCCCTACTTTACCTCCCCACTCACTGACACTGCTCAGTAATGTATTACCCTCCTCCCCTATCACTGACTTCCTGTCTTATCCCTACATTACCTCCCCACTCACTGACACTGCTCAGTAATGCATTACCCACCTCCCCTAGCACTGACTTCCTGTCTTATCCCTACATTACCTCCCCCACTCACTGACACTGCTCAGTAATGCATTACCCACCTCCCCTAGCACTGACTTCCTGTCTTATCCCTACATTACCTCCCCACTCACTGACACTGCTCAGTAATGCATTACCCACCTCCCCTAGCACTGACTTCCTGTCTTATCCCTACATTACCTCCCCCACTCACTGACACTGCTCAGCAATGCATTACCCACCTCCCCTAGTACTGACTTCCTGTCTTATCCCTACATTACCTCCCCACTCACTGACACTGCTCAGTAATACATTACCCTCCTCCCCTATCACTGACTGCCTGTCTTATCCCTACATTACCTCCCCACTCACTGACACTGCTCAGCAATGCATTACCCACCTCCCCTAGTACTGACTTCCTGTCTTATCCCTACATTACCTCCCCACTCACTGACACTGCTCAGCAATGCATTACCCAGCTCAACTAGCACTGACTTCCTGTCTTATCCCTACATTACCTCCCCACTCACTGACACTGCTCAGTAATACATTACCCACCTCCCCTAGCACTGACTTCCTATCTTATCCCTACATTACTTCCCCCACTCACTGACACTGCTCAGCAATGTATTACCCTCCTCCCCTATCACTGACTTCCTGTCTTATCCCTACATTACCTCCCCACTCACTGACACTGCTCAGTAATGCATTACCTACCTCCCCTAGTACTGACTTCCTGTCTTATCCCTACATTACCTCCCCACTCACTGACACTGATCAGTAATGCATTACCCACCTCCCCTAGCGCTGACTTCCTATCTTATCCCTACATTACCTCCCCCACTCACTGACACTGCTCAGCAATGCATTACCCACCTCCCCTAGCACTGACTTCCTGTCTTATCCCTACATTACCTCCCCACTCACTGACACTGCTCAGCAATGCATTACCCACCTCCCCTAACACTGACTTCCTGTCTTATCCCTACATTACCTCCCCCACTCACTGACACTGCTCAGTAATACATTACCCACCTCCCCTATCACTGACTTCCTGTCTTATCCCTACATTACCTCCCCACTCACTGACACTGATCAGTAATGCATTACCCACCTCCCCTAGTACTGACTTCCTGTCTTATCCCTACATTACCTCCCCACTCACTGACACTGCTCAGCAATGCATTACCCACCTCCCCTAGTACTGACTTCCTGTCTTATCCCTACACTACCTCCCCACTCACTGACACTGCTCAGTAATGTATTACCCACCTCTCCTAGCACTGACTTCCTATCTTATCCCTACATTACCTCCCCACTCACTGACACTGCTCAGCAATGCATTACCCACCTCCCCTATCACTGACTTCCTGTCTTATCCCTACATTACCTCCTCACTCACTGACACTGCTCAACAATGCATTACCCACCTCCCCTAGCACTGACTTCCTGTCTTATCCCTACATTACCTCCCCACTCACTGACACTGCTCAGCAATGCATTACCCACCTCCCCTAGCACTGACTTACTATCTTATCCTTACATTACCTCCTCCACTCACTGACACTGCTCAGCAATGCATTACCCACCTCCCCTAGCACTGACTTCCTGTCTTATCCCTACATTACCTCCTCCACTCACTGACACTGCTCAGTAATGTATTACCCTCCTCCCCTATCACTGACTTCCTGTCTTATCCCTACATTACCTCCCCACTCACTGACACTGCTCAGTAATACATTACCCACCTCCCCTAGCACTGACTTCCTGTCTTTTCCCTACATTACCTCCCCACTCACTGACACTGCTCAGTAATACATTACCCACCTCCCCTAGCACTGACTTGCTGTCTTATCCCTACATTACCTCCCCACTCACTGACACTGCTCAGTAATGTATTACCCACCTCCCCTAGCACTGACTTCCTGTCTTATACCTACATTACCTCCCCACTCACTGACACTGCTCAGTAATGCATTACCCACCTCCCCTAGCACTGACTTCCTGTCTTATCCCTACATTACCTCCCCCACTCACTGACACTGCTCAGTAATGTATTACCTACCTCCCCTAGCACTGACTTCCTGTCTTATACCTACATTACCTCCACACACACTGACACTGCTCAGCAATGCATTACCCACCTCTCCTAGCACTGACTTCCTGTCTTATCCCTACATTACCTCCCCACTCACTGACACTGCTCAGTAATGCATTACCCACCTCCCCTAGCACTGGCTTCCTGTCTTATCACTGTGGTTGCGAGGGGACATATTGTGAGGGGCGGGGATGATAGAACTCGGTGTGTGTGGGGGGGATATTGGGCTGGATGTAGAGGAGTGGGGAGGAAAGACGAGGCAAGGACACTGGGAATGGAGATGGCAGGACATGGTGGGGAGATGATCTTGCGGTGATTTATCTGTACTCAGACTGGCTGGGAAAGAGGGCTGGATCCTGTAGCTTAACTCCTCCCTAGTGCCACCCCTGGGTGTGTCTTCCAGGGACAGAGAGTGAACCAGCTATTAGATAGATCCTCCCAGTGAGCTCCGGAGAGACAGATGATGATTCCTATTGGCTGCTGTGTTGTCATACCCACCTGCACAGCCAGTAAGAATAAGATTGCCACTAGCAGCTTCAGCTACTGCAGTAGGAGGGACTAGCCGATCACGTAGTAAAACATTGATCTTTAGCCCTATAATATCATCAGAAAAGACTATTTTTAAACTAAATCACGTGGTATCAGTCACTTTCTGTAAAATATCGCAGTAGTCAGCGGCTCAGTACTGTAGTGCGTTGAAGGCATCACTAGAAACCAAGGGGAAATGTGATAAAAACATCCTATATTTGGTGCCTCTCATCATAGTTTGTATTACAGCCCTGCAGATTACCCACCAGTGATCAAACAGGAGCATTTCCTAAACCTGACCTGTTAGTGTGACCTGAGGACTGATGTCTATAAACTCTGCCCTGTGGCATCCATATAAGATGATTTTTTTTTTTTAGTCCACTAAATCCTCTCATCCCGTCCGGTATCCCTCTTTTATTCACCCCTAATCGGCCACAGAACACCCCCCCACACCCCCTCTATATTTATGTTCTCCTGACAACATCTGAGACCTGACTTCCCTGCCCAGGAGACCTGAATATCCCAGAATCCTTTGTGTCTCCATTAGCTAATTGGTACAAAGTACCGTTACTATAGCAACCAGCACACTGACCCCACTGAACCGAATGAACATAAATCTAGGGCAGTATGCAGGAAGGAATGTAGAGCAATTATAGAGAAACCAGCTGCACCACAAGGGACCAGAAATTCCCATCAATTTATTTTGGACTTTTAACCCCTTAAACAGTAGAGAGGTTTCAGACGCATTGTCTTTCCTATTCTTCTCTTTGACTGCAGGAGAGTCAAACAAGGGGCCGGTTGTGTTGTTTTACTCACCTCTGTATTGAGAATGTGATATCCTGAAATCCTTCCCTCTTACATAGACTTTGACTGCAAAAAAACCTAATTTCCCTATCTAATACAATACTCTGTATTACATACTTCTCACTATAGACTTATGTCTGTCCCAGGTATTACTGACTTCCCTATCAGTATCTGTCCCATCCAGTCTACCCATTTCCCTATCTAATACAATACTCAGTATTACACACTTCTCACTATAGACTTATGTCTGTCCCAGGTATTACTGACTTCCCTATCAGTATCTGTCCTATCCAGACTACCCATTTCCCTATCTAATACAATACTCATCTTACATACTTCTCACTGTAGACTTATGTCTGTCCCAGGTATTACTGACTTCCCTATCAGTATCTGTCCTATCCAGTCTACCCATTTCCCTATCTAATACAATACTCATCTTACACACTTCTCACTATAGACTTATGTCTGTCCCAGGTATTACTGACTTCTCTATCAGTATCTGTCCATCCAGTCTACCCATTTCCCTATCTAATACAATACTCAGTATTACATACTTCTCACTGTAGACTTATGTCTGTCCCAGGTATTACTGACTTCCCTATCAGTATCTGTCCCATCCAGTCTACCCATTTCCCTATCTAATACAATACTCAGTATTACATACTTCTCACTATAGACTTATGTCTGTCCCAGGTATTACTGACTTCCCTATCAGTATCTGTCCCATCCAGTCTACCCATTTCCCTATCTAATACAATACTCAGTATTACACACTTCTCACTATAGACTTATGTCTGTCCCAGGTATTACTGACTTCCCTATCAGTATCTGTCCTATCCAGACTACCCATTTCCCTATCTAGTACAATACTCATCTTACATACTTCTCACTGTAGACTTATGTCTGTCCCAGGTATTACTGACTTCCCTATCAGTATCTGTCCTATCCAGTCTACCCATTTCCCTATCTAATACAATACTCATCTTATATACTTCTCACTATAGACTTATGTCTGTCCCAGGTATTACTGACTTCCCTATCAGTATCTGTCCCATCCAGTCTACCCATTTCCCTATCTAATACAATACTCATCTTACACACTTCTCACTATAGACTTATGTCTGTCCCAGGTATTACTGACTTCCCTATCAGTATCTGTCCCATCCAGTCTACCCATTTCCCTATCTAATACAATACTCATCTTACATACTTCTCACTATAGACTTATGTCTGTCCCAGGTATTACTGACTTCCCTATCAGTATCTGTCCCATCCAGTCTACCCATTTCCCTATCTAATACAATACTCATCTTATATACTTATCACTATAGACTTATGTCTGTCCCAGGTATTACTGACTTCCCTATCAGTATCTGTCCCATCCAGTCTACCCATTTCCCTATCTAATACAATACTCATCTTACACACTTCTCACTATAGACTTATGTCTGTCCCAGGTATTACTGACTTCCCTATCAGTATCTGTCCATCCAGTCTACCCATTTCCCTATCTAATACAATACTCATCTTACACACTTCTCACTATAGACTTATGTCTGTCCCAGGTATTACTGACTTCCCTATCAGTATCTGTCCCATCCAGTCTACCCATTTCCCTATCTAATACAGTACTCAGTATTACACACTTACATAGTTACATAGTAATTTACATAGTTACATAGTAATTTAGGTTGAAAAAAGACTTGCGTCCATCCAGTTCAACCCTTTTCCTATTCCTGTTTACCATCGCTGACCCAAAAGAAGGCATCTGACTCCAAATGGCAATCAGATTTCTCCCTGGATCAACAAGCCCTAACTAAATATTAATCCCAATACTAACGTGCATAGCCCTCTATATTATGCTCTTTTAAATAAGTATCCAGGCCCCTTTTAAAAGCATCTAATGTATTTGATAGCACCACCTCCTCCGGAAGTGCATTCCATACCTTTATTGTCCTTACTGTAAAGAAACCCTTCCGCTGTTGTAGACTAAATCTCCTTTCCTCAAGTCTAAGCGGGTGGCCCCTTGTCCTGTGTACTGTTCTGTTAATGAACAGGTCTTTTGAAAGCCCTTTATATGGGCCTTGAACATATTTATATAGTGTTATCATATCCCCTCTAAGACGCCGTTTCTCTAGTGTGTACAAGTTTAACTTTTCTAGCCTCTCTTCATAACTAAAACTTTCCATTCCCCTTACTAGTTTTGTAGCCCTCCTCTGCACTCTCTCTAGTTCCATAATGTCCTTCTTCAGAAAGGGCGCCCAGAATTGAACAGCATATTCTAGGTGGGGTCTTACCATGGACCTGTAAAGAGGCATAATTATATCTTCCTCCCTTGAGTCAATACCCCTTTTAATACATGCCAATATCTTATTGGCCTTTGCAGCTGCCAGCTGGCACTGCATGCTACTGCAAAGTCTATTGTCTACCATTACTCCTAAATCCTTTTCATTAGTAGATTTCCCCAGAGATACACCATTTAAACTATATGTTGCATTTTTATTATTATACCCAAAATGCATAACTTTACACTTGTCTATATTGAATCTCATTTGCCATTTGCCTGCCCAGTTACTCAATTTGTCCAAGTCCTCTTGTAATGAAGACACATCCAGTTCAGACTTTATTACCTTACTTAATTTTGTGTCATCGGCAAACACTGATACATGGCTTCCTATGCCCTCTGGGAGGTCATTAATAAACAAATTAAAAAGAAGAGGACCCAGGACAGATCCCTGAGGCACTCCACTTATCACGTTTATCCAACTGGAGAACTTGCCATTTACTACCACTCTTTGCATTCTATCTTTCAGCCAATTTCCAATCCACTCACAAACATTTTGCCCTAGTCCTATTTCATTCAATTTGTACAGTAACCTCTTGTGTGGAACCGTATCAAATGCCTTGGCAAAGTCTAAATAGATCACGTCAACCGCCTCTCCCTCATCTATATTATTACTTACTTTTTCATAAAATGCGATCAAGTTCGTTTGACAAGACCTATCTTTCACAAAGCCATGTTGGCTATTGCTAATGATATTCCTGTTCCAGCAGAATTCTTGAATATATTCCCTTAGCAACCTTTCAAACAGCTTCCCTACCACAGATGTCAAGCTTACGGGTCTGTAATTTCCTGGCTGGGACTTTGATCCCTTTTTAAATATGGGCACCACATCTGCTTTACGCCAATCCATGGGCACCATACCAGAAATAAAAGAATCCCTGAAAATCAGATATATCGGTCTGGCCAGGGTCTGGCCTAGCTCCCTAAGTACCCGTGGGTGTATACCATCTGGCCCCGGAGCCTTGTCTACCTTGACACCATTCAATTGTTTTAACACTTTTTCTTGTGTTAGCCAGTCCCATGCTTGCTGTGCCTGTTCTGTAAAAGTAGTTTGCAGATTCTTGTCCAATGCGTCTTCCTTGGTAAAAACAGAAGAAAAGAAATTATTTAAAATATCTGCCTTCTCTCTGTCACCTTTGACCATCTCACCCGTTTCAGCTAACAAGGACCCAACATTATCAGACTTTAATTTTTTGCCATTAATGTATTTAAAGAATTTTTTTGGGTTGCTTTTGCTCTCCTTAGCAATATTTTTTTCACTATAGACTTATGTCTGTCCCAGGTATTACTGACTTCCCTATCAGTATCTGTCCCATCCAGTCTACCCATTTCCCTATCTAATACAATACTCAGTATTACACACTTCTCACTATAAACTTATGTCTATCCCAGGTATTACTGACTTCCCTATCAGTATCTGTCCCATCCAGTCTACCCATTTCCCTATCTAATACAATACTCAGTATTACATACTTCTCACTATAGACTTATGTCTGTCCTAGGTATTACTGACTTCCCTATCAGTATCTGTCCCATCCAGTCTACCCATTTCCCTATCTAATACAATACTCATCTTACATACTTCTCACTATAGACTTATGTCTGTCCCAGGTATAACTGACTTCCCTATCAGTATCTGTCCATCCAGTCTACCCATTTCCCTATCTAATACAATACTCATCTTACATACTTCTCACTATAGACTTATGTCTGTCCCAGGTATTACTGACTTCCCTATCAGTATCTGTCCATCCAGTCTACCCATTTCCCTATCTAATACAATACTCATCTTACATACTTCTCACTATAGACTTATGTCTGTCCCAGGTATTACTGACTTCCCTATCAGTATCTGTCCCATCCAGTCTACCCATTTCCCTATCTAATACAATACTCATCTTACACACTTCTCACTATAGACTTATGTCTGTCCCAGGTATTACTGACTTCCCTATCAGTATCTGTCCATCCAGTCTACCCATTTCCCTATCTAATACAATACTCATCTTACACACTTCTCACTATAGACTTATGTCTGTCCCAGGTATTACTGACTTCCCTATCAGTATCTGTCCCATCCAGTCTACCCATTTCCCTATCTAATACAGTACTCAGTATTACACACTTCTCACTATAGACTTATGTCTGTCCCAGGTATTACTGACTTCCCTATCAGTATCTGTCCCATCCAGTCTACCCATTTCCCTATCTAATACAATACTCATCTTACACACTTCTCACTATAGACTTATGTCTGTCCCAGGTATTACTGACTTCCCTATCAGTATCTGTCCCATCCAGTCTACCCATTTCCCTATCTAATACAGTACTCAGTATTACACACTTCTCACTATAGACTTATGTCTGTCCCAGGTATTACTGACTTCCCTATCAGTATCTGTCCCATCCAGTCTACCCATTTCCCTATCTAATACAATACTCAGTATTACACACTTCTCACTATAAACTTATGTCTATCCCAGGTATTACTGACTTCCCTATCAGTATCTGTCCCATCCAGTCTACCCATTTCCCTATCTAATACAATACTCAGTATTACATACTTCTCACTATAGACTTATGTCTGTCCTAGGTATTACTGACTTCCCTATCAGTATCTGTCCCATCCAGTCTACCCATTTCCCTATCTAATACAATACTCATCTTACATACTTCTCACTATAGACTTATGTCTGTCCCAGGTATAACTGACTTCCCTATCAGTATCTGTCCATCCAGTCTACCCATTTCCCTATCTAATACAATACTCATCTTACATACTTCTCACTATAGACTTATGTCTGTCCCAGGTATTACTGACTTCCCTATCAGTATCTGTCCATCCAGTCTACCCATTTCCCTATCTAATACAATACTCATCTTACATACTTCTCACTATAGACTTATGTCTGTCCCAGGTATTACTGACTTCCCTATCAGTATCTGTCCCATCCAGTCTACCCATTTCCCTATCTAATACAATACTCATCTTACACACTTCTCACTATAGACTTATGTCTGTCCCAGGTATTACTGACTTCCCTATCAGTATCTGTCCCATCCAGTCTACCCATTTCCCTATCTAATACAATACTCATCTTACATACTTCTCACTATAGACTTATGTCTGTCCCAGGTATTACTGACTTCCCTATCAGTATCTGTCCCATCCAGTCTACCCATTTCCCTATCTAATACAATACTCATCTTACACACTTCTCACTATAGACTTATGTCTGTCCCAGGTATTACTGACTTCCCTATCAGTATCTGTCCATCCAGTCTACCCATTTCCCTATCTAATACAATACTCATCTTACACACTTCTCACTATAGACTTATGTCTGTCCCAGGTATTACTGACTTCCCTATCAGTATCTGTCCCATCCAGTCTACCCATTTCCCTATCTAATACAGTACTCAGTATTACACACTTCTCACTATAGACTTATGTCTGTCCCAGGTATTACTGACTTCCCTATCAGTATCTGTCCCATCCAGTCTACCCATTTCCCTATCTAATACAATACTCAGTATTACACACTTCTCACTATAAACTTATGTCTATCCCAGGTATTACTGACTTCCCTATCAGTATCTGTCCCATCCAGTCTACCCATTTCCCTATCTAATACAATACTCAGTATTACATACTTCTCACTATAGACTTATGTCTGTCCTAGGTATTACTGACTTCCCTATCAGTATCTGTCCCATCCAGTCTACCCATTTCCCTATCTAATACAATACTCATCTTACATACTTCTCACTATAGACTTATGTCTGTCCCAGGTATAACTGACTTCCCTATCAGTATCTGTCCATCCAGTCTACCCATTTCCCTATCTAATACAATACTCATCTTACATACTTCTCACTATAGACTTATGTCTGTCCCAGGTATTACTGACTTCCCTATCAGTATCTGTCCATCCAGTCTACCCATTTCCCTATCTAATACAATACTCATCTTACATACTTCTCACTATAGACTTATGTCTGTCCCAGGTATTACTGACTTCCCTATCAGTATCTGTCCCATCCAGTCTACCCATTTCCCTATCTAATACAATACTCATCTTACACACTTCTCACTATAGACTTATCTGTCCCAGGTATTACTGACTTCCCTATCAGTATCTGTCCCATCCAATCTACCCATTTCCCTATCTAATACAATACTCATCTTACACACTTCTCACTATAGACTTATGTCTGTCCCAGGTATTACTGACTTCCCTATCAGTATCTGTCCCATCCAGTCTACCCATTTCCCTATCTAATACAATACTCAGTGTTACACACTTCTCACTATAGACTTATGTCTGTCCCAGGTATTATTGACTTCCCTATCAGTATCTGTCCCATCCAGTCTACCCATTTCCCTATCTAATACAATACTCATCTTATATACTTCTCACTATAGACTTATGTCTGTCCCAGGTATTACTGACTTCCCTATCAGTATCTGTCCATCCAGTCTACCCATTTCCCTATCTAATACACTACTCAGTATTACATACTTCTCACTATAGACTTATGTCTGTCCCAGGTATAACTGACTTCCCTATCAGTATCTGTCCATCCAGTCTACCCATTTCCCTATCTAATACAATACTCATCTTACATACTTCTCACTATAGACTTATGTCTGTCCCAGGTATTACTGACTTCCCTATCAGTATCTGTCCATCCAGTCTACCCATTTCCCTATCTAATACAATACTCATCTTACATACTTCTCAGTATAGACTTATGTCTGTCCCAGGTATAACTGACTTCCCTATCAGTATCTGTCCATCCAGTCTACCCATTTCCCTATCTAATACAATACTCAGTATTACATACTTCTCACTATAGACTTATGTCTGTCCCAGGTATTACTGATTTCCCTATCAGTATCTGTACCATCCAGTCTACCCATTTCCCTATCTAATACAATACTCAGTATTACATACTTCTCACTATAGACTTATGTCTGTCCCAGGTATTACTGACTTCCCTATCAGTATCTGTACCATCCAGTCTACCCATTTCCCTATATAATACAATACTCATCTTACATACTTCTCACTATAGACTTATGTCTGTCCCAGGTATTACTGACTTCCCTATCAGTATCTGTACCATCCAGTCTACCCATTTCCCTATCTAATACAATACTCATCTTACATACTTCTCACTATAGACTTATGTCTGTCCCAGGTATTACTGACTTCCCTATCGGTATCTGTCCATCCAGTCTACCCATTTCCCTATCTAATACAATACTCATCTTACACACTTCTCACTGTAGACTTATGTCTGTCCCAGGTATTACAGACTTCCCTATCAGTATCTGTATCTACCCATTTCCCTATCTAATACAATACTCATCTTACACACTTCTCACTATAGACTTATGTCTGTCCCAGGTATTACTGACTTCTCTATCAGTATCTGTCCCATCCAGTCTACCCATTTCCCTATCTAATACAATACTCATCTTACATACTTCTCAGTATAGACTTATGTCTGTCCCAGGTATTACTGACTTCCCTATCAGTATCTGTTCCATCCAGTCTACCCATTTCCCTATCTAATACAATACTCATCTTACATACTTCTCACTATAGACTTATGTCTGTCCCAGGTATTACTGACTTCCCTATCAGTATCTGTCCCATCCAGTCTACCCATTTCCCTATCTAATACAATACTCAGTATTACATACTTCTCACTGTAGACTTATGTCTGTCCCAGGTATTACTGACTTCCCTATCAGTATCTGTCCCATCCAGTCTACCCATTTCCCTATCTAATACAATACTCATCTTACATACTTCTCACTATAGAGTTATGTCTGTCCCAGGTATTACTGACTTCCCTATCAGTATCTGTCCATCCAGTCTACCCATTTCCCTATCTAATACAATACTCATCTTACATACTTCTCACTATAGACTTATGTCTGTCCCAGGTATTACTGAATTCAATAATGATATTACTGTGTGCCACCTCTACTTGGAGGCTGTTCCATGCATCTGACAGTTGGCTTCAAAGCAGATAGGATGTTGATCCAGGGAAATATGTGGCTGCCATTTGGAGTCAGGAATTATTTTTTTACCGACTTGGGATTTAATTGGAAATGGCTTCAATTTTTTTTGTTTTTTTTGCCTTCCTCTGGATCAACAGGGGTGATTTGGAATGGGCTGAACTGGGTGGACATGTTTCATTTTGCAGCCTCATCAACTATGTTACTCAGTTACCCCTGTCTGTAAAGTACAACTTACACACATTACTTATGAATCTTTCACCCTATCAGTTTAGATCATGACCTCTCGTTCTAGTATTTATCTTTTTCTGAATAATGCTTCCCTCTTGGGGATTGTTATAAAGCCGATTTGTGAAAAATTTTCTCTAGAAATGCAATATAGGAAAAGTTAGTCGAGTAGGAAAAATATATGTATTTGTTGCAGTATCCTGTATGGCCACCAGAGAGCAGCAGAAGCTTTGGTATCTGGAGATGATTTGCAATCCCAGATTGCCACATTGCCCATGGTGTATTAAATAGGAGCAGCTCTGGGGCATACCAAGTGCACCACGGGGGACAACCCCCCTCATTGATTTAAGTGGGGATTTCTCCCCTTAATGCAAGAGAGATCTGCAGCACAATGAGTAGCAGTGTGAGTCCAGTCTAGCAATCAAGGGCTTCCATTTACCATTTGATGTGTTCCCTTTGGTGCAGTTGGTTTGCTCCAGTTCATTGTCTCCTCACAGTTGGGTTGCAAGTTTACAGACTGATACACAGGGAGGTGAAAGCTCTGCTCGTCATAAGAGCTCACAATCTAGACGTTAAAGTAAAATATTATTTCCACCAAATGATTTGATATCTTTAAACATATTTCATTTTACTATTTTGCAAAACTCTAATATTTTGGGAATTTTAAGACTAATGAAAACGGGAGACAAAATCCCAGGGCAAAAAAATACGAATTTAAACTCCCGAGAGGTTGAAGGACGGAGATGAACTGGATCGATTCTGGAGAAAAACGGCTGCACCGCAGAGAATGATATCCCCGTTGATGTAAATGGGGTTTTTAACCATTCGAATGCTAGAGAGGTCTCCAGCACATTGCAAAGCAATTCCAAGGGTTAATACTCTGTTTAAATATGTGTGAGTTTCGGGAATGTTTAAGTTCTCCCTATGGTGTCATTATTGTGTTCCAGTTCATCTCAGTCCATGGACCTTGATGTATATACACTGTATCTGTACAGATGTATATACAATGTATCACTAGTTCTCTGTACAGATGTATATACAATGTATCACTAGTTTGCTGTACAAGCCTTGTCTTGCATGATATTGATTCCTCTGTATGTATATATATATATATTTTAATATATACCCACTACGGTTCAAAAGTTTGAGGTCATTTCAGAAATTACCTTGTTTTCCATGAAAACATACCTCAATTTGCAAACTGAATAGGAAATACAGTCAAGATGTTGACAAGGTTAGAAATAATCAATTTTAATTTAAATAATAATTGTGTCCTTCAAACTTTGCTTTCGGCAAAGAATCCTCCATGCGCAGCAAATTCCATTAAAAATCAGCCGTTTCCAGCAACAATAGTCATTTACAACATTAACAGTGTCTGCACTCTATTTCTGATCCGTTTGATGTTATTTTAATGGATAAGATTTGCTTTTCTTTCAGAAAACAAGAAATTTCTAAGTGACCCCACACTTTTGAACAGTAGTGTATATAATATTATATAATCATTTTTGTAAAGGGAAATGTCCCCCCATATATAAGACTCTGTTCAGGGCTGGTGGGTCGGTGAGTATAAGACGTGAAATCAAGGTGTTTCCCCCTATGGTTTCAGGGTAAAAGACGAGCCCGCGATAAGGTGCGTCCATACGCCTGGAAGTAAGCTGGCTTGCATGTTTTACCAATAACAGAATTGTAGCGCTGCTCACTTTGATCAGCCAAGACTGTTCCGCTGATATATTGCTTACTGCAGCTGAATGATGTTGCTGTGACTTTGTGATGTGTGAAACGCGTTGCCTGTAAATGCCTAATGCTAAATTGCAGTTTATTCAAAACCAAAAAACTGTTGCATTAGCTTGAAGCAGGAGTGTTGCCAAGCAATATGTGAGTGCGCTAAGGGCGTGAAGTTCAAAAAGTTGTGGTATCAGAAATTTCCTGTGATCAGTCAGAAAAAGTCCTTATTCCACAGTCTGTCAGTTCTCAGATGTATAACCATCATTTTATACATTCAGTTCCACCGGCTCTGTCAAAAGGAAAACGCAGTCTTTAAAAAATATTGTCATCTTTTGTCTTACTCCTGTTAATTTTTCCAGCAAAATAAAAAATGATCTCAACTTGGGAGAAGAAGGCCATTTAAAGGAATATTAGCAGAGAGATCATTTAGTTATTTTTAATTAAATCTGTCACTTTTGAAAAACGCAGTCCTTGTACCACCAACCCACAAGCTGACATTTTATTAATTAAAAAATTTTTGATCATCTCGTCTTAAAATCCCAAGTCTCATGGTTAAAACTCCCAATCTTGTTGCCAGCCTGTGGCACATAACGGTGCCAATCTCCCTAATAGAGATGGTGAAATTGGGCTGCACCATGGTACGTTGGTCCAAGTCCTGGGTCTTTTGGGAACCCCGGAACTTCCCTGAATTGAAGGATCACATAGAACAGAGGTTCATGATCTTGTATTGCTCACAACACCCATAACAGTCAGTCGGGATGTTCAGGACATCCACACCATCTTGTAGGTCATTTGTCAAGGTCAAATTGAAGGAGGAAAGCAAATTAGTTAACCACAAAATGAGACTAAAAAAATCATCCCAAGATAGTTCTCTAAATGATAATGTAGCACAGTTGATTGAGAATTAATTAAGAAATCTAACAAATGTGGCTTTTTAGCGATTCTCAATGCGTCCACTTCCCCAACTTTGTCAGCAAAGGTAGAACCCAGTGAAGCTTCCACTCCATGTGCACATCAGAGGTCACGAAATGCGTCAGAATCTTATCTCCACTGTTTACCAGAAGCTAACTGGTTCTTTATTAATTAACAAAACTATTTCTTGCTTTAGAGCCCCCTTCTATGTTCGGATTCCAGATTTTAAGTAAATTTACAGAGATTTGTGTCCTAAAATAACTAGCAATTTTCGGGTAAATCAGTGGCAACATACGGCAGATGTAAATATACCAATTAGTTTAAATGGGATTCCAGTGCGTTGGAGACATCTCTACAATTACTGATCTGTCCAGTGTATTGTGTCTGTCCTCACACTAACCCTTGGAATTACTGTCCATCTAAGGGACATAAATGCTTTAAATACAAATACAAAGAGTATGATGTAACATTCTATATAAAATATTTAGATTATATATATATATATATATATATATATATATATGTATATATATATATATATATATATATATATATATATATAATATAATATTGTATGTTTGTGAAAACGCCATGGTAGACCTTAACATATATGATATTCCACGTGCTGTTTCTCAGTAGCAGGAGGGAGATCATTTTCCTGTGCACTCATCACTTCCTGGTCAGGAGGCTACACTGTAATGTATAAGGCACAGCAGGAAGTGATGAGCGCACCGGAAAATGTCTTCCACTGGCCTGATGTAAATCAGTATGTGTAATATCACATATCTCCCTGGGGTGGACAGTTCTACAAGGAGGTATATAAATGGTACAACATGCTCTGTAATAGTTTCCCGCGTGGGCGGCCTCGCTGTGCTGTGTAAGTTTGCGCATCCCCCCTACTGTCCGCATGCATTTATAATAATGGGGGGGGGGGGTGTAAACCATCTCATTGTTTGGTCTTTAATTCAATGGCTTTATTAACCCAAGACAACGAGTTCCTGACAATTAACTAACAGAGGTGAAATAGAGGGCCACACTTAACATGACAAAAGTGGAGAAACGCTGGGGAACCAGTGATATCATCAGGGGCATATAAAATTTTGTCTTGATTTAAGTGAGTTGTTTTTATTTTTTAACCTATTGAATGCTATAGAGCTCTTCAATGCACTGGACAGAGCTGCACGGTAAAGAGCTGCACTAGACAGAGCTGCACTGTAAAGAGGTGCACTAGACAAAGGTGCACTGTAAAGAGGTGCACTAGACAAAGGTGCACTGTAAAGAGGTGCACTAGACAGAGCTGCACTGTAAAGAGGTGCACTAGACAAAGGTGCACTGTAAAGAGGTGCACTAGACAAAGGTGCACTGTAAAGAGGTGCACTAGACAAAGGTGCACTGTAAAGAGGTGTACTAGACAAAGGTGCACTGTAAAGAGGTGCACTAGACAGAGGTGCACTGTAAAGAGGTGCACTAGACAGAGGTGCACTGGTCACACCTGTATAATACAAGGGGTTAAAAGCACCATTTAAGTCAGTGAGTATCTGGGGAACTTTTATTTCTTCCATATGTGCACTTTGTTTGCCCCAGAATTGCTCCACTTTTGTGTGTGTGTGTGGCTTACACAGTCAATCAGCATTAACCCTATTTGTTCCAGACACTAACAACACATGGCATTTCCTGGCAAAGTGTGGAAGAAGATGGGTACAATGTCCCCCTGTCCAGAGGTGTGATATTGTGATCCAAGATAAGGATTGTGTAAGAATTGCTCACCCCTGGCACTTACAGGGTTATCTATGTACCAGCCAGCGGGTGAGCAATTCATTGCAACACAATGAGATGAGATATGAGACAGATACAGATAGATGGATGGATGGGTGATAGATCGATAGATAGACAGACAGATATATATTAGATAGACAGATATAGATATGAAATAGATATGGAGAGATAGATATGAGATAGCGACATGCAATAGATAAGAGACAGAGAGATATGAGATAGCTAGATACAGTAGATATGAGATAGCGACAGGCAATAGATATGAGAGAGAGATATGAGATATATAGATAGAGAGATATGAGATAGAGAGATAGATATGCAATAGATATGAGATAAAAAGATAGATATGAGATGGAGAGATGCTAAGATAGTTGTTCCCAAGCCTGTCCTCAGGGGTACGTAACAGGCCCCATCTTTAGGATTCAGTAATTCAGACGAGTCACCTGTGCACAAACAGAGAGATCCTAAAGACAGGGCCTGTTATTTGCCCCTGTGGAGAGGAGGTGGAGACCATTGTCCTATAACATATATTTTTTCATTAACCCATTATATGCCAAAAGGCTTTCATTGGGTTAAAATCTAGTGATGGAAAAAGAAATTGTAGAACAGCAATTAGTATAAGAAGAGAGATAAGCGGGAGCTTGGTGACCACGTATTGTTCTGTGGCTGGCTGCTCTGTGCGTAATGATCCTGGAGACTAATTACAGACGCGGCTGAACCTGTAGTTTAGTGATTTTAATACCCTGGAAATTACTTCCTATAATTAAGAAATGCCCAATTATGACTTCTACTGTGTATAAAAGCGTAGATTTCCCGAGGGAACATTCAGCGCTATCAGGTGGGTCCGGTGATCTGCTGTCCGCACAACCAGAACCGCTTCTCTGAAATAATTAGCATTAACACCGCAGTAACCATTTCACTTATCACCGCGGTAACCATTTCACCTAACACCGCGGTAACCGTTTCACTTATCACCGCGGTAAACGTTTCACTTATCACAGCGGTAACCGTTTCACTTATCACCGCAGTAACCATTTCACTTATCACCACGGTAACCATTTCACTTATCACCACGGTAACCATTTCACTTAACACCTCAGTAACCATTTCACCTAACAACACGGTAACCATTTCACTTATCACCACGGTAACCATTTCACTTAACACCTCGGTAACCATTTCACCTAACAACACAGTAACCATTTCACTTATCACTGCGGTGACCATTTCACTTATCAGCTCAGTAACCATTTCACTTAACCATTTCACTTAACACCGCAATAACCATTTCATGTAATGCTGCAGTAACCATTTCACTTAACAATACAAACCAAATGTTTAACCCTTTGAGTTCCAGAGACTTATCCCCTTGGATACCACTCTGGCAGTCGAAGGGTTAAGAGACACCAGTACTAAAAGACAAATTGTCAAAGTGGAACTACCACCGCACAACACCTTTAGCTTAATTAAGTCCCCATCTGGCGACTAGATGCTTAGTAGCGCTAATCGCCAGAATTATTACCTTATTTAATAGATTTATGCTTTGTTCCACGGCTGATACTAGCATGGAGTGCAGACATCTTGCCATAGTGATGTCTGCGCACCTATGCTGTCAGTCCCAGCCGGCTCTAGCAAGCGTTGCTAGGAGCGGTTTGGCTCCAAAAGGGACCAACAGCGCAGGCGCGCGGACATCACTATGGCAAGATGTCTGCGCGCCGTCCTGCTGTCAGTCCGGGAAGAAAGGATAAATCTGTTTAACAAGGTAATAATTCTGGTGACTAGCGCGACTAAGAATCTAGTCGCCAGATGGGGAGTTATTTAAACTAAAGATGTTGTGCTGTGGTAGTTCAGCTTTAATAAAAGAAAGAGCAGGTTCATATTTTCACAGTTATTCATAAAAAAAGGTTTTGAGACTTTAACAGTACTTGAGATAAATGATATTCTTTTTGAGTAAATCATGTGCCGCCACTATTGTGAGATTACTTGTTACAAAGTTATTACAGTTAAATATATATTAAAGCAGAGCTATCATCCACCTTTTATTGAGCCCCAAATCCTAATAATAATAGCAATATGCAGCCACGTACTTGTAATTTCAATAATAATTTCGGCATCAGTGAAAAATAGACCTTTAGAGGCATCAGGCATCGGGAAACCGCGCAGACATCTTACCGAGAAGACATCTCTGTCTGCGCTGTCCGTCCCCATCTCCTCCACGACTAGAGAGTTCATTGCCTGGTTACCTAACGGCACCGGAAGGGACTGACAGCGCAGACAGCGCCTACGGCAAGATCCCTGACGATGCCTAAAAAGGTCTGTTTTTCACAAATGCCGCAATAATTCTTGAAATGACACGTACATAGATGCACATCACTATTATTATTAGGTTTTGGGGCTCAATATAAGGTGGATGATAGTTCTGCTTTAAACTTATCACCTGGTGTACAGACAGTTATTCAATGGGAGACGGGAGTCACTGCCTACACCTCTCCATAGAATGTGATACTAACAGCTTTAGCAATTCAGCACAGTTTGAGCTGTAATAATGTCTGAATAAAGCACCTGCCAGCAGTGGACTGCACTTGTTTTTTGAGACAGGAAAAGCCTTACAATGTGTGTGTTTCTTTTTCACCGATTGTTTAACCCCTTAAAGCCCAATGACATGCTACGACCATCTTGGCTGTCCAGGTGTTAAGGACCATAGATGTCCTGGCACATAATGGAAGTTTGTGATCACAGATGACTTCCGTGAAAAAAAACAGTGACCTTGTCTTCCCGAGAGCCCCACCCCGGACAGCTCTGGCTCTTAAGGGGTTAAGTTCCATCAGGGTATCCCTTATATACATAACTACCACAAGCTCGTGCATATAAAATAAACTTATCATTTAGCACTGTCGTTCCTCTAAGGGATTATACGTCAATAAAGGAGCAACAAGGCGCTGATGGTCCACGATGAATTATTTGTATTTACAGATGAACTTGGCGTTTTTTGTAGAATAACGTAGAATGTAAAAATGGTCTTTTTCGGCATGAGGAACATGTCAATAACAGCTTTATCTCAGTAGCTGTAATAATAATGCACGTTTATCACAATGCATGGGATTGTTCGGTAATTCGTTTTCATTGTTTCAGATAAAAACATCCGATTGGGATCGATATGAACCGCTCGCTGTTGCACTAATCCCAACTGCTTCCAGTCTCTTAACCCGACCTGAATTCTAACGTTATAGGGCAAACGTGTCAAATCCGGAGCAAAAGAACTGCGCTGCTATTGTTTAACCCTGTGAGACAGGGATCCAGAATGCTAGAAAGGTCTTCAACGCAGTGTGAAGCAATGCATTGGATCCCTCTGTCACTCAAGGAGTTAAATGTATAGTGTATATGGAAACGTATCCTGCTATATAAAAGGATAATCTCGCTTAATATGGAAATAAAATACATAGCACAGGGTTTATCCTGCTGAATAAAACAAGGGAACTCACTCCAGATAGATGTTTTGTGCAATAGTCATTGCAGCTCAAACGTGCAGTGTTTTGTCTGCAGTACCTTCATGTTGTCCAGTCTTACGGTGGCGCTGTTGCTGCATCAGTCTATAGGCAGGTGTGGAAGGGACAGTCTTTCTATATTACACTGTGGCAACAGCGACACCATAACATTCCTGGCCATGTTGGTACTGCGCACTCACACACTGCCAGGTCTGAGCTAAACCAAGGGGAGTTCCCTTGTCTTATGCAGCAGGTAACCGTGCAGTATATATTTTCCTATTATGTGATACCATCACTTTAAAGGGATAGTAATACTTAAGTATTACTAATAACTATATTAAAGTCCTATTAAAAATAAATGTATTGCCCCCAGTGTCATCTCTCAAACCTTTATGGTTTGAGAGATAATCGCTCTTACAGTTGCTCTCTCCCTCCCCCTTCCCCGTAGTCAGCGTTGTAGCTGACTGAAGGGAAATTCCAGTCTTACGATCATCAGGCGGCTCTGCAGCAGAGCCTGATCTCGTTAATAAAAAAGAAAACTTTCAATGAAATGGTCTTCTACGTGTGATTTGGTTTGCAAGCACATGTAGAAGACGGTTTTAGTGAAATATTTTTTTTTAATTAACGAGATCGCAGCTCTGCTGCAGAGCCGCCTAATGATCTAAGACCAGATTTCCCTTCAGTCAGCTACAACGCTGACTACGGGGAAGGGGGAGGGAGAGGGCAACTTTAGGAGCGATTATCTCTCAAACCATAAAGGTTTGAGAGATGCCACTGGGGGCAATACATTTATTTTTAATAGGACTTTACTATAGGGATTAGTAATACTTAAGTATTACTATCCCTTTAAACACCCCATTTAAAGCGGAACTTTCAACGTAATAAGTCGCCGTACATTCATTAAGCACATGGCGACTACCTTGAAAATCAATGTCTTACCTATAAAAAGTGCCACTTTCTAAAGCAATCTTTACCGTCTGGAGACTGACGGGCAGGTTAACGCAGTCTGCGCTCCTGCACCGTCCTCCCTTCCGGTTACCACGCTGCAATGCTTTACAGGAGACTGGGACTGACGGACGAGATGTCTGCGCTGTTACCTGGCTTCCGGTCTCCAAACGGTAAAGATTTCTTTAGAAAGTGCCACTTTTTATAGGTAAGACGTGTATTTTCAAGCTAGCCGCCACGCGCTTAATGAATGCACGGCGATTTATTAATACCTGAAAGTCCCGCTTTAAGTTAATGGGTATTTTTATTTTTCGTCAGGTGCAGTTCATTTGCTGTATATTTGCCTCTGTGCACAGGGATCCTAGTGATGCGTGCGCGCTGCGAAGCTTCATTCACCTATTTACAGAGTGACGGGGATCTCCGATACACGTTTGGGGTTCCAGTCTCTCTGTATTGGGGTATTTGGGGAGAAATTAGGTTTAATAGATTCCAACACAATCTGTTCTCACGTTTTGTCTGAAATGTAATTTTTTTTAGAAAGCCAAACTGGGTCCAGCTGGGAACAAAGTGATCAGCCCCACAGACGAGCGGAGACCCTACGTACCATCCAATAATATCGACAGCGTCCGACTCACCGACTTTTCCTTCCTCATGGTGCTGGGAAAAGGGAGCTTTGGGAAGGTAGGTGGATTTGGTGGAAGGTAGGTGACTTCAATGGAGCTCGTCTACCTGCATAGACAAACCTGTGTATTGTGTAACACTGGACTGACCTATAGACGTCCAGCTTTATGGTCACCCATCTGGGACACAAGGAAATCAAGGTGAAATGTGTAAGATCTGTTCTGTATAGATGTGGCCATGTGTAGGCGTAGTATTAAAGGGATAGTAATACTTAAAATGTAAAAAAAAATATGTTGTAGGGTTTATCCCCCTGAGTAAAACAAGAGCAGTCCCACTGCTGAAAGGTGTTTCATTCAAAAGTTATTAATTTTCAAAGTTGAATTTTTTAGGTGCAATATCACAGTGGCCTGAAATTGTACAGTGGCGCTGTTGCTACATAATCCTATGGACAGCTCTGGTCCCGGGACCATAAATCTGTCCATAGGATGGTGTAGCAACAGCACCACTGTACAATTTCAGGCCACTGTGATATTGCACCTAAAAAATTCAACTTTGAAAATTAATAACTTTTGAATGAAACGCCTTTCAGCAGTGGGAGTACCCTTGTTTTACTCAGGGGGATAAACCCTACAACATATTTGTTTTACATTTTAAGTATTACTATCCCTTTAAAGCTGTGCTTGTAATGGGAAGCTTTGGGACAGTATTTACTTCTGGACTGAGTTCTTCAATATTTTTCGACTGATAAAATATCTCCTGAGATTAAGATGTTTAACTCGATCAGGAGGGTTAACCCTTACATTCCACAGACTTAGTCATATTTAGGTGCAGTTACAGACTCTGTAGACACTAAATTCAATGGAGATGTTCACACAGCTAAAACGAAATAAATCTCATAGCACTTGGCCAGCTAGAAAGAGATGCCTTACTGAGGTCTGAGGAATGATTTACACAGACACTGGTGATAAGAGATTCACCTCCTCTGGAATTTATAGAGAATTTGCATGAAGGTATAACATTCATTGTATTCAGCCTTCATTATAAACATGAAGAGACCTAACTTGTCTTCAGAGCTTGTACTCTAAAGCTTCTCAGCCAATAAAGGTATCACTTTTACTAAACCAGACCCCTGCATTGATTTTAATTGGTCTTTAACCACTTGAATGCTAGGCAAAGCACTGAGTTGGAGACCTGTTTAGCATTCAAAGGGTTAACAGACCCATTTTAATCGATAGGAATGTTTTTGTCCACAGTGGTTTAGAGGAGTTGCTCACAAATTGCTGTAGCTTTTGGCCTTAATCACATGACTGAGTCGGATCATAGTCCGGAATGTGGAGGAATATGGTTACCTGGAACCGCTAGTTTCCAGCTGTGTCTGATCTGACACTGTGTTAATGCCTTAATCTACAGCAGACTACGGGGTGACAGGGACTCGGCCCTCAACGTCTTAATCACTCCGAGCGGCCATGTGTGACCTGCAAGGATCCCGCAAGGATCCCGCACGTCACTGAACGTTCTGTTGCTTTATTTCCAGGTCATGTTGGCGGAAAGGAAAGGCTCAGATGAGCTGTATGCAGTCAAGATCCTGAAGAAGGACGTGGTGATTCAGGATGATGATGTTGAATGTACGATGGTGGAGAAGAGAGTCCTGGCGCTATCGGACAAACCGCCCTTCCTGACCATGCTGCATTCCTGCTTCCAAACAGTGGTACGTCTCCTCACTAAGAAGTCAGTGCAAAAATAAACGCTAATGCCATATAAAGCACGACCGTAGCCCCTTAACAACCGGTGACATGCCAGGATCGTCACTGGTGTCTTTGCCTAAAGGATCGATGATGGTCCTGGGACGTCACGTATTTTGTGCTCACATGACTCCTGCGGGAACGCTGTGAGTACTAATGGGATCTGAAATTGACCGATTCAAGACTGAAAGGTCACGATCAAACCCGCGTTCAGGGAGCCAGAGAACATGATCGTGCCAGCTCACCGAATAATATCAAAGCGGTCATTCGGGGGAATCCACGACCCCGGCCTACTGGTCATTAAGGGGCAATAAACCCCAATTTCCTAAAAAAAATGTGTTCCTCTTAAAGGTGAAGTAACAACTTGGGTTAATGTGAAAGACCTTTCATCATCTCTTATTATGTTCTGTTAGCCATTTTTTTTTATTTATAAACAATAGTAAATTAGATATTTAATTGTATTTATTAATTTATGCAGAGTAGCTAGTCCTGTCTGGCACAGCTCTGTGCCAGGTACGAACATTCCATATCTGGCACCCTACTGGACTAGCGCATTGGCATAAAATGACACATAACTAAATATCTCCAACAATTGTTTTGCATAAAAAATGACTAGCAGAAATATAGGTGATTTTGGAAGTTTTCAAATGAATTTACATTGTTATTAAAGTGATTCTATCACCTTCAATTTTCTTTTCATATTTGAAAACTTCGTTCAAAACTGCCCCAGTGTCATTTTAACCAAAATACCAGCAAATGTACAATGTACACACGTTTATTTCTGGGAAAATTGACAATGAAAGTCTCCTGGTGTAGCACAGTGCTTAATTAGCATATGAACCAACACTGCAAACCTTCATTAGCATATGAAACATCACTGGTACTGCATTTATTAGCATTACAGTACCAAATATGAATATATCTTTAACTCTGAGTGTCATCAAACATCAGATTGCAGTCTGACATGTCACTAATCTCTGGTCTGTACCCCCAGGATCGCCTGTACTTTGTTATGGAGTATGTAAACGGAGGAGACCTGATGTATCATATCCAGCAAGTGGGGAAATTCAAGGAACCACAAGCAGTGTAAGTCTGAACGCACATTCTCCTGTTAGATCCAAATGTCCGAATTACTGGGTGGGTGTAATTGGTGAAATCTTTTCTGAAATTGTGCCAGAAAACAAGCTGCAGTCACTACTGAGCATTCAGTGGTAATATTGATAGATAAAGTCACATTGTACCGAGCGTTCAGTGGTAATATCGGTAGATAAAGTCAGATTGTACTGAGTGTTCAGTGGTAATATCGGTAGATAAAGTCACATTGTACCGAGCGTTCAGTGGTAATATCGGTAGATAAAGTCACATTGTACTGAGGGTTCAGTGGTAATATCGGTAGATAAAATCACATTGTACTGAGCGTTCAGTGGTAATATCGGTAGATAAAGTCACATTGTACTGAGGGTTCAGTGGTAATATCGGTAGATAAAGTCACATTGTACTGAGCATTCAGTGGTAATATCGGTAGATAAAGTCACATTGTACCGAGCGTTCAGTGGTAATATCGGTAGATAAAGTCACATTGTACTGAGTGTTCAGTGGAAATATCGGTAGATAAAGTCAGATTGTACCGAGTGTTCAGTGGTAATATCGGTAGATAAAGTCACGTTGTACCGAGCGTTCAGTGGTAATATCGGTAGATAAAGTCAGATTGTACCGAGCGTTCAGTGGTAATATCGGTAGATAAAGTCAGACTGTACCGAGCGTTCAGTGGTAATATCGGTAGATAAAGTCAGATTGTACTGAGCGTTCAGTGGTAATATCGGTAGATAAAGTCAGATTGTACTGAGCGTTCAGTGGTAATATCGGTAGATAAAGTCAGATTGTACTGAGCGTTCAGTGGTAATATCGGTAGATAAGTCACATTGTACCGAGCGTTCAGTGGTAATATCTGTAGATAAAGTCACATTGTACCGAGCATTCAGTGGTAATATTGGTAGATAAAGTCACATTGTACCGAGTGTTCAGTGGTAGTATCGGTAGATAAAGTCACATTGTACTGAGGGTTCAGTGGTAATATCTGTAGATAAAGTCACATTGTACCAAGCGTTCAGTGGTAATATCGGTAGATAAAGTCACATTGTACTTAATGGTCCTTGTTATTTCTATGTTCAACTTGGGGCCCAATAACTGTAACTGAGATCTCTCAGGGCGAGAGTGTAAAGGGTCCAATTCTCAGGGAGAGAATGTTCATTGTTACCCAACACATGATCTGCGCCAATTAACTGCTTTATTCTCAAATTTGTGATATTTCTATACAAAAGATATAGCGAGAAGTTCTGTTTCTCTTGTGTGTGTTCAAGCAGTGAGATCTCTTAATTGTGGTTTATTAATAATAATATCAAAGTATTTTACCAGGAAGGACACACTGAGATTGTCTCTCGTTTTCAAGTATGTCCTGGGGGTATATATATATTATTACCCAATTTAATGGGACTCCTTTTATCTACCTCTGAAGGATGAAAGGCTGACTCAACCTCGCTGGGACTAGAACCTGTGACCCTGCGGTTTGAACAGATTCTACAGCTGGTACCTAAACCGACTGAGCCAACTCACCAGATTATAGATCATCTGAGAACCTCTGGGTTATACCAACTAGGCACGTGTCTTCTATAATGTGCTTTGTGGGTAGCACTAAGGGTTAATATTTACAAATCTCACGGCCAACTTGTTTTGAAAGTTCCCATGTATACCTAGAACTAGACTGACCAGGCCTCGCCTAGAACTAGACTGACCAGGCCTCTCCTAGAACTAGACTGACCAAGCCTCTCCTACAAGTAGACTGACCAGGCCTCTCCTAGAAGTAGACTGACCAGGCCTCACCTAGAAGTAGACTGACCAGGCCTCGCCTACAAGTAGACTGACCAGGCCTCGCCTACAAGTAGACTGACCAGGCCTCGCCTACAAGTAGACTGACCAGGCCTCTCCTACAAGTAGACTGACCAGGCCTCGCCTACAAGTAGACTGACCAGGCCTCGCCTACAAGTAGACTGACCAGGCCTCTCCTACAAGTAGACTGACCAGGCCTCACCTAGAAGTAGACTGACCAGGCCTCACCTAGAACTAGACTGACCAGGCCTCTCCTAGAACTAGACTGACCAGGCCTCACCTAGAAGTAGACTGACCAGGCCTCTCCTAGAACTAGACTGACCAGGCCTCACCTAGAAGTAGACTGACCAGGCCTCGCCTAGAAGTAGACTGACCAGGCCTCTCCTAGAACTAGACTGACCAGGCCTCTCCTAGAACTAGACTGACCAGGCCTCACCTAGAAGTAGACTGACCAGGCCTCTCCTAGAACTAGACTGACCAGGCCTCTCCTAGAACTAGACTGACCAGGCCTCTCCTACAAGTAGACTGACCAGGCCTCTCCTACAAGTAGACTGACCAGGCCTCACCTAGAAGTAGACTGACCAGGCCTCGCCTACAAGTAGACTGACCAGGCCTCTCCTAGAACTAGACTGACCAGGCCTCACCTAGAAGTAGACTGACCAGGCCTCGCCTACAAGTAGACTGACCAGGCCTCTCCTAGAAGTAGACTGACCAGGCCTCTCCTAGAAGTAGACTGACCAGGCCTCTCCTAGAAGTAGACTGACCAGGCCTCGCCTAGAACTAGACTGACCAGGCCTCTCCTAGAACTAGACTGACCAGGCCTCTCCTAGAACTAGACTGACCAGGCCTCTCCTAGAACTAGACTGACCAGGCCTCTCCTAGAACTAGACTGACCAGGCCTCTCCTAGAAGTAGACTGACCAGGCCTCGCCTACAAGTAGAGTGACCAGGCCTCGCCTAGAAGTAGACTGACCAGGCCTCGCCTACAAGTAGAGTGACCAGGCCTCACCTAGAACTAGACTGACCAGGCCTCTCCTAGAAGTAGACTGACCAGGCCTCTCCTAGAACTAGACTGACCAGGCCTCTCCTAGAACTAGACTGACCAGGCCTCGCCTAGAAGTAGACTGACCAGGCCTCTCCTAGAACTAGACTGACCAGGCCTCTCCTAGAAGTAGACTGACCAGGCCTCACGTAGAAGTAGACTGACCAGGCCTCTCCTAGAAGTAGACTGACCAGGCCTCACCTAGAACTAGACTGACCAGGCCTCTCCTAGAACTAGACTGACCAGGCCTCTCCTAGAACTAGACTGACCAGGCCTCTCCTAGAACTAGACTGACCAGGCCTCACCTAGAACTAGACTGACCAGGCCTCACCTAGAACTAGACTGACCAGGCCTCACCTTTACCCTTGTGAGGTCCGGTCATTTCCCTATAAACAAGGGGGGGATAAATTCCAGTAGAACTGAGCCCCCCTCGGACACAAGTAAAAGTCTTACCACAGAATTGCTACACTTGTCTATTTGTGATTATCTCCCCGGCCTGCCTGGGAGGAGACATTTTTTAAAGATCAGTTTCATTATTTTCACCCCATAGAATTGGTGGAAAATTAAATGATCATATTGCCATTTGGCTTGTTTTCTAATAAGCAGAGTTGTGAGAGAGAGGTTGTGTTTTCAGGGAATGATGAGGTATAAATGATCTGTAATTCAATGTAATTAGGCCTGAGTGAGCCTCAGGACACCAGGGGGCAGCAGACATCTAATTCACTGCGAGATTTTACTTGCTACCAAATTAAAGGGATAGTATGGTCAAATATTAACTAAACTGTATCGTGTAGCCATTACAAAACTAAATGCCCCCAGTCCCGTCTCTGAAAACTTTATGGTTTGAGAGATATTCGGCTCGAAAGTTCCACCCTCCCTCCCCTTTCCCTGACGTTGGCTCTTTAGCTGACTGCAGGGGAATCAGGTCCCGGGACCAACGGAGGCTCTCCAGCAGAGCCGACATCGCATTATTGTAAAAGAGATCCTTCTCTGGAATGGTCTACAAATGGAATGGTCTTGCAAACCAAGCACAGTTTGTAGACCATTCCAGTGAAGGATTTCTGTCTCAATAACACAATCTCGGCTCTGCTGAAGAGCCTCTGCTTGTCCCGGGACCGGATTCACCTGCTGTCAGCTAGAGCTCTGACGTCAGGGAAAGGGGGGAGGGGAGACTTTAGAGCCGAATATCTCTCAAACTATAAAGGTCCGAGAGATGGAACTGGGGGCATTTAGTATAATTTTGTAATGGCTACAAGATACAGTTTACTTAATATTTAACCACTAGTTCAACAGCCTGTTACACGGCCCACAGTGAGTCTGGCAGCCGGTCGCGGGGCAGTCACGCACAGTGGAGACTGCCCGCGCCACTGCTGATACAGAGCTGGATGCTCCTTCAGAGCACCCAGCTCTGTATCAGCCGCGGCGCGGGCAGTCTGTACTGCGCATGACTGCCGCACGCGCAGCAGTGTCTACTGCACATGTCGGGCGTTACACACAACTTAGCGAATTATTATGTAGGATACTATCCCTTTAATGTTATTTTTTAACTTTTACTTACAGAACAAGTAATCTTTTTTTTATTTAATAATACATTATATGGCTTTTCCTGATGAGTAAAACAAGGGAACTCATTCTGGTGGGAGATGATTTATTCAGAAATGATAACTGTTCGAACTTCAATGTTTTTCTCCAAAAATAACTGCAGTATTCTGCTGTGATTCTGTGTTACTAACATTTAAAAATTACTTAATAATTACTAATCCCTATATTAAAGTAATATTAAAAATAAATGTGTTGCCCCCAGTGTCATCTCTCAAACCTTTATGGTTTGAGAGATAATCGCTCCTACAGTTGCCGTCTCTCTTCCCCGAAGTCAGCGTTCTAGCTGACTGCAGGGAGGCCAGTCGTACGACCATCAGGCGGCTCTGCAGCACAGCCGGATCACGTTACTAAAAAATAAGTCTTTCACTGAAATGATCTTCTACTTGTGCTTGGTTTGTGCTTGGTTTGCAAGCATACGTAGAAGACCGTTTTAGTGAAAGATTTTTTATTTTTTTTTATTAACACAATCTTGGCTCTGCTGCAGAGCCGCCTGATGAGCTATGACCGGATTTCCCTTCAGTCAGCTACAACGCTGACTTCGGGGAAGAGGGAGGGAGGGGGGAACTTTAGGAGCGATTATCTCTCATACCATAAAGGTTTGAGAGATGACACTGGGGGCAATACATTTCTTTTTAATATGACTTTAATATAGGGATTAGTAATTATTAAGTACTAGTTGAACAGCCCGTTACACGGGCCACAGAGCCTCTGGCAGCCGGTCTCGGGGCAGTCACCCGCGGTGGAGACTGCCCGCGCCTCGGCTGATACAGAGCTGGACGCTCCTTCGGAGTGCCCAGCTCTGTATCAGCCGCAGCGCGGGCAGTCTCTACTGCTCATGAGTGCCACGCGCGCAGCAGTGTCTACTGCACATGTCGGGCGTTA
Organism: Rhinophrynus dorsalis; assembly: GCA_037306005.1. Taxonomy (NCBI): domain Eukaryota; kingdom Metazoa; phylum Chordata; class Amphibia; order Anura; family Rhinophrynidae; genus Rhinophrynus; species Rhinophrynus dorsalis. The sequence continues at coordinate 2,727,782 of CM074727.1, read as the reverse complement.
CACACAACTTGGCGAATTATTATATAGGATTACTATCCCTTTAATTAATACATATATGTATGTATAATTGAGCTGTAGTGACTATTGAATCAAGCATCTCTGGGCTACTATGTTCCATTTACCTGGTTTACGTATCTGCCCGTCTTCACCATGTGATCACAGAGCGATACGCATGGTTGGCGATCATGGTATGGGGGCTGGGTTGGTACGGATGGTTGGCTATGATGGCGCAGGGGCTAGGGCGGTACAGATCTTTAGTGATCATGGTGCGGCAGCTGTGTCAGTACATATGGTTGGTGGATGCCTATGTATATATATATATATATATATATATATATATATACACTTAGCCATTATAATAGCAAGTTCAGTAGGTATTCATACATTAGGATACAAGGTCCCTGCCAATAGAGCTTACAATCTAAACAGGAAAGGAGCGACATACAGACATAATCAGGAAGAGAAGCAGATGCAGTCTGAAAGCTCTGATATTGTCTATGAAGTTTTATTTTACAGTAGGGCTACAATTGCCTGAGTGATACCACTGATCAGATCATTGCAATCTGTGTGGTCAGTACAGGCCGCCATTTACCCCTCCGCTGCCAGAACGGCCCTGTGTCCTGCTTTCTGACATAGCTCAGCTGGTTAATACACTAAAGAGCATAGTCACTGAGCTGAAAGTTCAGCAATTCTACAGCAATAATGTTGCACTATAATTATCAACAAAACATCCCCTTTACTTTCAGTGGGGTATTTTCTTTGATGAATATTTAGCTATTGCTTTAATAAATGTGGCATTTGCTGTAATTCAAATGTCAGGACTGCAGGTTCTACCCCCGCACGGCCAGCTGAGCCCTTCTGAAGTTGATACATCGAGTCTGGGGAACAGTGATGACTAGTTGTATTCCCACTGAAAATCCAGCAATCTACTACTTGTATTGTAGACATGTTTCTTCTTCTGCTGCTGGGGGGACTCTTCGTTCAAATGTTATTAAAGTTAGAACCGTCACAAGGAAACGCAACTTTTACTATAACATTCCGTGTAGATAAACAGCATAAGAATCAGCTTTCCTATAGAATGCAATATGTCTTTGGGACACTGGGTGGCGATGTTGCTAACAGTTTAAAAAAAAAAAAAAAAAGTTTTATCTGTAATAAATATTAACCCTTTGAGTGCCAGAGGGGTACGCAACGCATTGCGAAGCAATCTCACGTGTTTCTGTGTGTTACTCATCATAAGTTTTGACTAAATATATATATATATGTATAAAACTGATGAAAGGCAAATGCAGTAATGGGTTCAGTGTGCTGTTTGCGCTGGATCAGATATATAATAAGACTATACATTTTTACCTGCCTACTAAGCTTAATAAACTGCAACTTTTCTTCCAGTTTTGTGACATTTTTGCTAAAAACGGTCAGTCCTGTGATTATGTAAAATAGATAAAGGACAAAAAATAGTACACAAAATGCAACAATTTTTTTATAAATTTTCTATGTCACATTTCCTTAACAATTCCCACAGATTATACCATAAATCTATTGTGGAACACAGTACTGCAATTAAGGTTTTTTTTTTTTTTTTTTACAATTTCTTGCAGCCAATTTCTGTGTGTAAATAGGGACAAATATGTCTGTGCCACTTTTATACACCTCCCCCATTGTCTGTAATATCTAATAACACCCATGTGACTACTGTAATCATATCCGAATGAGATACGTGCGTCTGTAGGATTCACCCATCACTGAAACAGGTCAGGCGTTTCACAGAAGTGAGGGGAGGTGCAGAACGGGAAGTGGGCGCAGAGACCCTGAAACCAGATGATAATGATTGGTGTCAGCGAATTAATATTCAGAGAAGTCAAAGGCTTTAGTGTTTCTGCTTTAAAGGGATAGTCATGTTTCTCAAAAAATCACCTCCAATTAATCTTCATAGTATTTGGGTCATGGAGAGTGTTATATCAGTACTGTCAGAGTTGTAGTACAAGAGTAATTGAATGATAAAGTATCCCCTCCCGCCCCTTTTACCTAGTGTAAGCCCCCATTCCTCAGATGTGGAATCCATTTCATAGACCAGACAGGTCACAGCAGGGGACAATCTTCTTACTGTGATCATAAGGAAACCCTGCCCACTTGACAGGTTTTTCCTTATGATCACTGAAGATTGTCCCTCTCTGTGATCCATCCGGACAGTGTTGCTGCTCTGAGGTGAGCAGTGTTACATCAGTAAAAGGGACAGGAGGGGGATACTTTATCATTCAATTACTCTTGTACTACAACTCTGACAGTATTGAAATAACACTCTCCATGGCCCAAATACTATGAAGATTAATTGGAGCTGCTTTTATTGTGACACATTACTATCCCTTTAATGCATTAACCTTGTGCATGCCAGGTGCACGTGCAGTGCATTTCACCCCCCTGTAACTCAGAGGATTACATGATAATATCCCGATTTGGTAGACGTGAGAGCCGCACTGACGGCGCAGACTTGATATCAGTCGTCTGTAGCAGGGCGTCCCTGTGTCATCTGTACGCAGTCCGGTGGATGGACGTGACACGAGACTCTGCATTTCATTACACGTCCCAATATGTCACTGTCCCTGGGGGGATGGGAATCTGAGAGCTGATAAGCTTGAATTAGTGGGTCCCAAACTTTTAACTCCTTGAAAACCAGACAGGTACAGGTGTGCAATGCATTGTATACACCTCTGGCATTCCAGGGGTTAAGTACATAATGGATTAATAGAACTTTCAGTGACAGTTTTTCATCTGAATACAGTCAGCTTACTGTCAAGGCGTATGAGCATCCAGTCACCCCTGTTAGGAACCACTGGCTCTTAATCCTTTGAGTGACAGAGGCTGGCAATCAAAGAGTTAAAGTAACAGCAACATCTACCACTAATGACCCATACTTACCTTAATCTAGGCAGGAAATTGTAATGGCCTCTATGAACCAATTCCGTGTTGGTTTCCCACTGTAATTCATATTGGATATTGTGTCCACGGAGGCCGACATGATTCCTTCTTCCTCAGTACTTAGGACTACAAACCCGTTCCTCTCAAGTAGTCTTTGGTGGGAGGAATTTGAGGTCCTGGAGTCCAGGCATGTTTGCCTCCATTGACATGATATGCAACACTAAATAACGAGTCATTTTGTGGAACCAGTCCATGTAGAATTGATGCATAGTGGCCATTAAGATTAAAGAGGACCCATCACTTTTCCAATCTCTGCGTATTAGGATGTGTGTGAGATTCCTCCTTATCCTTTTATTCCGCCCTCTGGTGCTGGGAAGTGTAATTCATTATCTAGAGAACAAAGCTCTGCTTTAACTGAAAAACAAAGACACCAGATATAGGCTGTTTATATTGATATATTTAATGAGACTAAATGTTGGTAGGGACCATAATTGGGGTGTTATTAACAGGAGATGTCAGTTTTCGTTTAACCCTCTAAGTCCCAGAGAGGTAACCAGTGCTTTACGTTGCAGTGTGCTTGATACATCTCTGGCACTCGAAAGGTTAAATCCATGCAAAATACTGTACCCCCAGGCAGGGGCGCGCACAGACATTTTGGGAGGCAGGGGCTCAAATGAAAAAAAGGGCACTTCTCATAATTTTTTTTTTTGTTAAAAGGGCACGAGGGCACTCTGGACAAAAAGGGCAGGTGCTCAAGTCCCCCTTGGTGTCTATGTGTGCACGTGCCTACCCCCAGGCCATAAGGCATACCCCTTCCACAATGTCTTTTACTCCTGTGGAGGACAGACAAGTCCCCGGCACTTTGATGTGTAAATAATGTTCCGGTTCTGTTCCTGACCCGTTAGGTAAAATCTCCACTAACACCGTTATTTGTGTTCCAGGTTCTACGCAGCGGAGATCTCAGTCGGACTCTTCTTCTTACACAAGAAAGGAATCGTGTACAGGTCAGTAGAGATCGGCCAGGAGGGGGCGCAGTGTGGGGCCGTACACACCCTGGAAGGAAAAGCAAATTCTGGGTTAAAGCAACTGTATCACAGTGCACACGTACATATGATTTAAATGGGGATTTTAAATCTTTAATTGTTAGTGAGGTCTCCGGCTGTTTGAGAAGTAACCCCTTTTGTACAACTCTCTGGCATTCAAAGGGTGTAAAGTGACGATTTTTTAAGTGGGAATTTGGGGCATTTTTTTCCGTGAAGGAAAAGCAGAACTGTCCTTGGGGCAAATAAAATATATATATATCCCATAGACAGCAAATATCCATTTAATTCCTCTGGGTATTTAACCCCTTCAATGCTAGACAGGTCTTCAGTGTAAATCAATGGCACTTCAGGTGATGAATGAAGATTACCACTGAGATACATGGGGATTTTAACGCCTAGATTGCTGGAGATGAATGATGGTCGTGTTACTCTCCTACGCATTTCACTCCTAAACGCTAACAGTCACGCGCTGGGTATAATACTGTAACCTTGCTCAGCCCACAAAAGCTTACAATCTACTTAGATAATTCAACTCCTTGAATGCTGGAGACCTCTTTAATGCAAGACATCCAGTCCATAGACCAGACAGATAACAGAAGGGGACAATCTTCTTCCTATGAGAACAATGAAAGCCATGCCCCTTTTACCTAGTGTAAGCCATCTCTTCTCAGATGTGGAATCCAGTCCATAGACCAGACAGATAACAGAAGGGGACAATCTTCTTCCTATGAGAACAATGAAAGCCATGCCCCTTTTACCTCGTGTAAGCCATCTCTTCTCAGATGTGGAATCCAGTCCATAGACCAGACAGATAACAGAAGGGGACAATCTTCTTCCTATGAGAACAATGAAAGCCCTGCCCCTTTTACCTCGTGTAAGCCATCTCTTCTCAGATGTGGAATCCAGTCCCTAGACCAGACAGATAACAGAAGGGGACAATCTTCTTCCTATGAGAACAATGAAATCCCTGCCCCCCTTTTACCTAGTGTAAGCCATCTCTCCTCAGATGTGGAATCCAGTCCATAGACCAGACAGATAACAGCAGGGGACAATCTTCTTCCTATGAGAACAATGAAAGCCCTGCCCCTTTTACCTAGTGTAAGCCATCTCTTCTCAGATGTGGAATTCAGTCCATAGACCAGACAGATAACAGCAGGGGACAATCTTCTTCCTATGAGAACAATGAAATCCCTGCCCCCCTTGACAAGTTTTTCAGGTTTTTCCCTTATCTTAATTGAAGATTGTCCCTCTCTGCAGTCTACCTGGGCACCTCCCTTCTGATCTGGCTGAGCAGTGTTACATCAGTAAAAGGGGTGGGAGGGGGATAATTTGGCATTCAATTACTCTTGTACTACAACTCTGACAGAATTGAAATAACACTCTCCAAAGTCCAAATACTATGATGATTAATTAGAGCTGCTTTTATTATGAAACATTACTATCCCTTTAAGTGCTAGAATGCATAGCTCCCTGTGTGCGTAACCGCACATGTGCAGTAGAGACTGCCGGAACGATGCAGTCATGCGCAGTAGAGAATGCCGGAAAGATGCAGTCATGTGCAGTAGAGACTGCCAGAACGATGCAGTCATGTGCAGTATAGACGGCATGAATGCGTCGGCTTCCTGTCAGTGGCAATGCTGATCCGGAGCGGGATGCTATGAACGGCCCACCGCCCCCATCTCCAGGGCATCAGCCGAGGCCACTGGCTGGTACCTTGGCCCGTGTACACGGACCTTCAATACTAGTTAAAAATAAAAACAGATAATAATCCTACAGATATTATGGAAACCAATGATCAGATGTGAAGGTTCTCCATTTTTTGACATTGTATTGTTTCCTGCAGAGACCTGAAGTTGGACAATGTTATGCTGGACGCAGAAGGACACATCAAGATCGCGGACTTCGGGATGTGCAAAGAACATATGGTGGACGGAGTGACAACGCGGACATTCTGTGGGACACCCGACTACATTGCACCAGAGGTAAGTGTCCTCGATTGCACTGGTTTAGCCCTCGGCAATGGCTGCAGAGCGGGAGTACGCAGCCTGCACACCAATCTAGTCCTTGGAGTGCCAGTTGGGGGGGGTATCCTTTTAAAAGGTTGCATGCAAAAGTGTGCGACTATTTGACAGATTAACCATGTTGCTTGGTTAAAAACGGCGACATGAGAATCTCACGCTGCACAACAGTGTGAGTTATTACGCAGCACAGATATAGGGGATACCCAACTAATTGTAAAGCAATGCAGTGGGTACCCCTCCAGCACTCAAAGGGTTAGTCTGTAATCAAAACAGCATGAACCGTACACTAGCTTAAAGGAGACAGATCTCTGGAATGAAATATGCTTCTCTTCTATTCCCCGCCCCCTTGTGCGGATGTCACTTCTGCTCCACCTGGCACAATATGCAAATTAGCTATTTTGCATGTAATGTCTGGCAGAGTGGACCACTACCATTACTGGAAGGGGGAGCAATTTTATTTTGCACCAGATTTGTTCCCTTTAACCCGCTGAGTTCCAGTGGCATGCGCAATGCATTGCTTTGGCACTTACAGGGTTAAACTAAGGTTTTCCAGCATTTCAGCCAGTTTAATGTAGGGACGACCTTCATTGTACATACAAATAGGCACTTTTCTCTTGAGTCCACTGCAATCCTACTTATTTCTTGAATAACCGGTATTTTCCTTTAACACCTTAAGGAGCAGTGAGTGCGTGCATGCTCGGCCGGCACTTGAGGACCACGGGGCTTTTTTTTTTTTTTTTTTTTTTTTAAGTTCCGGTTCAGGGCTTCCGGCGCGGCGGGAGCCCTGAACTCCATGGCGTGCCAGGACCGTCACTGGTCCTTAAGTGCCAGACCGCCTTGACAGTCCTGGCACGTCAGTGGTCCTTAAGGGGTTAAATGGACCCATTATGTGTCGGGATGTTGCACTTGGTCCGTGATCACCACATGTCTATGAGGGGGAAGATCCACTGCCGGAATCACTTCTAAACGTGCGTGGTATAAATCGCTATTATTGTCTCTTCTTGCTCATTACATTTTGTACAATCGCGGAAATGCAATCTGAATGCAAAACCGGAGCAAATTATCTGCACTATAATGAACAAATCAAAGCTTCCATTGGTTTAAAGGGACAGTAACGTGTCACAATAAAAGCAGCTCAAATTAATCTTCATAGTATTTGGAATTTGGAGAGTGTTATATCAGTACTCTCAGAGTTGTAGTACAAGAGTAATTGAATGATAAAGTATCCCCCTCCCGCCCCTTTTACTGATGTAACACTGCTCGCCTCAGAGCAGCAAGACTGTCCGGATGGATCACAGAGAGGGACAATCTTCAGTGATCATAAGGAAAACCTGTCAAGGGGGCAGGGGGGGGCACTATGATCACAGTAAGAAGATTGTCCCTTGCAGTGACCTGTCCAGTCATGTGACCAGATTCCACATCTGAGGTGAGCAGTGTTACACTAGGTAAAAGGGGCGGGAGGGGGATACTTTATCATTCAATTACTCTTGTACTACAACTCTGACAGTACTGAAATAACACTCTCCATGGTCCTAATACTATGAAGATTAATCAGAGCTGCTTTTATTGTGACACATCACTATCCCTTTAACCCTGAGAGTGCACACTGCCCTGTGGATGTAAAACATTTCCAGCTTAGTCCATGGGCCGTAACCCTCCGAGTCCCAGCAGCTCAGGCATCACATTTCTCCAGTGTGCACTGAACATCCTTCTGGCCATTTAGGGGTTAATCACCAATCCTCCCCCTCCCCCCATACAGAATCCTTTTATTTCAGGTCAGCAGACATTTTTAATTGGGAAAAGTAACAAACGCCCTGGGGGGGGGGGGTCTCCTGTTGGAACTACAAATAGCCCCTCTGTGTTTATTTCTGGCCTCGTGATTGTGCAGCCTCCAGCGCTGTGACGTGACCACGGGCAGCCAATAAAAGATCAGCGGAGGGGGTTCTCCCAGCTGTATACGGGGATGGATCGACATTCATTAACTGTTTACTGGACAGGCCTCTGCCCCTTTAATTGGTTGGACTTCTTATTCAGATATAGAAAAAAGAAAATATATAAATATATATACGTGTGCACACAGACAAATAAAACGTATAATATATTGATATCAGCCTGAGAATTCCGGACTTAACAGGAAAACGTCAGCTGTTACTGGGCTGATTGTCTCCCTAAGAAAACTACAGCTTGTTTTACAGAGACATTAAATCTGCCTATGTTTTGTTCAGATCATTTCTCTGTTAAATAAATATTTTTTTGAGAAATTAACTTTGTGCTGGTGGCACAATGTGGCACTTTATGCTAATTCACAGCACAATATGCTAATTGGTTATGTTCCAAGCCAATCTTACTCCTCGCTGTGCTGTTAGACACACCCCCCAGTGTGTGGACTCTGCCTAGATCCATTCACATCACAGTGTGTGGACTAGATCCATTCATATCACAGTGTGTGGACTATACCTAGATCCATTCATATCACAGTGTGTGGACTAGATCCATTCACATCACAGTGTGTGGACTAGATCCATTCATATCACAGTGTGTGGACTAGATCCATTCATATCACATTGTGTGGACTAGATCCATTCACATCACAGTGTGTGGACTAGATCCATTCATATCACAGTGTGTGGACTAGATCCATTCATATCACATTGTGTGGACTCTGCCTAGATCCATTCATATCACAGTGTGTGGACTAGATCCATTCATATCACAGTGTGTGGACTAGATCCATTCATATCACAGTGTGTGGACTCTGCCTAGATCCATTCATATCACAGTGTGTGGACTAGATCCATTCATATCACAGTGTGTGGACTAGATCCATTCATATCACAGTGTGTGGACTAGATCCATTCACATCACAGTGTGTGGACTAGATCCATTCATATCACAGTGTGTGGACTAGATCCATTCATATCACAGTGTGTGGACTAGATCCATTCACATCACAGTGTGTGGACTAGATCCATTCATATCACAGTGTGTGGACTAGATCCATTCATATCACATTGTGTGGACTCTGCCTAGATCCATTCATATCACAGTGTGTGGACTAGATCCATTCATATCACAGTGTGTGGACTAGATCCATTCATATCAGTGTGTGGACTCTGCCTAGATCCATTCATATCACAGTGTGTGGACTAGATCCATTCATATCACACTGTGGACTAGATCCATTCATATCACAGTGTGTGGACTCTGCCTAGATCCATTCATATCACAGTGTGTGGACTAGATCCACTCATATCACAGTGTGTGGACTAGATCCATTCATATCACAGTGTGTGGACTAGATCCATTCATATCACAGTGTGTGGACTAGATCCATTCATATCACAGTGTGTGGACTAGATCCATTCATATCACAGTGTGTGGACTAGATCCATTCATATCACAGTGTGTGGACTAGATCCATTCATATCACAGTGTGTGGACTAGATCCATTCATATCACAGTGTGTGGACTAGATCCATTCATATCACAGTATGTGGACTAGATCCATTCATATCACAGTGTGTGGACTAGATCCATTCATATCACAGTGTGTGGACTAGATCCATTCATATCCCAGTGTGTGGACTAGATCCATTCATATCACAGTGTGTGGACTCTGTCTAGATCCATTCATATCACAGTGTGAGGACTAGATCCATTCATATCACAGTGTGTGGACTAGATCCATTCATATCACAGTGTGTGGACTAGATCCATTCATATTACAGTGTGTGGACTAGATCCATTCATATCACAGTGTGTGGACTAGATCCATTCATATCACAGTGTGTGGACTAGATCCATTCATATCACAGTGTGTGGACTAGATCCATTCATATCACAGTGTGTGGACTAGATCCATTCATATCACAGTGTGTGGACTAGATCCATTCATATCACAGTGTGTGGACTAGATCCATTCATATCACAGTGTGTGGACTAGATCCGTTCATATCACAGTGTGTGGACTAGATCCATTCATATCACAGTGTGTGGACTCTGCCTAGATCCATTCATATCACAGTGTGTGGACTAGATCCATTCATATTACAGTGTGTGGACTCTGCCTAGATCCATTCATATCACAGTGTGTGGCCTAGATCCATTCATATCACAGTGTGTGGACTCTGCCTAGATCCATTCATATCACAGTGTGTGGCCTAGATCCATTCATATCACAGTGTGTGGACTCTGCCTAGATCCATTCATATCACAGTGTGTGGACTAGATCCACTCATATCACAGTGTGTGGACTCTGCCTAGATCCATTCATATCACAGTGTGTGGACTAGATCCATTCATATCACAGTGTGTGGACTAGATCCATTCATATCACAGTGTGTGGACTCTGCCTAGATCCATTCATATCACAGTGCGTGGACTAGATCCATTCATATCACAGTGTGTGGACTAGATCCATTCATATCACAGTGTGTGGACTAGATCCACTCATATCACAGTGTGTGGACTCTGCCTAGATCCATTCATATCACAGTGTGTGGACTAGATCCATTCATATCACAGTGTGTGGACTAGATCCATTCATATCACAGTGTGTGGACTAGATCCATTCATATCACAGTGTGTGGACTCTGCCTAGATCCATTCATATCACAGTGCGTGGACTAGATCCATTCATATCACAGTGCGTGGACTAGATCCATTCATATCACAGTGTGTGGACTAGATCCATTCATATCACAGTGTGTGGACTAGATTCATTCATATCACAGTGTGTGGACTAGATTCATTCATATCACAGTGTGTGGACTAGATCCATTCATATCACAGTGTGTGGACTCTGCCAAGATCAATTCATATCACAGTGTGTGGACTAGATTCATTCATATCACAGTGTGTGGACTAGATCCACTCATATCACAGTGTGTGGACTCTGCCAAGATCAATTCATATCACAGTGTGTGGACTCTGTCTAGATCCATTCATATCACAGTGTGTGTGGACTAGATCCATTCATATCACAGTGTGTGGACTAGATCCATTCATATCACAGTGTGTGGACTAGATCCATTCATATCACAGTGTGTGGACTCTGCCTAGATCCATTCATATCACAGTGTGTGGACTAGATCCATTCATATCACAGTGTGTGGACTAGATCCATTCATATCACAGTGTGTGGACTAGATCCATTCATATTACAGTGTGTGGACTAGATCCATTCATATCACAGTGTGTGGACTAGATCCATTCATATCACAGTGTGTGGGCTCTGTCTAGATCCATTCATATCACAGTGTGTGTGGACTAGATCCATTCATATCACAGTGTGTGGGCTCTGTCTAGATCCATTCATATCACAGTGTGTGTGGACTAGATCCATTCATATCACAGTGTGTGGACTAGATCCATTCATATCACAGTGTGTGTGGACTAGATCCATTCATATCACAGTGTGTGTGGACTAGATCCATTCATATCACAGTGTGTGGACTAGATCCATTCATATCACAGTGTGTGGACTAGATCCATTCATATCACAGTGTGTGGACTCTGCCAAGATCAATTCATATCACAGTGTGTGGACTCTGTCTAGATCCATTCATATCACAGTGTGTGGACTAGATCCATTCATATCCCAGTGTGTGGACTAGATCCATTCATATCCCAGTGTGTGGACTCTGTCTAGATCCATTCATATCACAGTGTGTGGACTAGATCCATTCATATCCCAGTGTGTGGACTCTGTCTAGATCCATTCATATTACAGTGTGTGGACTAGATCCATTCATATCACAGTGTGTGGACTAGATCCATTCATATCACAGTGTGTGGACTAGATCCATTCATATCCCAGTGTGTGGACTCTGTCTAGATCCATTCATATCAAAGTGTGTGTGGACTAGATCCATTCATATCACAGTGTGTGGACTAGATCCATTCATATCACAGTGTGTGGAAAAGATCCATTCATATCACAGTGTGTGGACTCTGCCTAGATCCATTCATATCACAGTGTGTGGGAGGATTGGCCCAGCACAGACGCTAATTAGCATAAAGTGCCAGACTGTGTTGCAACAAATACAGGTTAAAGCGGAACTACCACCCGACACAATCTTTACCTTCACTAAGTCCCCATCTGGTGACTAGTTGCTCAGTAGCGCTAGTCGCCAGAATAATTACCTTATTTAATAGATTTCTGCTCTCTTCCATGGGTGACAGGCAGGACGGCGTGCGGACATCTTGCCATTGTGACGTCCACGCGCCTGCGCTGTCAGTCCCAGCCGGAGCCAAATGGCTCCTAGCAATGCCTACTAGACCCAGCTGGGACTGACAGCGCAGGCGTGTGGACATCACAGTGGCAAGATGTCCGCTCTCCGTCCTGCCTGTCACCCATAGAAGAGAGGAGAAATCTATTAAATAAGGTAATTATTCTGGCGACTAGCGTTACTAAGCAGCTAGTCGCCAGATGGGGTAAAGATTGTGGGGGGTGGTAGTTCCCCTTTGATTTCTCACATACTATTATTTTACATACCGTACAGCATACAGGCAGATTTCACTTTTCTTTAGAATTAACTGAACTTCTCTTAGGTGACAGGTCGACTTAATAAATAAATAGAAGGAAAAAAATATATATTTTCCATTGTGAAATAAATCCGCTTTCATGTAAGCACAACCACTTGAAAACTACGGACAGATGATGATTAAACTAAATTAGGATACATTGCCTAAACTGTGTAACTAGAAGCAGCGTCACGTGCACGAGAAGTGAATAATTTGGTTGCCGAGCAGATTCCACACTGAGAGGTTAAAGAACACGACGATGGGATTCGGCAGAGCGCTCTTTATGAAGTTTATTAGATCAGTGTCCAAGACAACGGGATTGGAATGAGCTTGTAAACTGAGACGTGGTTCTCTCTGGCACGCTCACATCTCACCGAGGGTGAATCGCATCTTCCTCCTCCATGTGTGTTGGATCAGTCAATGCTGAATTGAGTTGTCATTTATCTTCTCCCTCCAAGAGTCACCAAGTGAAATGTAGAACCCGCTGATTCGCCCGCGTGTGTGCAGGACTCCCCCCGAAGGGATCTGTAATGAGGACAACTTGTAGTCTGTTCTTCATGGAGATTTATGTCCCCAGTTTTCGGGATATCATCTTATCTAGAGCAGTTTTGGGTGCCCGTTCTTAAAAAGACATTACTGAACTGGAGAAAGTACAGAGACGGGTAACAAACCTGAATGGGAAATGTTTGTTGTAAAGAGAGACGACCCAAACTGGGTTTGTTACATTAGAGAAGAGATGTCGGGGGGGTAGGTTACCATTTACACTTGTATTCAAGGTCAATACAAAGAGCTGTCTGGGGAACCGTTTCCTTCTAGAGCTGAGCAAAGTACAAGAGGTCATCCATTAAGACTAGAGGAAAGGCGCTTTCAATTTAAAGCAGTTAAATATGGGATTATGGCCGATACTGTAGATACTTTAAAAAAAAAAAAAAAAGTACTGGATATCACAGCTCGTTACAATGCAGATAGCACATTGATCCAAAGATAAATTCAACTGTCTTTCGGAGTCATAAAGGGATACATTTGGTTTTATTAACCCTTTGGCACATAACTGAAAATGTCTTCAGTGCTGTATTTGTTGTCTTTCTTCTGGATCAGCAAGGAAGGTCTGGCAAAGGTTGGACCTGATGACCTTGTGTGAAACTCATCAACTGTGTCACAATGTGATCCAAAATGAGGAGATATGAGAGGCCGGCTGTATCATATTCCCATCGGCTCTCTTGGATTTTTAGCTTTTCAGTTTCAGTAACACGTGATGACCAGTGACTCAGACCGTTCATTAACCCCTTAAGGACCGGGAAAATCTGAGGTTGTTTTCCCTTAAGGACCAGAGCAATGCTGACCTTTTAGACTATGTCTTTGTTCAACAGTGTTTTCCTTCTAAGTCTTTTATTGCACCCCCATAAATTATATACTGTTTTTTTAAGCTCAAATAGGGCTTTCATTTGATACCCTATTTATATGGCTAACCCACCATTTACTTTATTAAAATGTAAAAAAAATGAAAAAAAAAACACCTCATCATTCAATCTGTATGCCCCCCTCCAGGCCCACCACAAAAGCCCCTCAAACCCACGCCCTTGGCTCATCACACAAACACGCTTTCTCCGCTCCTGTACCCGCACCTCTGAGTGATTGTGGAGGAAGTCCCGCTCTCACGCTGACTTTATCCACTACAAATTCCTCCTGTCCTGCTTCAACACTGCTCTATCCTCCGCCAAACAGCACTACTACTCCTCACTAACCAATACTCACAAATCTAACCCATGGTGCCTCTTCTGTATCTTCTATTCTCTCCTTCGCCCCTCCCCTCCCCCTCCCCAACCCCTCTAGCCTTTACAGAGTTCTTCACACAAAAGGTTAACACAATACATCAAACAATCACACCCGTTCAGTCTCCACAACTGTATTTTCCTGATCCTCCATCCTACTTATTTGATTCCTTTACTTCAGTCACAGAATCAGAGGTCTCCCTTCTGCTGTCCACATCACCACTCACTGCTCCCTTGACCCAATACCATCCCACCTCCTCAATCCTCTGTCATGCGCGTTAGTTCCCATGCTAACGCGTGTATTCAACTCCTCCCTATCCTCTGGCATCTTCCCCTCCTCATTCAAACATTCAATAGTATCTCCAATCCTCAAGAAAAGTTCATTAGACCCCACCTCCCCATCCAACTACTGCCCTGTATCCCTCTTGCCTTTTGCCTCTAAGCTCCTTGAACGCCTAGCCTACTCTCGTCTACTTATCTTCCTCAACTCCCATAATGCACTGGACCCACTGCAGTCTGGCTTTCGGCCCACTTTCACTACAGAAACTGCCCTTATCAAAGTAAACAATCTCCACGTTGCAAAATCCAGTGGCCATTTCTCTATTCTTATCCTCCTGGACCTATCAGCAGCAATCAACACAGTCGACCATACCCTTCTCTCCCAGGTTCTCCAATCACTTGGCATCTGTGGCCTGGCACATTCCTGGCCTCTATCCTATCTATCTCACCGGTCTTTCTCTGTATCATACGCTAACACCTCCTCGCCTCCTCTCAGTAGGCGTACCCCAAGGCTCTGTTATGGGACCTCTTTTCTTTTCTCTGTATACTCTCTCCCTGGGGCAACTGATAAAATCCTTTGGCTTTAACTACCATCTCTATGCAGACGAAATGCAAATATATCTCTCCGCACCCTCAATATCACCTGAAATACAGCGGCGGGTCTCAGATTGCCTTACCGCTGTCTCTTCCTGGATGGCTCATCATCGCTTAAAACTTAACTTATCCAAGACTGAGTTCCTTATCTTCCCTCCTAAATCCTGCAAAACACCTCCATTCTCTATAACTGTCGAAGGCTCCACAATTTACCCTGTAGACAAGGCCCGCTGCCTCGGGGTAACTTTGGACTCTTCTCTCTCCTTCTCCACCCACATTAATGACGTAACCAAAACCTGTCACTTCTTTCTTCAGAATATAGCAATAAACCGTCCATTCCTCTCTCACTCTACAACAGAAACCCTCATGCATGCTCTTATCCTTTCTCACCTGGACTACTGCAACTCTTTACTTACTGGTCTTCCTACTAACCATATCGCTCCTCTTCAATCAGTTCTTAATTCAGCCACCAGAATAGTCTTCCTCTCCTCCAGAACAGTACTCACCCCACCACTTTTAAAATCACTGTCATGGCTTCCCATAAAGCAGCGTATCACATTCAAAATCCTCCTCATTACCTTCCAGGCTCTCCATCACTTGTCCCCGCCTTATATTTCATCTTTGATATCCCGCCATATTCCTGCACGTTCACTACGCTGCTCACATGGTGGACGACTCTCTGCCCCTGTAACCAGTATCGCTGTTTCATGACTGAAGGCTTTCTCTCTTGCTGCCCCCTACCTCTGGAACTCCCTACCACCCAGTATTCGCCAAACCTTAACCCTCAACAACTTTAAATCTAAACTAAAAAAGCACCTTTTATGTCTAGCAACAGTGTAGTATGAAAACAGTATCTCATATGTCAAAAACTGCACTTCCTCCTCTACCAGATGGTATCTATATGTCACCCATCATATAATTAGATTGTAAGCTCTATGGGGCAGTGACCTTTCATCCTCATGTGTAACCACCTGTTCTGTTCCCCTTATGATTGTCTTTATAAGCACTTAAACACTGCATTGTATTGTACCCCTTCTTTATCCAATGTAAACTGTAAAGTGCCAAGTACACTGGTTGGCGCTATATAAATAAAATATACAATACAATACAAAGTCTGTGTTGTATGTTTATTATGTTGTTGTATTTCTCTGCGTCCCTGGCAGATACAGACCAATGGCTTGTCCTTATCTGCCTGGGAGACCGAGTCCTCTAATGTATAAAGGCCGTTGGTCCGTATCTGCCGTGGTGGCCGAGTTCTCTAATGTATAAAGGCTGCAGGTCCTTATCTGCCTGGGAGACCGAGTCCTCTAATGCATAAAGGCCGCTGGTCCGTATCTGCCGTGGTGGCCGAGTTCTCTAATGTATAAAGGCTGCAGGTCCGTATCTGTCATGGAGGCCGAGTCCTCTAATGTATGATGGGCAACGGTCCGTATCTGCCAGGGAGGCAGAGTCCTCTAATGTATAAAGGCCACCGGTCCATATCTGCCTGGGAGGCCAAGTTCTTTAATGTAAAAAAGCTGCAGGTCCGTATCTGTCATGGAGTCCGAGTCCTCTAATGTATGATGGGCACCTGTCCGTATCTGCCGGGGAGGCCGAGTCCTCTAATGCATAAAGGTCGCCAGTCCGTATCTGCCGGGGAGGCCGAGTCCTCTAATGTATAAAGGCCGCCGGTCAGTATCTGATAAATATGTTGTAAGAATTCTGTTGTATTTTCACATTCTATGCTCCATTGTCATACAGGTAATTTCTTATGCAGGATATCAGATAACTGAGGATTAAACAGCTTATATATTGTATCAGTTGCTAATGAAGGCAGCATTTAATTCCACAGAAAATTCTCTCTTTAACCCTTTGAGTGCCAGAGGGGTACGCAACGCATTGCAGAGCAATGCATTGCGCACCCCTCTGGCACTCAAAGGGTTAAGGGGGTTAGCAAGCTGGTCCATAAAGGGTCCATATAAGACCCGTTTAAAGGCTTTGCTGTGGTGCCAGACCTGAAAACCCATCTATTGGCTCCAGTCTTCCCTCCAGATCATCATGATCTGCAGGGCTGGTGAAGTCAGATTCTCACTTGGCCCTTAAGGGAGATCACTTTCCTCTCCATTGAATCCCATTGAGGCAGATACAACAACATGGGCTTCTACCGAGAGGAGAGGAATTCCTCATGAGTGCCAAGTGAGGCTCTTACATCACCCAGCCCTGCAGATCACTGTGTTCTGCAGGGTAAAACAGGGGAGTTCTGAGCTATGGAGACTCTGTTCCTAGAGGTCTTGGAGCACAGCAAAGCACTTAAAAAGGTGTTTATTTGGACCCTATACGGACACGTTAAAGGGCTGGAGGAACATTAACTCCTTATTATAATAACCCCTATTTACCCTGGTCTGGGCAGTAAATCCTAATGGCCACTCTTAACCCTTTCTAATGGGAGATTAATTTGGATAACCAATCCACACTGGACTGATTCATCCCGCTGTCTACTTCCTGTCCTTCTCCAGATCATTGCGTATCAGCCATACGGGAGGTCCGTGGACTGGTGGGCGTACGGGGTACTTCTGTACGAGATGTTAGCGGGGCAGGTAAGGACGGATTGATGGGTAATTCTGGGGCAATCTGACTGCACCGGAGGGATAACGTAAATATTCCTGTTGAGTTAACCATTTGAGAGCTAGAACAATGTCTCATCACTTTGCAATCCTTTTTTACAGTCCTCTGGCACCCAAAGGATTAACTGGGGATTTTAACCCCTTGAATGCTATAAAGGTTTCCATTGCATTGCCATGCAATACTTTGAAGACCTCTTTAGCATTTACAGGGTTAAACCCCCACGTACATCAGTGTGGATTTGGGAAGTTTTCCGTCCCTTATAGCGCAGTCCTTTTCCTTTTAGATTCCTGGACGTCTCAGTGGGGGTCACTGTGCATTCAGCGCACACCAAGCACGTAACCTGGATTTATTAACCTCTCTGGTGCCAGACACTTCTCCTCCGCAATGTGTTAAACACATCTGTAGTACCCAAGGGGTTAAGCTCATAATCAATATTTTTGGATAATTAAAAAGTCAGACACTGGAACGTTTCTTTGTATCTGTTCAGAATCACAGGCTTTGTGATAGTGACTCAGACTTAACCCCTTCGATGTCAGTCATCTCCAATGCATTGCTTTGTAGACTAGCATCGAAGAAGTTAAAGGGATAGTAATGTGTCACAATAAAAACAGCTCTAATTAATCATCATAGTATTTGGGCCATGGAGAGTGTTATTTCAATACTGTCAGAGTTGTAGTACAAGAGTAACTGAATGATAAAGTATCCCCCTCCCGCCCCTTTTACTGATGTAACACTGCTCACCTCAGAGCAGCAAGACTGTCTGGATGGATCACAGAGAGGGACAATCTTCAGTGATCATAAGTAAAAACCTGTCAAGGGGGCAGGGTTTTCCTTATGATCACAGTAAGAAGATTGTTCCTTGCTGTGACCTGTCCAGTCATGTGACCAGATTCCACATCTGAGGGGAGGTGTCTTACACTAGGTAGAAGGGGCGGGAGGGGGATACTTTATCATTCAATTACTCTTGTACTACAGCTCTGACAGTACTGAAATAACACTCTCCATGGCCCAAATACTATGAAGATTAATTGGAGCTGCTGTTTTTGTGACACATTACTATCCCTTTAAAATGGAACTTTCTTGTTAATTACATTGCCACAGAATATATTACTAACCTAGTGATATGTAAAGTTATACTGTCCTTAAACACAATAAGTCAGTGGTATTTCAGTAAAAAACAGACAACGCAGACATCTTAGAGGAAAAGTACCTCTGAGTCTGCGCTGTCTGTCCCGTTCACTTCCGGCATTGGTGAGTGGCGTCCTTTGTGCCTTAAGGCACCGGAAGGGACTGACCGCGCAGGCGCTTCTCTGGTAAGCTCTGTGCATCCCTGTGCCTACAGAAGATGTGTGTACTGCAATAACGCTGACTTATTGCACTTTAGGACAGTATAACTCTACATATCGCTAGGTCAGTAATGTATTCTGCGGCAATATATATATAATTAACAGGAAAGTTCCGCTTTAAAATGGAATAATCTTATTTCTCTTACTACAATTTGAAGGCAACGTGTCCCCTTTACACAAGTTTACATTGTTTTACAGTGAAATAAAATCTGCCCATAAAGTTACGTTGAAAATTTGTCTGTTTATGAGAAATGAACCTTTATATGTCGATAGCACAGTCTGGCATTTTATGCTAATTAGTTATATTCCAGACCAAACTCCCCCTTCGCTGTGCTATTAGACACGTTCCAGTAGGTAAACTCTGCCTTGGTCCATTCATATCACAGTGTGTGTTACTATCGGTCCCGCCCATTAACCCCTTAAGGACCGGAGGTTATGGGACATTTCCGTCCCATAACGACCGCATAGGGGCACTTTGACGCGCCGGTACACGTGACCTGTCACGTGTATCGGCGCGTCATTATGGGGCCTGATAGAGATCGCTCCGATCTTGGAGCGGTCTATTTCATGCCCTATTTTTACTTACAGCGCTCCCGGTAGAGCGCTGTAAGTAAAAAGTACGTGACGTACCATGGTACGTCAAGGGTCCCTAAGGGGTTAAGTAATTGGCATAAAATGTCAGACTGTGCCACCAAGGTTCACATCTCACAGTCTATCTACATTAAAGCTAATGTTTAGTAGATCATACAGGCAGAATTTACTTCTCTTTACAATTCACTAAACTTATCTTAGGGTAACAGGTACACATTAACCCTTTGAGTGCCTATCCCTCTGGCAATCAAAGAGTTTACTAGTACCTGGATAATACAGGGATCTAGGACACACACAGCTGTCTAATTAAGGTTTTCTACTCCCATCGCAGCCTCCGTTTGATGGCGAGGACGAAGACGAGCTCTTCCAGTCCATTATGGAACATAACGTCTCCTACCCAAAATCTATGTCCAAAGAAGCGGTGTCCATTTGCAAAGGGGTAAGTCCAGGGGCAATTGGCAGGGGCAGTTATCTCTCACAAAGCAATGAGTTCCGCTGGAGCAGTACAGTTTTCTAACAAAAAAAAATATATTGTGGAGATTTTCCCGCAGATTAAAATAAAGGTAATGCTGGGATTAGCTTCATTCCAAAATGATTACAGCTCATACTACAGCCTCCTCTCTGATGCCCAGTAAGGGTCTGAGACTATGGAGGCTGCGAACACAACTCTGTGACTTAGTGAGACATGATAATTGCCTTTTATATTTGTGAATAAATTCCCTCCGGTATGATTCCTGTCTATCCCCCCACACACAGTCCCCTTATGGTACAAATCACAGGGCACCCCCCAATTCCCGTCCACCTTCCTAATACTGGGGAATTTCCGCCCCACAGACATCAGATGTCTGTCCCTGGAGGGCAGTGAAATTTACCACTTCAGCCTGTCGTTAAATGATTTTCTCTCGCTGGATGACTCCGCTGGACAACGCTCGCATTCATCTACACGGTTCCCATAGAAACCCTCAAATCCGTCATCAGAAAACACTGTCTGGTCTCTGCGGAGTTAACGCCTCCTGTTGGGTTAAAGGTCTTGTATGCAGATGTTTCCAAATGCCCCTCTGTAGTAGTGTGGGGCTTCAGAAAGAGGTTATTGGTATGATTCCAGTACAGAATAGGTTAATGCCGCTGTGTTTTAACCCTGTGAGTGCAAGAGGGATGAGGGATTTACTTGTTCTGCACACAGAGACCCTAGTACAAACCGAGGGGCACTAGTAACAGCGATATTGCTGGGCTCTAAACCCCGGCTAGGGCAGGTAATGGTGCCATTGGGCGGCACTAATAATGCATTAGGGGACAGACATTCATAGGTAAATTTGAACAACACTGGACCACGTCACCTGCGCCACAAAACACCATTAATGACTCCCACTGATCTAAGTACTACTCTGGCATTCAAGGAGTTAAAATCCCCATAATACCTGCTGCAAAATATTTAACCCTTTGCGTGACAGAGGTGAATGTAATGCAATGCATTAGATACCTCCTTTCAAAGGGTTAAATCCCCTAATATTCCCCAGTAGCCGTCCTCTTACCGAGAAGTTAAATTTGTCCCTTATGGCGCCGTTGGTCCGGACCAACACATGACCGTGGTCTCCCGCCTCCTTGTTCTAGAATTCCCTTGTTTTAATGCATTGTGGTCAAAGGGAATTTAGGGAATAATATCCCCTGTAGTGCATCTGGACCGCCCCAGAATCAGTGCTATGTTGGCCCGAACCCCAGGACCTCCCGGGCAATAGTACAAAGAAACTGTTACTAATCAGTATGTCTGTCATTGTCCATGTTCACCATTGTACATATGCACCATTACAGATATCCACTATTGTACATATGCACCATTATAGATAGTGAATATGTATGATAGTGGATATCTACAATAGTGACTATCATACATAGTCACCATTGCAGATATTCACTATCATACATATTCACCATTGTAGATATCCACTATCATCATTGTAGATATCCACTATCATACATATTCACCATTGTAGATATCCACTATCATACATAGTCACTATTGTACATATATACTATCATACATAGTCACTATTGTACATATTCACTATCATACATATTCACCATTGTAGATATCCACTATCATACATATTCACCATTGTAGATATCCACTATCATACATAGTCACTATTGTACATATATACTATCATACATAGTCACTATTGTACATATTCACTATCATACACATTCACCATTGTAGATATCCACTATCATACATATTCACCATTATACAAATCCACTATCATACATATTCACCATTATAGATTTCCACTATCATACATAGTCACTATTGTACATATTCACTATCATACATATTCACCATTGTAGATATCCACTATCATCATTGTAGATATCCACTATCATACATATTCACCATTGTAGATATCCACTATCATACATAGTCACTATTGTACATATTCACTATCATACATATTCACCATTGTAGATATCCACTATCATACATATTCACCATTGTACATATCCACTATCATACATATTCACCATTATAGATATCCACTATCATACATAGTCACTATTGTACATATATACTATCATACATAGTCACTATTGTACATATTCACTATCATACATATTCACCATTGTAGATATCCACTATCATACATATTCACCATTGTACATATCCACTATCATACATATTCACCATTATAGATATCCACTATCATACATATTCACCATTGTACATATCCACTATCATACATAGTCACTATTGTACATATCCACTATCATACATATTCACCATTGTACATATCCACTATCATACATATTCACCATTATAGATATCCACTATCATACATAGTCACTATTGTACATATCCACTATCATACATATTCACCATTATAGATATCCACTATCATACGTATTCACTGTTGTACATACTCACTACTGTAGATATTCACTGTTATACATTCACTATTGTACATATATACTATCATACATATTCACCATTGTACATATTCAGTATCGTAGATATTCACCATTGTAGATATCCACTATCATACATATTCACTACTGTACATATGCACCATTATACATATTCACTATCGTATTCGCTATCATACGTATTCACTGTTGTACATACTCACTACTGTAGATTTTCACCTTTATACATTCACTATTGTACATATATACCATTATACA
Organism: Rhinophrynus dorsalis; assembly: GCA_037306005.1. Classification (NCBI taxonomy): domain Eukaryota; kingdom Metazoa; phylum Chordata; class Amphibia; order Anura; family Rhinophrynidae; genus Rhinophrynus; species Rhinophrynus dorsalis. The sequence continues at coordinate 2,704,914 of CM074727.1, read as the reverse complement.
TATTTGCTATTGTACATATATACTGTTATACATATTCACAGTTATACATTCACTATTGTACATATTCACCATTGTCCTTTGTTGATTCCCAGTTAATGACTAAACACCCGGCGAAGCGTCTGGGCTGCGGGCCGGAGGGCGAGCGCGATATCAGAGAACACACCTTCTTCAGGAGGATCGACTGGGAGAAGCTGGAGAACCGGGAGATCCAGCCGCCATACAAGCCTAAGACCGTGAGTGATGAATGGTCACCAGACATTAGGGGTCATATTCAGGAAGGAAAGCAGCGCAAATAAAAATTCCTGTACATCTGTTGGGCTTTTAACCCCTTAAATGCTTGTGAGGTCTCTAAAGCATTGCTATACCCCTCCAGCATTCAAGGGGTTACAAACCCAGTTAAATCATTAGGGATTTTATTTGTCCCGTGTGGTGCTGTAGAATTGCATCACTTTCATCTTTGGGCATATGGCTCTTAACCCTCTGAGTGCCAGAGGGGTACGCAACGCATTGCTTTGCAATGCGTTGCATACCCCTCTGGCACTCAAAGGTTTAAAGGAGAACTAACACGTCTGTGTTGTGTCCATGGTAAGGCAAGTCAGGGTTATTAATTAGATTAAAACAAGACAATTCCCTAAAGCTGAACCGTCTCTGTTGGTCTGTATGAGCTTTTCCGGAGGCCTCATCTTGGGCTCCCAACAACCCCGCTGTACAGAAAGGAAGCAATGGAGTCCTGTGGTCACATGGTTGGGAAATGTGTATGTGGGGGTATATACTGTGTGTGTGTGTGTGTGTGTGTGTATATATGTGTATGTATGGGTATATTGTGTGTGTGTGTACGTATATAATGTATGTGTGTATGGGTATATTATGTGTGTTTGTATGTATGGGTATATTATGTGTGTGCATGTATATGTATATAGTGTGTGTATATGTGTATGTATGGGTATATAGTGTGTGTGTGTGTGTGTGTTTGTATATGTGTATATAGTGTGTGTGTGTGTTTGTATATGTGTATATAGTGTGTGTGTGTATAAAGTGCGTGTGTGTATATGTGTATGTATGGGTATATTGTGTGTGTGTGTATATGTGTATGTATGGGTATATTGTGTGTGTGTGTGTATATGTGTATGTATGGGTATATTGTGTGTGTGTGTGTGTGTGTGTGTGTATATGTGTATGTATGGGTATATTGTGTGTGTGTGTATAAAGTGTATGTGTATGTATGGGTATATTATGTGTGTGTGTGTATAAAGTGTATGTGTATGTATGGGTATATTATGTGTGTGTGTATATGTGTATGTATGGGTATATTGTGTGTGTGTGTATATGTGTATGTATGGGTATATTGTGTGTGTGTGTGTATATGTGTATGTATGGGTATATTGTGTGTGTGTGTATATGTGTATGTATGGGTATATTGTGTGTGTGTGTATAAAGTGTATGTGTATGTATGGGTATATTATGTGTGTGTGTGTATAAAGTGTATGTGTATGTATGGGTATATTATGTGTGTGTGTGCATGTATATAGTGTGTGTGTGTATATGTGTATGTATGGGTACATTGTGTGTGTATATGTATGTGTGTGTGTGTGTGTGTATATATGTGTATGTATGGGTACATTGTGTGTGTATATATATGTGTGTGTGTGTTCTTGGTGCACATCAGGGACGGTCCCAGGTTCTGTTTCATGCCTTGTTCACCCTGTGACATATAATGGTGCTGATCTCCTCACTCGTAGGGTGTAATTGGGCTGCACGGTGCACTAATAATCCATTAGTATGGTGATTTCGGATACTGGACCCTATAAACGCCCCTGATGTAATCATGTACATAAATGTGTCTGCTTTCCCAGCAAATAGGAACAGAACGTATCGATGATGATGATTAAACGTAACGTGTGCCTGTTCTTTGTCTTACAGAGAAGTAAAATATGACTACAGGTTGCACTAGCAATTTTTCTGTAAATAATTCGTTTGAGAAATTAACCCTTTGTGTTTTGGTTTAATACCCTGTCACTTTAATCTAATTATCTGTCCAGTATAATAATTAGCTATGTTCCAGACCAATCTTACCCCTCGTTTTGCAGTTAGACACGCCCCCTAGTGTGTGTGGGCTGTAGTGAGATTCATTCATAGCTCAGTGTGTGGGGATATTGGCCCAGCACAGAGATTAATTAGCATAAAGTGCCGGACTGTGTCACCAACAAAGACATGGCGATTTTCTCCAAGCAAATGAGTAACACAAATGTAGGCAGGTTTTAGATATTTTAAATTAACTAAACATATCTTAACCTTTTGAGTACTAAAGGTGCTCACCACTCATTGCTTTGCATTGTGCGGCACACAGATGGTTAAGGTAACAGGTCCACTTTAAATGTTTTCCTATTTTTTGTGGTCCTCTGTTTATAATTTGACATATAGCTCTGGAAACTGCCCCGATACGCGTCCTGCGTGCACCGCTGTATATCAGAGCCGCGCCCTGGCTGTGCAGAGACAAGAGAACGGTGATGTGCGTATCAGATGGAGCGCTGCAGATTATTGGATATTAAACTGGCCTTTTGCTTTACCGCTAATCCATGGAGAAGATGTAGAACCGTCATAACATTTACTGAGACTGCCAGATGCGTCTGCCTTCCGATAATTCACCTGTCACACAGCAAATTGCTGCTTTTCACCAAGAGGAACGTGGTGACACACACAGTAAATTACAGGGCTAACGCATTAATGCGCAACGAGTGCTGAGACTGGAGATCGGCGAATCGTAAATACTCACAAATCTGCTGTCAGAGACGGCATTAATCTACTTGTCCAATAGATCTCGGGTTTAGCTATGGGGCACATGTGCAGAGACAAAAGTGGACTAATTCTGGGGAAAACCAGCTACACAAAAGAGAGCAATAAAACTTTACTGTAGAGTTCAACTGGGCTTTTTAACACCTTGAATCCTAGAGAATTCTCAAAATAATTTTGGAAAATGAATCATTAGTTGTCTGTGGTATAAGCTGGCATCTTATGCTAATTAGTATCTGTGCCAGACTAGTATTAGCACACACACTGGGGGTGTGTCTAATAGCACAGAGAGGGGTACGATTGCTCTGGAACATAACTAATTAGCATATTTGCAGAATTAGCATAAGGTGTCAGATTGTGCCACCAACACAAAGATTAATTTCCCAAAAACTATTTATATTACAGGAAAATGGTCAGTGCAACATATAGGTAGATTTTACTTCTCTGTAACACAAACTAAACTTGTGTTGTGATGACAGGTCACTTTGTACCCTCACAATGGAAAGATCTCAACCGATGGGCTCAAAAATAGATTGAATGTGAAAAGCTGAAACACACAATCAGCTTTATCTTCTACCTCTGACCGAGAATAACAAGGTTTCAGGCAGTGTATAAAATGTCCGTCAGGGCAGCAATTACCCCCTGGGCCAGTCATATGTCTGGGCCACTGGCTCACTAAATCTCACTCTTGCTGCTTTTAATGGAGCTACACTAATGATACTACAGAGCTTACAAATGAAATGTATCTACACAAATGATACCACAGAGATACAATTCAAATGGAGCTGCACTAGTAGCATAACCCATTTTCCTTGTAAGCTCTATGGTATCAGTAATGTAGCTTTACTTAAACTGTAAGCTCTGTAGGATCACTAGTGTAGCTCCATTTCAACTGTAAGCTCTGTGTTATCATTTGTGTTCCTCCATTTTCATTGTAAGTTCTGTGGTATTGCTTGCCTTCCTTCACAACATTAATGCCAATTTTAATATTAACAAAACGGAGTGGGCTGGTACAAATGGGCCACTTGATTGTATTTGCCCACTAGGCTACAAGTTGCCAGTCCTCCCCTGAAATCACATGTAAAAATCACAAAAGCAACAGAGCCACAACCTGCATCCTATTTTAATAAGATAATACCGTGACAAGACATCATTTATGTAATATAAATATAATCAATAAATATGTCTATCTCTCTAGCTGTAATACGAGGCAGAGTAACACTAAGCTTGGTTGGTCTCACAAGAAGCACGAGATATATTGGCGACCTCTTTATTAATCAGTTGGTTAACTGTCCCATTTAAGTAAATGGGAATGCTTTGTCCCCTCTCTTGTTTTATGAATATGTCCCTTTTATCTTCTCTCCTGTGTAATTCTCAGTGCAGCTCCTTATAAATAAAGTTTTACAATACAATATTCAGAGAGGGCAATCGCCACCACCTCCCCCATCAAATTAAAGGTAGAACGTCACCTTTACTTACAGTGTCACAGTCTCTGATTGGTTGTAAGCTGTAAATACACAACCTCAAGTAAAAGGGAAATTTATGATGTTTTAATAAGTCCGCTTTTATGGGATCGGACTTCATAAGAACACGGAGCTGCACAGTGTGCATCCAATATGGCTCAGAGTTGTGCCCCTTTGTCTGGAACACAGCCCAGGAGTCTGGGACTCTGAGTTCAGTCCGTATAGACCTGCTGTGTCTGCTTCCCAGGCTGATACAGAGGTCTATGGACCAGAACCAGGCAGGACAGATGACCGTCCTACTCAGTACTGCACGGAGGCACAACCGAGCCCCGGACAGTTCTATTAAAGGCACAGTAATACGTCTATTTAAGTGCAGCTAAGAGTCTTCTTTATATATATATATATATATATATATATACTTGTAGCCCTATATTTAATTACTTACAGTATTGTAGCACAATCGCAATTCAAGCCGAAAGGATCCCCCTCCTGCTCTGCCTGTCTCCCATTTCATCTGGAATCTGGTTGTGGTACCGGACGGACGCAGCAAGGGACAATCTTCATTAATTAATTATAAGTAAAACGAAGGAGGAGGAGTGGATTTTCCTTCTGTTTACTGAAGATTGTCCCTCACCGCGCTCCACCTGGACCAGACTAAGAGGCTGAGTGACGCAGGGGAAAGGGGTGGGAGAAGGATGCTTTTGGATTGAATAGCAATTGAACTACACCACTGTAAGTAATTAAAGGGGATCTCTCACCTATATATAAGTAATGCTCATAAAGCATTTATCCAAAACATTTAAAATGTTCATTTAAAAAAAAAAAACATCAACTCAAAAATTTATATTTAAAAAGTGCCCAGCAGCCTACTTCCGGATTGCAGAACAGAGGCTGCTCCCATCCCACTACCCATCATCCTCCGGAGGATGTCTGTCACTAAGCTGGAGCGATCTCATTGGCTAGATATCGAGCTCTGCCAATGGGATCGCTCCAGCTTAGAGAAAGAAAGTCTCCGTCATCGGAGGATGCTGGGTAGTGGGACGGGAGTAGAGGCAGTGCTGCAAGAAGGAAGTAGGACGCCGGAAACTTTTTAAACATACATTATTGCGCTGATAATTTTTTTTTGTTTGTTTGTTTGTTTGTTTGTTTTTTTAAATGAACGTCTTAAATGTTTTGGCTAAATGCTCTAACTAATGACCATTCCTTATATATATGTGAGAGATCGCCTTTAAATATAGCACTATATGTTAAAAAATATATAAAGAAAAGTCAGCGTTGCATTTAAATAGTATTAGTATCCCTTTAAGAGCAGCCTGTTCTCCTGTAGATTCACTGGGACCCACTATGCAGCTGTGGCCCCCAGAGAACAGATCTCCTGATAGGATCTATTATATGACAGAAACTCGTTAGTACCGAGTTTAACCCCCACTAATTTAGTACAATAGGAGTCAGTAGCAATGGAAGACTTAACCCTTTGAGTGCCAGAGGGGTACGCAACGCATTGCGTTGCATACCCCTCTGGCACTCAAAGGGTTAAAGAGAATCTGTCACGTTCATGTCCTTTCCCTCACTGGGTGCTTCCGTCTGGAAGAGGTTTCCATGATGATTCCTCCGTGATAATTTAATCCACCCCTCTGGTGGAAAGCCGTGCGCTCTAGCAGTGTAAGGCAGTGGAGAGAAGGGGGTAATTAGTTGTGCACCTTTATCTGATCAAGTCAGAGAACAAAGCTCTGCTGAGATCTGATTCCCCAACTACTAAACAAAAACACTGTAAAACTCCTGAAATGACTGAAAAACAAAACACACATTTTATAGGCCTCTTGATTCACTTTCTGATAATAAAATCCGTGTAGGTAGCAGGTCACTTTAATCAATATATATTCTTCCATAATCTCAATCTCTTCTGTTTATTAACAGAAATAAGTGACCTGTACCTCTGCGGCTGTGGTTGGATTTTGGCCAGCTGAGGACTATAGGAGTTGTAGTCCACAACAGCTGGAAAGCCACAGTTTGCCCACAGCTGCCTGTGACTTATACTCCTGCGTCCGCGTCCCATGATCTCCCGGAATCAGCCTCTCACATGTAGATAAGTGTCATCGCACCTCGTCTTTATATAGCGATCCGATCAGACAATCGCAGCTTGTGTCTCTGCACAGGGGAGAACCGCACAGCATGCTGGGAGACGGCAGTGTGCATATGGGGAAACGGGGGGCTCTGCAGATCTGTATCATCCTAATTATTTCCCTGCCGTCTATCCCATCCCTTTGTTATTAACCCTTTCAGGACTAGACGGATGAGTAATACATTGCTTCACAATCAGTATTAAAACCCAATTTATATAGTAGATTTGTTCTTTAAAGGAACAATACATTTAATTTAATAAAAACTATGTTATAGGGCTGTTTCTTGTTGAGTAACACAAGGTTCTCCCAATACTGGTGGATTTGTCACTAAGAAATTATTACAACTCAAACAGATGTGTGTTTAAATTAAATGGTCAACTGTGCATCCAAAAGGCGATTTTATTTTTCTCTCTAATGAACTGTATGAGAGAGAATTAGTGATGGGATCAACATCGCCACAACAGAATATTCCTGTTTAATTAAAAAGCAAACGGTTGGGCTGTAATAACTTGTGAATGATAATTATTTTCTCAACTACTCGGCAGGAGTTTTTCCTAATTTACTCCTCCTTCATGGGCAGTTATCGTGTTGTACTACATCTGCTCCTGTGGTGCACGGTTAGTAAAAGCCCCTGCACTGTGCAGATCCAGACCGGCTCCTAACAGCTCCCCCTGCTGGCAGTGGTCTGGAATGCAGCCCAGAAGTCTGCGGCTCTCAGGGTGTAAAGGGCCTTTTTTTATCACAATTCTGGACCTTGGGTCGAAAATTACAATTCTGCAAATTCCCATTTTGTTAACCCTTTTGATGCTAGAGAGGTCTCCTAATGCCTTGGAAACCTCTCTAGCATTCATGGGGTTAATAGCCCTGGGGAATGGTCATTTTCCCCCTATAGTGTGGCTGAATTGTCCCAGAATTGCAACCCTCTATCCTACAAGTTATAAGACCCTTTGTGTCGGGGTTTCAGCCCAGATACAGAGGGTCCATGAGGACAAAAGACTGAATGGTGACATGTCAGTCCTGCAGATCACTCTCTTCCTGCAGGAATAATGAGGGATCCCCGGGGCTCTTTGCCCTGTTGGTCCTCCTGAGATCACAGTGCGACCTGGCCCTATCGGTACGTCTGCTCCCAGGGTAACTGAGCAGCCGATAGGATACGGTTCGTGGGACGGTCGCCCTGTAATAAGCCAATGACGCGGTTCCTTTAGTACAGAGCTGGGTTAGTAAGTAAGAAATGACAGACGGGAAGATCTCATTCCTGGAGTAAACAGAGGCGGCTTCCTTATGGTTGATTGGTTGTAGGACACGATAATCAGCGCCCCCCATCCCCCCAGTAATCATGTTAATTACCAGGACAGAAGTAGACTAGCACCACTGTATCTCCTCGCACAGTAACAATGAGATGTTCTGTACAACCGGTCTCACCTCCATTATGTATCACCCCTGTCCGGAGGGTCCTTGGACTCCATTATGTATCACCCCTGTCTGGAGGGTCCTTGGACTCCATTATGTATCACCCCTGTCTGGAGGGTCACTGGACTCCATTATGTATCACCCCTGTCTGGAGGGTCCTTGGACTCCATTATGTATCACCCCTGTCTGGAGGGTCCTTGGACTCCATTATGTATCACCCCTGTCTGGAGGGTCCTTGGACTCCATTATGTATCACCCTGTCTGGAGGGTCCTTGGACTCCATTATGTATCACCCCAGTCTGGAGGGTCCTTGGACTCCATTATGTATCACCCAGTCTGGAGGGTCCTTGGACTCCATTATGTATCACCCCTGTCTGGAGGGTCCTTGGACTCCATTATGTATCACCCCCTGTCTGGAGGGTCCTTGGACTCCATTATGTATCACCCCTGTCTGGAGGGTCCTTGGACTCCATTATGTATCACCCCTGTCTGGAGGGTCCTTGGACTCCATTATGTATCACCCCTGTCTGGAGGGTCCTTGGACTCCATTATGTATCACCCCCAGTCTGGAGGGTCCTTGGACTCCATTATGTATCACCCCCAGTCTGGAGGGTCCTTGGACTCCGTTATGTATCAGCCAGTCTGGAGGGTCCTTGGACTCCGTTATGTATCAGCCAGTCTGGAGGGTCCTTGGACTCCGTTATGTATCAGCCAGTCTGGAGGGTCCTTGGACTCCGTTATGTATCACCCCTGTCTGGAGGGTCCTTGGACTCCATTATGTATCACCCCTGTCTGGAGGGTCCTTGGACTCCATTATGTATCACCCTGTCTGGAGGGTCCTTGGACTCCATTATGTATCACCCCAGTCTGGAGGGTCCTTGGACTCCATTATGTATCACCCAGTCTGGAGGGTCCTTGGACTCCATTATGTATCACCCCTGTCTGGAGGGTCCTTGGACTCCATTATGTATCACCCCCTGTCTGGAGGGTCCTTGGACTCCATTATGTATCACCCCTGTCTGGAGGGTCCTTGGACTCCATTATGTATCACCCCTGTCTGGAGGGTCCTTGGACTCCATTATGTATCACCCCTGTCTGGAGGGTCCTTGGACTCCATTATGTATCACCCCCAGTCTGGAGGGTCCTTGGACTCCATTATGTATCACCCCCAGTCTGGAGGGTCCTTGGACTCCGTTATGTATCAGCCAGTCTGGAGGGTCCTTGGACTCCGTTATGTATCAGCCAGTCTGGAGGGTCCTTGGACTCCGTTATGTATCAGCCAGTCTGGAGGGTCCTTGGACTCCGTTATGTATCACCCCTGTCTGGAGGGTCCTTGGACTCCATTATGTATCACCCCTGTCTGGAGGGTCCTTGGACTCCATTATGTATCACCCCCAGTCTGGAGGGTCCTTGGACTCCGTTATGTATCACCCCTGTCTGGAGGGTCCTTGGACTCCGTTATGTATCAGCCCTGTCTGGAGGGTCCTTGGACTCCATTATGTATCACCCCTGTCTGGAGGGTCCTTGGACTCCATTATGTATCACCCCCAGTCTGGAGGGTCCTTGGACTCCGTTATGTATCAGCCAGTCTGGAGGGTCCTTGGACTCCATTATGTATCACCCCCAGTCTGGAGGGTCCTTGGACTCCATTATGTATCACCCCCAGTCTGGAGGGTCCTTGGACTCCGTTATGTATCAGCCAGTCTGGAGGGTCCTTGGACTCCGTTATGTATCAGCCCTGTCTGGAGGGTCCTTGGACTCCGTTATGTATCAGCCCTGTCTGGAGGGTCCTTGGACTCCATTATGTATCACCCCCAGTCTGGAGGGTCCTTGGACTCCGTTATGTATCAGCCCTGTCTGGAGGGTCCTTGGACTCCATTATGTATCACCCCTGTCTGGAGGGTCCTTGGACTCCATTATGTATCACCCCTGTCTGGAGGGTCCTTGGACTCCATTATGTATCACCCCCAGTCTGGAGGGTCCTTGGACTCCGTTATGTATCAGCCAGTCTGGAGGGTCCTTGGACTCCGTTATGTATCAGCCCTGTCTGGAGGGTCCTTGGACTCCGTTATGTATCACCCCTGTCTGGAGGGTCCTTGGACTCCGTTATGTATCAGCCAGTCTGGAGGGTCCTTGGACTCCGTTATGTATCAGCCCTGTCTGGAGGGTCCTTGGACTCCATTATGTATCAGCCAGTCTGGAGGGTCCTTGGACTCCATTATGTATCACCCCAGTCTGGAGGGTCCTTGGACTCCATTATGTATCACCCAGTCTGGAGGGTCCTTGGACTCCATTATGTATCACCCCCAGTCTGGAGGGTCCTTGGACTCCGTTATGTATCAGCCAGTCTGGAGGGTCCTTGGACTCCGTTATGTATCAGCCCTGTCTGGAGGGTCCTTGGACTCCGTTATGTATCACCCCTGTCTGGAGGGTCCTTGGACTCCGTTATGTATCAGCCAGTCTGGAGGGTCCTTGGACTCCGTTATGTATCAGCCCTGTCTGGAGGGTCCTTGGACTCCATTATGTATCAGCCAGTCTGGAGGGTCCTTGGGTGCCAAGCGATGGAGATCTCGCTGGCAGCTATGGGAGTTAGAACTGCAATAGATTAACCCTTCTCTAGACGCATCCCATCACACAAACGCGCTGCGGATCCGTCGGTCTCTGTGTGTAAAGGGAAAGTCAGACATTTGTTTAGTGAATAAATTGCACCTGTTTGTAGAAAAATTTCCCATTGATTTAAAGGAGACTTTTCACATTTTAGATTCTAAAGGTCTCAAATACATTGCTTTGAAATGTGTTCAAGACCACTAGCAGACGAGGAGTTAATAAATCTTGCACTGTTGCTTTGTCTCACTCTTTCCTTCATTGATATCCCCGGTTCTTACATTTGCTGCAGGGCACTGAACGGTGTTCTGTCTTAAAGGGGAAGTAACAATTCTTAATAATAACACCCAGCTTTTCTTATTATGGCCAGTAAATTCTAATGGCCCTTATGACTATGTTCAAGAGTGATCACCTTCAGTCAGTCCGGGATATTTGGTCCATTGGGCAGACATGACAGTTACAGGCAGTATATCGAGTCCATGGAGGAGGACATGACAGTTACTGGCGGGATATCAGGTCCACGGAGGAGGACATGACAGTAACTGGCAGGATATCAGGTCCACGGAGGAGGACATGACAGTAACTGGCAGGATATCAGGTCCATGGAGGAGGACATGACAGTTACTGGCGGGATATCAGGTCCACGGAGGAGGACATGACAGTAACTGGCAGGATATCAGGTCCATGGAGGAGGACATGACAGTTACTGGCGGGATATCAGGTCCACGGAGGAGACATGACAGTTACTGGCGGGATGTCAGGTCCATGGAGGAGGACATGACAGTTACTGGCGGGATGTCAGGTCCACGGAGGAGGACATGACAGTTACTGGCAGGATGTCAGGTCCATGGAGGAGGACATGACAGTTACTGGCAGGATGTCAGGTCCATGGAGGAGAAGGACATGACAGTTACTGGCAGGATGTCAGGTCCATGGAGGAGGACAGGACAGTTACTGGCAGGATATCAGGTCCATGGAGGAGGACATGACAGTTACTGACAGGATATCAGGTCCATGGAGGAGACATGACAGTTACTGGCAGGATGTCAGGTCCATGGAGGAGGACAGGACAGTTACTGGCAGGATATCAGGTATATGGAGGCAGACATGACAGTTACTGGCAGGATATCAGGTATATGGAGGCAGACATGACAGTTACTGGCAGGATATCAGGTCCATGGAGGAGGACAGGACAGTTACTGGCAGGATGTCAGGTCCATGGAGGAGAACATGACAGTTACTGGCAGGATGTCAGGTCCATGGAGGAGGAAATGACAGTTACTGGCAGGATATCAGGTCCATGGAGGCAGACATGACAGTTACTGGCGGGATGTCAGGTCCATGGAGGCGGACATGACAGTTACTGGCGGGATGTCAGGTCCATGGAGGCGGACATGACAGTTACTGGCAGCATGTCAGGTACATGGAGGAGAAGGACATGACAGTTACTGGTAGGATATCAGGTCCATGGAGGCAGACATGACAGTTACTGGCAGGATGTCAGGTCCATGGAGGCGGACATGACAGTTACTGGCGGGATGTCAGGTCCATGGAGGAGACATGACAGTTACTGGCAGGATGTCAGGTCCATGGAGGCGGAAATGACAGTTACTGGTAGGATATCAGGTACATGGAGGAGAAGGACATGACAGTTACTGGTAGGATATCAGGTCCATGGAGGAGGACATGACAGTTACTGGCAGGATATCAGGTCCATGGAGGAGGACATGACAGTTACTGGCAGGATGTCGGGTCCATGGAGGCGGATATGACAGTTACTGGCAGGATGTCAGGTCCATGGAGGCAGACATGACAGTTACTGGCGGGATGTCAGGTCCATGGAGGAGGACATGACAGTTGCTGGCAGGATGTCAGGTCCATGGAGGAGACATGACAGTTACTGGCAGGATGTCAGGTCCATGGAGGAGGACATGACAGTTACTGGCGGGATGTCAGGTCCATGGAGGCGGAAATGACAGTTACTGGCAGGATGTCAGGTCCATGGAGGCAGACATGACAGTTACTGGCAGGATGTCAGGTCCATGGAGGCGGAAATGACAGTTACTGGCAGGATGTCAGGTCCATAGAGGCGGACATGACAGTTACTGGCAGGATGTCAGGTCCATGGAGGCGGAAATGACAGTTACTGGCGGGATGTCAGGTCCATGGAGGCAGACATGACAGTTACTGGCGGGATGTCAGGTCCATGGAGGCAGACATGACAGTTACTGGTGGGATGTCAGGTCCATGGAGGCGGAAATGACAGTTACTGGCGGGATGTCAGGTCCATGGAGGCAGACATGACAGTTACTGGCGGGATGTCAGGTCCATGGAGGAGGATATGACAGTTACTGGCAGGATGTCAGGTCCATGGAGGCGGATATGACAGTTACTGGCGGGATGTCAGGTCCATGGAGGCGGATATGACAGTTACTGGCGGGATGTCAGGTCCATGGAGGCGGATATGACAGTTACTGGCAGGATGTCAGGTCCATGGAGGAGACATGACAGTTACTGGCAGGATGTCGGGTCCATGGAGGCGGATATGACAGTTACTGGCAGGATGTCAGGTCCATGGAGGCAGACATGACAGTTACTGGCGGGATGTCAGGTCCATGGAGGAGGACATGACAGTTGCTGGCAGGATGTCAGGTCCATGGAGGAGACATGACAGTTACTGGCAGGATGTCAGGTCCATGGAGGAGGACATGACAGTTACTGGCGGGATGTCAGGTCCATGGAGGCGGAAATGACAGTTACTGGCAGGATGTCAGGTCCATGGAGGCAGACATGACAGTTACTGGCAGGATGTCAGGTCCATGGAGGAGGACATGACAGTTACTGGCGGGATGTCAGGTCCATGGAGGCGGACATGACAGTTACTGGCGGGATGTCAGGTCCATGGAGGCAGACATGACAGTTACTGGCGGGATGTCAGGTCCATGGAGGCGGACATGACAGTTACTGGCGGGATGTCAGGTCCATGGAGGCGGACATGACAGTTACTGGCGGGATGTCAGGTCCATGGAGGCAGACATGACAGTTACTGGCGGGATGTCAGGTCCATGGAGGCGGACATGACAGTTACTGGCGGGATGTCAGGTCCATGGAGGAGGACATGACAGTTACTGGAATTTTATCAAAGACCGAAGCAAACAAAGCTCATGAGCCAACTTAACACTTTAACCCAATAACGACCAGTGATGGTCCTCGCACGTTATGGAATTCTGGGGTCGCTGCTTAGCTGCAATCCACTCGGGAACCCTGGAATCCATTGCGGCATGAAAAAAAAAGCCCTTTAAGGGCCGGCTGTGCACCATGTTGGCCAGTCATTAATGGTTAAGGACCAGAGGGTTGCACAGCTCAAACTCCTCCTTAGATGGTTAAGATTACCATGCGCAGTGGGCGGAGTTCGTGTCTTGCAGTTAACGGTCATGGCTGCCTCTATTGACCTGCCAGCTGATTGTGTTATCTCTTCAATCAAGTTAAAAATTCAGAGGGGCCATTAGGATTTCCTAGTCAAATAAAGTAAGTGGGAGTGATTATTAGGAGAATTAATGTTAGATGCCAGTAAGGGATTATTTGTCACAAATAAAAGGATGTGTATCACGTAACGTTAGCAGCAATTGGCGCTAATACAAGACTAATTGTGATTCATGAGATTAGGACCATTTCGCGTTTGCTCCGCTAATGTCGTATTTCTTGGACTGTGATCTGTATTTATAATAAAAGGAGACACAACATGTTACAGGCCTCAGAGGCATCTAATAGGTTAAAAGATGCATTTACATCTGAGAGACGTTTGGGAATGATTACAATACACATATAATAGTAGTTTTACTTCAGAATTTCTCCTTTTTCTCTGTATACGTAGCGCTGGGTACGTTAGTATTCAGGATTTTTCCTAACCAGACCGGCACCTTTTTTGTTGCATAAACACAAAGCTGCATTTAACCCCTTGGATGCCAGACTTGGAGACCTGACTAGAATCCACAGGGTTAAATAGAGAATATTCCAGGTGCGATAACACATAAGAACGATCATCTTTCCACGAGACGTGAATTTCGGATGCCGCTGCCTCCCACCAATCTGACCGGAGACTGAAATCCTAACAGGATGTTTAACAAACCCTCCGCTCTTCTCACCCTCATTCACAGCTCGTGTCTCTCCTCGGTGCTGTGACGGGGGCGAGGTGCGGAGCACGGGAAGCAATCACATCTTCTCTCATGTCTGTGCACGTTCACTTTTCTTTATAACAAAGACGGGGGTTTTTTTTTCCGCTTCTGCAGTGATTCATACTTTTCCTTTCAGCTAGACTCTCCATCAGTATGCCAGCTTGGTATCTGATTTTTTTTGTGAAATGGACACGTATTTAATAATTATTTGTTTGGCTACTTTCTATCTCACATCTGTCTCTCATATCTGTTTGTCTAGCTGCTTCCTCTCTATTGCTCACAGATATCTGTCTGTCTGTCTGTCTCATATCTAACAGATCTCATATCTGTCTGTCTAGCAGTCTCATATCTGTGCACCTTCCAGGGGCGGACTGACCATACGGGCATTCGGTCATGGACCGAGGGCCCGTGACCGAAGGGGGCCGCCGCCGCTTCTAGCGCTGCTCAGCAGCTCTCCAACAATGGCCGCCAATGCCCCATTCTAGTAATACAGAACGCTGGGAGATGACATCATCTAGTAATACAGAGCGCTGGGAGATGACATCATCTAGTAATGCAGAGCACTGGAAGATGACATCATCTAGTAATGCAGAGCGCTGGGAGATGACATCATCTAGTAATACAGAGCGCTGGGAGATGACATCATCTAGTAATACAGAGCGTTGGGAAATGACATAATCTCCCAGCCTCTACATTACTAGAGGCGCGCGGGACTTCGCACAGTATTAAACCGCACCGCTAGACCACCAGGGACTGGAGGTAGGGGCATGGTGGAAGGGGCAATGTGGAGATGGGGGCATTGTGGAGATGAAGGGGCAATGTGGAGATGAGATGAAGGGGGCATTGTGGATGGGGCAATGTGGAGATGAGATGAGATGAAGGGGGCATTGTGGAGATGAAGGGGGCATTGTGGAGATGATGGGGGCATTGTGGAGATGAAGGGGCATTGTGGAGATGATGGGGCATTGTGGAGATTTCTGCAGGGGGCCCAGACTTCTTTTTGGACCGGGGCCCTGGGTCCTGTCAGTCCGTCCCTGGTGCCTTCCCATCATCCCCCTATGTAAATAGAAATATGAATGCAGGTTTGATGAGAATTGCCCAGCCTGTGTTCTGTACTGATGTCCCCATGTAAAATAAATCTTTGTTATTGCTCAGTAATCATCTTCATTCAGTCATAGTCTTGGTATTATCACTAATTGCACCTAATAAAGCCTTAGCACTATGGATACATATTCCTGAGAGCTGCTTTTCCAATATTTACAGACTTCATGGCCAGTGTCAGTTGAGGATGCTGGGAAATGTAGTTGAGCAGTAATTGTTGCCCGCCCTGCTCTAATATCTTCTATGTCTTTTTCTCCACAGTGCGGTAAAGGGGCTGAAAACTTCGACAAGTTCTTTACAAGAGGACAACCTGTGTTAACTCCCCCCGACCAGCTGGTCATTTCCAACATCGATCAAGCAGACTTCGAAGGATTCTCCTATATAAACCAGCAGTTTATGCATCCCAGCCTGCAGGCCGCAGCATGAGCACAAAGACACTCTGACAAGCTAATCGTACAATTGGGAGCTCTCCTTAACCCTACAATTTTAAGGTTGCAGGAGTCACAAGAACCTGAAAATTTTAGGGTTAGATATATTTTTTTTTGAAGGATAAAGATTGTTCTCTCGATGAAAGATAAAGTATTGCCAGTGATCAACCTCATATCTTGGGCAGGGTAATAAGCTAACGTTTTCTCCACAGAGAAGCAACTTTACCACCCTATGAACAGTGTGAACGCTCTATAGATTATATTCTGAAGTCCGTCATAGCTAGAAGAGGAAACATGGGGCGTTGAGTAAGACCAAGAATGGTGAATATTTCCTAGGTCTTCCTTCTGTTCCTGAGCACACCAAGGATGATAAATCCAAGGTGCATTCTGAAAACACACCACAAATACTGAATTCAGTCCATAAGTAATCAATGCCATAATAACTCATCCCTGATCCCCAGTTTCAAGGTACTACGTTCATAAATGATGTGACGTTCTAGGATATTGTCTAGACTCCCTTCCCAAGAAGGAGCTTATGGGTACTTGATTTCTAGACAGGCCAAATAATGACTTTGCCACAGATAGTATGCATATCAGTATGAAGCCAATTGGGTTTTTCTTGTCAAATACAAGAGACAGTTGGGCGCTCTCAGAAATTCTCCTGGGATCTAGAATGGGAAAGAGGTATCAGGTGCCATGATGTGAGTGTAGGAAACATCGTCCAAGCGGTGGCAGATGGACGAGTTGTACTTGGCATGTCCTTAGGCTTCTCTCTTTTTTAGTAAGGAGGTGGGCAATCACTCTGACGGCTGTGGGACAACAACTTCCATTTGCTGAGAATCATGGAAGCTGTGGTCCATCAGCCAAGGGTGCACTTTTGGGCCCCCCACGTATTATACTATAATATATGAAGGTACTACTGTATAACAAGCGCTTACACAATATTGTCCCAGGATACATCTCTAACAGGGAAGACAGAGAGATTGTCTAATTGCTCAAACCTTGGTAATTAAATGGTTAATCAGCTTACAGAACAATTTACCCTGAGGAGGAGGGAAGCGTGACAGTAGAATTTAATGTTTTGCGTGTGCACCAGGCAATGATTCTGCATGCCTATATACCGTATCCAATCGTAACCATTGACTCCTATTATTACCAGCCTAATCACCTCCACCAAGTATTACAAAAAAAAACATTTTTATAAGACAAAATCATGCTTTCTTTATGATTTTCTTTTTTTGCTCAGTCCAAGGCATCTTTTTTTATTTTTGTTTAATATTTAATGTCAGGAATAGGGTTTGTGTATCTTCATAACTAAATCTCTACTTCAGGCCGTGTTGCCAATTAGAGGGACGTGGGGTTACCCTGATGTAATGCTGCCCCCTTCTGGCTGGGCGATCTTTATTATAAATATCTAATTATAAACCCTCTGTCCTGGCACAAACATCTTATCTGAATGTACTTTTATTCATAGTTAATATATTTGTATAAAAATGTCTCCTTTCATATCAAAAGTTCTGCAATGGTTGAGAATGTTTAGATTTTTTTTTGCCTTGTTTTATATTTGTGATTTGAGGGACTAAATAGTTTTTTCTCCCTGAAATGCATGTGGAAGGCAGGAGCATGCTGTTAAGTGTCGCATGCAGAACGGACCTCGGCGTGACGTGCATGTCTACAATCTCACAGAAACTCAAAAGTTGCCATAAACAAAACCATAATATAAAGTGTTTTTACTTACTTGTTTTGTAATGATCATGGGAACGTATATATATTCGTATATAAACGTACGGATTTAAGCAAGAGTTATTGTTCAGTTTTCGGATTTGTAACCAATTAAGATGTTATGTTTTAAAACGTATCTTCCATTCACTTGCATGGAATGCTTTTTTTTTTTAATCAAACCAGATACCTTAACTCAGACTGAAAACAGGTCAGTGACTCTTGCCTGGTCTGTACAGGGCAATATTTGTGCCAAAATATCTCCCATCGGTTTCCTTTTTTTGGGTTCATTTGGGAAAGGAGAAGTCAACGTCTTGAGATTTTTACCCAAGTGGCAGAGAGGTATTCCACACGTTGCACTAAGCGGAGATAAAGTGAAGATAAAGCGGAGATAACTTTCCTGCAGTTCCTATGTTATTCTATGGAGCTGATGCACTGAGATCTCCAAATCTGAAGAAATCTCAGTGCAGTGACTCCATAGAATAAACTAGGAATTGGAGAAGTGAATCTCCTCCAATGGGCTGAATAGCTATCTGGCACTTAAAGGGTTAAAACGTAGACCCTTATTCATCCAAGAAAGGCAACTGCACCCTAGCTAGCAAATGTCAATTCAGCAAAATTCCTTTTAATTCAAATGGGGATCTTAAGCCCTTGAATCCTAGAAAGGTCTTCAGGTCATTGCTGTGCAGGGGGTTGCTGACATTTCTAGCATTCAAGGTTAAAACCATTTAAATCAGAGGGAATTTTCATCCCCCCCCCCCCCAAGGTGCAGTTGAATTGACCCAGAATTCCATCTAATTAGATTGGTGAATAAAGTTCTAATAAAATTACTGAGGCTTTTGACCAAGATGTCCAGTTCAGACAATTCCCATCATCCTTTGCATGACGGAATCCTGTGTGACGCATTATACTGCGCAGTGGTCTGTACGCACAGGACTAAACAGATAAGACAGAGCGTATTTGTGCCCAGTCAGACCCAGCAAACCGTTTGGAAAGATCTTTCCTGACCAAAGTGCCTGTTGCCCGCTAACAGTTACATTTAACCCCCAAATAATCCTGACGTCTTTTACATACATACCTGGGAACTCTCGGGGTTTGACCTTGAGACCCCTGGTTTTGACCCAAATTCTCAGTGTGAGAGAGTCCAGTGTAACCTTCTCTGTGATCTGCACCAATTAACTGTTTTTTAGTCTCTAAATCGGTGCCATTCACATGAAGAATAAAGGGGCCTTGTTCTGTGTGTGTGTTCCATCAAGGACATCTTTAACCCTTTGAGTGCCAAAGGGGTACTCAACGCATTGGGTACTCCTCTGGCACTCAAAGGGTTGAGTTGGCTCAGGTTAATGAGGACTCATTGCAGCGGCTGGGACATTTGGCCAAGAATCTATATTATGGGGAAATTTAAAGATTAATATTTTCGAGATCTCCGGGTCAGCTGATTCTGCAAGTTCCCAGGTATGTCTGTATATCCACTGAGAGATCTCCTCCCTGACCCCCTTCCAGTCATCTAATGGGGTTCACTAAATGAGGGTTTTTATTAGTGGTTAGCAATGCAAAACCCTGTATTATTGTTTGAAATAAATTCTTGTTATGTATCATAGATTTATCAGTTCATTTGTACCTGTACCCACCCTGCTATATAAGTCACATTGCGACAGAAGATTTAGGTTCCTTCACTAGTATGATAACATAATTCTGCGATTCCCCGCTCCAGTCCTCTGCGCACACCAAGTCACGTTTAACGCTTTGAGATGGTTAAGTGAGATCACTGATTAAACACACAGGTCAGCGACAATGATTGAGCCGCTGACTACTCACCTGGAATTAATCAGGGCTTTCGTGAATACTTGACTCACTGATGCCCAGAGGACACACACTGAGAAACATGGACACACGCTCTCAGACTCTAGAACTCGGAGTTGTGCTATGCGGCCTGCTACAATATAACTGTTTACCCCCCTTCACAGGTAGGGTTGCCACCTTTTCTTAAAAAAAATACCGGCCACAGCATTCCCTCCATAGACTTAACATTGGACAGAAGCCAATTTTTTACCGGCCTGTCTGTAAAATACCGGCTGGGTGGCAACACTATTCACAGCAATTAAATTGGGGTGTAGAAACCTGTCCTCAGTGGCCATAGACAGATCACTGTTTAACCCTATGAGGGCATTGCAATGTCTTGTGTACCCTTCAGGGACTGAAAAGGTTAAGAATGTCCCTTCTGGAGCACAGGTCAAAATGATGAGCCCCTGATGAACTCTCTTGGGATATCCATAAACCCTGGCCCGAGTACTACTGGGAGGACAGCTTTGGATGCCTAAATGTAAAGGAATGCTAGTGTATACAAGATACAATGGGGATTATGTATAAGGGTACAGAGGAGCAGTCCTGGAAATACAGTTAAAGGGTTATTAACGTTTCCTTACACAAACAGCTCAGATCGTTTGTCATGGTTAATAGTACTGATGTCTGATGCTCGCACTGTTCACAACTTGCTAGGTATTCTGTAGTTACACGATGACGTTTACCCCTCACTCCCCTTTTCCAGATCATAAGCCGCCTCTCCTGAGATCTGAAAACCGGACCAGACAGATCACAACTAGGGACAATCGTCCCTCTGTCAGTATAAAAAAATCCCTGGTTGCCTTGACAAAGGAGGGCAGGTTATTCCTAATACTGGCTGAAGACTAGGGTGACCACGTGTCCCGGAACGTCCGGGACTGTCCCTTAATTGGGTTCTATGTCCCGCATCCCGGATCATCCCCCACCGGGACAATAAAGAGTCCCGAAATGAAGGTAGCCGCCCGCCCGCATCATCACGCGCCCCTGCGGGCCGTGATGACATACATACAGAGAGGAGGAGGAGGGCAGAGGCACCGGAAGAGAAGCGCTTGCTGCTGGACTCTGGCAGCAAGCGCTTCTCTTCCGGTGCCTCTTCCTCTTCTCTGTATGTATGTCATCACGGCCCGCAGGGGCGCGTGATGATGCGGGCGGGTAGGAGGGAACTCAGTGCCAGCCAGCCGCAGGGGACCGGATGCCACTCAAATTTAGGGTGACCACATGTCCCGGAATAGCAGAACGGAAATGTGGTCACCCTACTGAAGACTGTCCCCTGTAGTGATCCGCTCTCAGATCTGAGTGAGAAAATCTGAATTTGGGAAAGGGGGCATGAGGGGTAAACTTCATCACATCGTAAGTATCAAGTTATGAAGCTGTGAGCATCAGACATCCGTACTATTCACTCTGATGAGTGACCTGAGCTGCTTGTGTAAGGAAACATTACTATCCCTTTAACTGGAATGTAATGGACAAGTAATGATTACCTTTGACTTAATTAGGACTTAACACAATGAATGTTGGAAAGATTTCAGTTCCTTGGAGACCTCAAGTCTTCAAAGGGTTAAAAGCCTAATTTAAATTAATGGAAATGTTGGTACTTTTTATTTGCCTATAGTGCCCAAAATGTGCCCCACTTCACCATAATACAGAAGGCCTAAATGCTCTTTCAAAAAAAACACAACTTGTAGCGTATTCGGATATATATGTAAAGTTTTCCATACATTCATAGAACTGAAGATAAATATTGTATGTGCTGTTTTACAGGCAGCTGGGGGAAACCATTTCCATCTGCACATGTCACTTCCTGGCTGCACTGCACTGTACACGTCACAGCAGGAAGTGAGGAGTGCAGAGGAAATGGCTTCCCCCAGCCTGCTGAAACATAGCACAAATCTTAATTTCTATCAAAGTATGGACATTTTTGTGCATGTCTATGGATATTATTAATACTATTTGGTAAAGAGTAAGTTATATATTAGCAGTAGAATTCCTTTAAACTCATTAATCCCCAAAAAGTCTCCAGTTTACTGCAGAATAACCTGGTGGAGACTTTTGTACTAACAAATGGTTAACCCTATGAGTGCCTAGGACACAACCAACGCATTGCAAATTGTTGAATACGTCTCTGCGCTCAAAGTGTGAATCCTCTTTGGTTCCAAAGGAGTCAGCGATACACTGATCACCGCCCTGGCACTGAATGGGTCGTGTGGTTTAGGAAATCCAAGGACTGCAGTGCAGTATTCTCTTATCTGTATAACTACTTGACTTGGGCCATATTGTTTATTGGATGATAGCGACATCTCCTACATATTGAGAAATCCCAAGGAGACACCTTTAGGAATCAAAGGGTTAAAATTCCATAATTTTGTCATGTTTTTTAAATCCTATATTAAAGGGGAACTATATATAGACTCTAAATACACATTATATTATATTATATTTCGATAATAGAGATTAAAACTTTCCCAAAAGCTGCACAAGAGGCAAACTGACCTCCATCTTGTCGCGTTACATTTACCTCTGCTCCAGACTGCTGGTTTTACCACGAAGTGAACAACTGTACAATGTAGCGGACAAGATGGAGGTTTGTGTCCGCCTCTTGTTCTGGAGATTTGGCATAGTCTATTTATTTTATCATTTGAATTATCCGAACTATATATTCTATCATTATCCACGATATTGTTCCCCTTTAAATCTCAAAGTGGAAGCGAAGCGGTTAACCCTTTGAGTGCCAGAGGGGTACGCAACGCATTGCTTACCCCTCTCGCGCTCAAAGGTTTAATCGTTGAGTCACTGTCTAATCTTTTTTTAATAATCAGAATTCATAAATATAGGATAAGTGTTTAAAATAAAAAACGTTACATCTGAGTGAAATTAGAATCGTCCCATGTAATAATGACGCAGACTGTACGCCTTGTGTAGCGCAGGAGATTACTGCGCATTATACATCTATCATCCCCCTCAATAGATGATTTTAGGAAGCACAATGTATCAGTGACACATCCGGGAGCGGTATAGCGCCGGGGACACAGCGAGAGATCAGTATTGAACGAGGCAGCTGATATTGAAAACAATTAGCTACAAAATCAATGTTTAGTCATTGTGAATGCCAACATGTCTCTCCATTCAGCTGAGGTCTTCAGACTCAATGATGTGGTGACACAGCTGCCTATATACAAGAAAAGTAAAATAAACTCCAAATTACTTCTCTAAACCGGGCTCGTCTACAACCCTCCTCACCCGTAACCATTACCTACCGACTAAAACAAGGTTACTCACTCTTCCGGGAGATGCTTTATTCAAAAAAGTGATTGCAGCTCAAATTTTGTATTTAAAAAATATTTGCAATGGTGTCCAGATAGCAGTTAGTTTGCTAGCCTCCCTAAAATGAGACTAACAGCTCCACCCTGTTGTGATAGTTTGAACCATAATCAATTTTTGAACAAAGCATCTTCCTGCTCGGAAGCACCTAATATATACTTATTACATAATAATGATTTACTGTTCCTTTAACGTGTTTTTAATTGGGTTACAGAAAGTTCTAGGACATTTACAATAAAGTCAGATTATAATCTGCTCATAGACTTTCTACTGTCTTGTGGCCATAGACTAGCGCAGGCAGTAAGGGCCACTGGGATTCCACATGTGGAAATACGCTAATTTATACATGAAAATAACAGATTCCTTATATGGAAATTTTGATTATGTGATGTCCGCTTTCATTAGCCCTATACACAAATACACTATATATATATTTAGATATATACACGTATTCGTATATATACAAACACATATACAGTAGGTACTGGCAGTACCATACAGTAGAGCAAAAAGTAATATTACAACCCGGTACTCGTCCCCTATGGTATGGACAATTGTACGCAGTCTGTGTGTCCATGGAGACAGCACTCATAGGTATGAAGCAAGAGGTATATTCATCCTCACACTTCACATTTTTGGTCCAAACTGAGGAAGGTCCGGTTTGGACAGAAAATGTTTATCATGACTATGAAAATGTGTGAATAAACCTCTTCCTTTGTACTGTGTTGTGACGATGACCGCTGTCTCATTCTGGACACCGAGGCATATATATATATATATATATATATATATATATATATACGCACAACACTCCATACATATACACACATTTATAAATATATATACATGTACACACAGTTTAATAGTCAAGTCATCAATTCAGTGATAGTACATAAAATGTAACCAGGATCATCCTATCTTTTAGGTACATTATCTAAAGTGAGCGAGTCCAGTAATATTATACAGATATATAATTAATAGTGCAGGGTTTATCCTGTGGAGTAAAACAAATGCTGAGAGATTTATTCCAAAGTTATTATAGCTGAAACTTAAATTTTGTGTGGGAACGTAACTCCATGGTCTGTATGGTGTTCCTACTGCTACACCAGTCTATGGACAGTACTGACAACCGCCCTCCACAGGCCACAGTAAAACGTTTTGGCTATGGAAGATCTTAGCTCACGATATTGCAGATATGAGCTGTAATCATTTTGGAATAAACCATCTCTCTGCATCTGGAATGCCCTTGTTTTACTGAACAGGCGAAAACACATATATATATTTTTCTCAGTAATTCACAGTGCTTTCCTTTTACATAGAAATAAAGATCATCTCTGTTGTTAGTTTTATGGAAGAACATTGTGCTTCCATGTTCCTGAAGGAAAGCTGTATGTTTCCATAAGTCTGTAACTGGTTCTGTGGATGAAGGGATCACTCCTACAGAGGGGCTGGTCTAGCAGAACCGCGCACAAAGCCCTGTGGCCTACATTTATAAAAGGAACCTGGAGTTATTCTGGAGTAAACCAAATGCACCAGAGGGGATATATACACAGTCCAGTTACATTAAATTGTTGTTTTTTTATCCCTTTAATGCCAGTGAGATTGCCCGTACACTGAGAAGCAACGCACTGAAAACCTCGCTAGCATTTAAGAGGCTAAAAATCTCTATTCAAGTACATGTGAATTTAGGACATTTTAGTTGTCCCCTATGGAGCAGTTGGTTGACTCCAGAATAACACCATCTGATCCTATCTTCATAGAAAAAATGGAGTAATTCTGGTGCAAACGCTCCTGTTCCATCATGAAATAGGGTGCAGTTGGTTCGTACCAAAAGTTGTGCCCCCTTTGTGTATATGGCCCTAAAAATTAACCCTTCCATTGCCTGAGAAGAATCCAAAGTATTGCTTTAAAAGGATATTAATGTTTCATAATAAAAGTAGCTCCAATTAATCTTCATAGTATTTGGACCTTGGAAAGTGTTATATCAATACTGTCAGAGTTGTAGTACAAGAGTAATTGAATGATAAAGTATCCCCCTCCTGTCCCTTTTACTGATGTAGCACTGCTCACCTCAGAGCAGCAAGACTGTCTGGATGGATCACAGAGAGGGACAATCTTCAGTGATCATAAGGAAAAACCTGTCAAGGGGGCAGTGTTTTCCTTATGATCACAGTGACCTGTCCGGCCAAGAGACTAGATTCCACATCTGAGGGGAGGTGTCTTACACTAGGTAAAAGGGGCGGGAGGGGGATACTTTATCATTCAGTTACTCTTGTACTACAACTCTGACAGTATTGATATAACACTCTCCACGGCCCCAATACTATGATGATTAATTGGAGTGGCAGTTTTTGTGAAATGTTACTATCGCTTTAAACATACTTCTCTGGCGCTCAGAGTTAAAGGACCAGTAACAGTTTGCAATGATCAAACAATTATCTATATTAATTACATATATAATCCTTTCTCTGTTGAATAAAACAAGTGTATAGCCACGTGGGAGATGCTTTATTCACACTTTATTACATACCAATCGTATTATCTATGGGAGAGAATGAGTCTTAGACTAAAGTTTTCCATAAAAATGACACAATGATGACACAAAGGAATATTCTAGGTTAATTTAAAAAAGTAATAATACATTTTGGATGGACTCTCCCCCAGCAGTGGGCGTTACCCTTGTTGTACTCATCAGGAAAATAGTTACTAAAATTATACTTTTTTTTTTTTTTATTATGAAACTTTCCTCTTCCATTAACCCTTTAAGGACAAGTGTTATGAATGCATTACAGACCCCTCTGTCCCTTAAAGGGATAGTAATACTTCGTTTTATCTTTATTTTATTTTGTAGGCATTAAAAAAACATGAAGAACAATATAAGTCTTATCTCTCAAACCTTTATGGTTTGAGAGATATTCACAAGTAAAGTATCCCCCTCCCGCCCCTTTTACTGATGTAACACTGTTCAGCCAGATCAGAAGGGAGGTGCCCAGGTAGACTGCAGAGAGGGACAATCTTCAATTAAGGGAAAAACCTGAAGAACTTGTCAAGGAGGCAGGGCTTTCATTGTTCTCATAGGAAGAAGATTGTCCCCTGCTGTTATCTGTCTGGTCTATGGACTGCATTCCACATCTGAGAAGAGATGGCTTACACTAGGTAAAAGGGGCAGGGATTTAATTGTTCTCATAGGAAGAAGATTGTCCCCTGCTGTTATCTGTCTGGTCTATGGACTGGATTCCACATCTGAGAAGAGATGGCTTACACTAGGTAAAAGGGGCAGGGCTTTCATTGTTCTCATAGGAAGAAGATTGTCCCCTGCTGTTATCTGTCTGGTCTATGGACTGGATTCCACATCTGAGAAGAGATGGCTTACACTAGGTAAAAGGGGCAGGGCTTTCATTGTTCTCATAGGAAGAAGATTGTCTCCTTCTGTTATATCTGGTCTATGGACTGGATTCCACATCTGAGAAGAGATGGCTTACACTAGGTAAAAGGGGCAGGGATTTCATTGTTGTCATAGGAAGAAGATTGTCCCCTGCTGTTATCTGTCTGGTCTATGGACTGGATTCCACATCTGAGAAGAGATGGCTTACACTAGGTAAAAGGGGCGGGAGGGGAAAGTTTGCTTGTGAATATCTCATAAACCATAAAGGTCTGAGAGATAAGACTTATATCGTTCTTCATGTTTTTTTAATGTCTACAAAATAAAATAAAGATAAAACGAAGTATTACTATCCCTTTTACCCTTTCAGCGTCAGAGGTTATAGGGATAATTCATATTCTGTTGTTACCAAGCCATGTACAATGGTACTGACGCCTTGAATGTTAATTCCACAAAACTTACTGCTACTCCTATTTTTTAGATTTTTGATTAAAGAAAAAAAAATGTCATCACTATATCGGATTGTAATGACATGAATGGATGTACACAGGTGACAGTGTCCTTCCGCTTTATAAAGGAAATCTTACTGACACTAAGCGGTGGGTTGCTGTGATGTGGTACATTTTGTGCTATAATCTGTTTACATGTCAGACCTTCACATCAGCTTTGGTTTAAAGAAAAAAGGACACAAAATGGTTTGCGATTCGATGGGCGAAACTCTTTTTACAAATGTTTAAATGCACTCACCATTGCGTCAGCTTCCAATACATTTATGTAACCGAAACAATGTCTTTTCAATAAATTTTTTTGTTGTTTATGGTGTAAAGTGCTCCGTTCTGAACCCAAGATCCGGCAGATCAATGCATTAACCCTCCAAGTGCCAGATGTGTAAGGAAGGGGGTGGGTCTGGCACTCAGAGCAGTAGGGGGTTATCATTAAAACTTTATGGAAGTAACTGCACACGTTTTATATAACTGTGACCACTTCGGAGCTAGAGGTCTGCAATGCATTGTACACAAGGGATTACAAGCCCCAAGTGAGTCAAAAGGAGATTTTATTTATATTGTACAGTTTTAGCCAAGAAATGCTACACGTTTGTCTTTATAAATCTCTCTCCTTATGTAATATTTGGGAAAATTAAAGGGATATTATACCCTAGGACTAAGTGACTCACTTTTTTTAACAGATTAATTTACCTAGGTAGGAGTCCATCACACAGCAGGTAGGTGTATCTATATAAATACTGTGTGTAACAGAAGCACTTACCTAGGTAGGAGTCCATCACACAGCGGTCAGTAGTATATCTATATAATTACTGTGTGTAACAGAAGCACTTACCTAGGTAGGAGTCCATCATACAGCAGTCAGGTGTATCTATATAATTACTGTGTGTAACAGAAGCACTTACCTAGGTAGGAGTCCATCACACAGCAGTCAGGTGCATCTATATCATTACTGTGTGTAACAGAAGCACTTACCTAGATAGGAGTCCATCACACAGCAGTCAGGTGTATCTATATAATTACTGTGTGTAACAGAAGCACTTACCTAGGTAGGAGTCCATCATACAGCAGTCAGGCTCATCTATATAATTAATGTGTGTAACAGAAGCACTTACCTAGGTAGGAGTCCATCACACAGCAGTCAGGTGTATCTATATAATTACTGTGTGTAACAGAAGCACTTACCTAGGCAGGAGTCCATCACACAGCAGTCAGGCGTATCTATATAATTACTGTGTGTAACAGAAGCACTTACCTAGGTAGGAGTCCATTACACAGCAGTCAGGTGTATCTATATAATTACTGTGTGTAACAGAAGCACTTACCTAGATAGGAGTCCATCACACAGCAGTCAGGTGTATCTATATAATTACTGTGTGTAACAGAAGCACTTACCTAGGTAGGAGTCCATCATACAGCAGTCAGGCTCATCTATATAATTACTGTGTGTAACAGAAGCACTTACCTAGGTAGGAGTCCATCATACAGCAGTCAGGTGTATATCTATATAATTCGTGGATTTTCCTAACTATTGTGATGGAAAGTCAGAATTTTATTAAAGACACGGAGGCGAATATTATGCATTATCCTTCCTCACTGCCCCCTCAGCAGCAAAGGAAACTTTATTAAAATAAGTTTAACAGAAGAAAAACTTGCTAGTATGACACTCCTCCCTCCCAACCAATCACCAGTCCTTAATCCTGTAAAACTGGGATACAGCCTTGACTTTCCCTCTTTCCTGCGACCGAAGAAAACTCTCGAATTCATCCATCACAACAGTCGGAACTATAATCCTTGTGCTGGAGATTTCTCCATCCAATAACTGAAACCTTGAGTTCAACATAACAGAGTCTTCAGTCCCGTATCCTCAACCCTTGGGACAACAGCTGTGCAGAATACGTAAGCTTACTTAATTAACCATTTGTTGATAGTTAACCTGTAAAACAAAGAGAAATGTGATAGGGTAGGGAAATAAAGGGAGGGATAATATTCGCCTCCGTGTCTTTAATAAAATTCTGACTTTCCATCACAATAGTTAGGAAAATCCACGAATTTTATGGCAACACGGAGGCTTCATATTATGCAAGTTTAAAGCTTATCCACAAATTATCTACAACTTGATTAGAAACAATCAATTGGTTTACACTAAAAACCTTTAAACATGGACTCCCTAGACTAATTTGCAGGCCTAAGTATGTCCTCCAACCTACCACCAACTTGCAAAGCCATTGATGCCACAGCACCTCTAGAAGAATGTGCTCCGAATAAGGTGATATCAATACCTGCAAGATGCATAATCCATCGAACCCAGTGGGCCAAGGTAGCTGCAGAAACCGGTAACAGTGGCTTGCGAAAAGAAATTAGCAACTGTTTAAATACAGTACTCCTCAAATTTACCATCCAAACCTCATAAGATGGGTAAGAAACCACGCGCGCTTTCATCTAGTACGTAGAAAGATCTGGAAAAGAACACCTTCAGGGGTAAAAGACCTAGTACTAAACACCTTGATGTCAGATACTCTCTTAAAGGAGCCACAAACATTAAAGCAAACAGACCAAACAGCACAGACAAATAGTCTGAAAAGTGTAACAAGGGGAAAAATGGAGGATACATTCAAAACACCAAGAAAAATGAAAACGCAGTACAGGCCTTCCCAAAGAAAGAAAAGAAAAATACCAAGGATGACGACGCCGGAAAATGGACAGATACCGAGGATTCACCTTAGAGGCATACAGCAGCCAAAGAGAGAACAGAAAGCATGATGGGAACAGAAGTGCAGCATGCACCAAAGTTGCCAGACTGAACCCGCAATATGCAAGGGTATTTACAACTAGCAAAAAGTGTAGCAACTGCAGGCACCATGCGGGACCGACACAGAAAACAAACAGCTGGAAACAGGAAAAAACCTCTATCCGGCAGATGCCAAGACACCCAACCAAGAATGCCAATCAACTGCCGTAGGGTCTCCCAGACGAGACTGACAATTGGAAACAAGACAGAAAATGGAGACATTCAAGAAACGAAGAAACATTCATGCCGGTAGTAACACCCATGGAACTGAAAGAAACAAGACCAGCAGAGGGAGAAGTGGGAGAGTCTGCCCCCCACTTTCCCGAGGTAAGAAAGGAAACCTTAAAACCACTATCACCACCAGAGGACGGCCCCAAACCTCAACATCACCGACCGCACTTAAAGTGGAAAAAGAAAAAATCAGGTTGCACACGTGAGGGTGTTCCACCACAGATATCTTCCACTAGAGGAAAAAGATACAGAAAGGAATGAAGCTGCACCAACCAAGCCGCCCGTAAGTGGCGGAGTCAAGAAAAAGGACTCAACGTGCCTCAACAAAATTGGCTGACGTAGTCAAGAAAACCAACAGGTTCAAAACGTGTGGTCACAAGTCCTCAAAAAGATCTTCCTCTTAAGGAGATGTACTCATGTGGGGGCAAAGCCGCACAAATCAAAGCTGCCCAGAAGTGGCACAGTCAAGGAATCGGGAACATGCAGAGACCGGGCTCAACCCGCTGGATCTCATTTCCTCATATACCCTTCACTTGAGGTGAGTGTCTCGTGTGGGAACTAAACCGCTCAATTAAAGCTGCCCATACTCGGCATAGGCAAGAT
The DNA here is from genome assembly GCA_037306005.1 of Rhinophrynus dorsalis. Taxonomy (NCBI): domain Eukaryota; kingdom Metazoa; phylum Chordata; class Amphibia; order Anura; family Rhinophrynidae; genus Rhinophrynus; species Rhinophrynus dorsalis. The sequence goes on along the minus strand of CM074727.1, from coordinate 2,674,431 downwards.
TAGACTCAACATAGTCAAGGAATCGGGAGCATGCAGAGACCGGGCTCAACCTGCTGGATCTCATTTCTTCAAATAACCTCCACTTGAGGTGAGTGTCTCATGTGGGAACTAAGCCGCTCAATTAAAGCTGCCCATACTCGTCAAAGCAAAATTAGACTCAGCATTCTAGATCTCATTTCCTCAATAAATCTTCCTCTTGAGGAGAGGATCACTGGTGTGGGAACTAAGCCGCACAAAATCAAAGCTGGCCATTGCAGGTAAATGCTACAGGGAGGCATTCCCAAAAGCACTGGTAATACAGTAGGAGTCAGGTTTAGCCCTGAATGCTTCATTCTCCTCAGATATACTTCCTCCTGAGGTGAGGGTCTGGGTAGTGGGACAGAGCCGCACCAGTCATGACCGCCATCAGTTTGCGGTGTCAAAGCAGGGTACAGCCTGCGCCAGCATAATTTGCCATTCGAAAGTAAATTCATCTGAGTCAAGGTCAGTATGTCTGCGTGTAGTAGAAAGGTCTCCTCCAGGATAGACAGAAGCAGCCGTTCGAGGGACGGCCTGTGCAGACATGATGGGGGCATCATGTGCAGTACTTCCCACTGCCGGGTCATGTGAAAGAGCTGCAGACATGACTCAAAGGAAGGCAAACATATATAAACATGCACAGCATGGACTGCTCAATGAAGTTGATGAACTGCGCAGTCTGTGCGCCAAAAGCAGAGGGAAGTCCCAGACCTGGTCACTGGAAACCCCCTCAGCCCTGCCAGACAGAATGCCAGCGTCAAGTAGGTGTATGATAGGCAAAGCACTCCTGCATCACTGGAGGAAAGTATAGAAGATATAGGCAGATCCAAAGTAACAAGATGAGTACTGTTAGTGGAACATAATATACACATATAAACATACACACGTGGCCAGATACGAAACTACTAGGGTTAATATTTACATACACATATTTACATACATACATATATACATATATATATATATATATATATATATATATATATACACATACACATACATACTTTCATATATATACATATATACACATACACACATACATATACATACACACATACATATTCAGATAGGTCTTAGTAAGGTGTAAGAAATATGCAAGCATATCTATGCCCTGATAGGAATTACTAGAGTTAAAGATAAATGCAAGTAGATCTATGCCTATAGGAATTAAGAGATAAAAACATGCAAGTAGATCCATGCCTAGATAGGAATCACTAAGGTAAAATATAGATATGCCAGTAGATATATTCCCAGATAGGAATTATCAGGTTAAAGATATATGCAAGATCCATGCCTTGCCAATATATCCATGCCTAGATAGGAATTACTAGGGTTAAATATATATGCCAATATATCCATGCCTTGCCAATAGAGCCATGCCTAGATAGGAATTACTAGGGTTAAAGATATATACCAGTAGATCTATGCCTAGATAGGAATTACTAGTGTTAAAGCTATATGCCAGTAAATCTATGCCTAGATAGTAATTACTAGGGTTAAGATATTTGCCAGTAGATATATGCCTAGATAGGAATTACTAGGGTTACAGATATATGCCAATAGATCCATGCCTACATAGGAATTACTAGGGTTAAAGATATATAGCAATACATCCATGCCTAGATAGAAATTACTAGGGTTAAAGATATATGGCAATAGATCCATGCCTAAATAGGAATTACTAGGGTTAAAGATATACACCAGTAGATCTATGTCTAAATAGGAATTACTAGGGTTATAGATATATACCAGTAGATCCATGCCTAGATAGAAATTACTAGGGTTAAAGATATATGCCAATTACTAGGGTTACAGATAAAACCCATAATATAAATACAAAATACAGGCGGAAACCCTGGGCAACCAGAGGCTGAAAATAAGTACCTATGTGTATAGGAAGAATAGATTCAATAAATATATAGTGGACATATAGTTAATAACCAAAATATTAATGTCAAGAGAGACAATGGATATAGAAAACAATACTCAGGAACAGACTGCCTAGGAGAAGCCTGGAAAGCTATGAGTAGCCCAATAAATAAGCGCCAAAGCTATTAATGCGGCAGCAAAAACGATATGGAAAAGAAAACAAACTTCTTAAAAGCAATAGGAACGTTCAGACGCAAACTAGCCCAGGAACCCGTGAGGTGAGCGATCCTATGTCAGAGACAGTAGAAGGCTGTCCGCGCATTGAAATGACCAGGCCGAACAGAGACACAAAGATGCGCTGAAAAGGTTGGCGCGAGGGGAAAAAGCAGGTCACACAAGGCCAGGGAGAAAGTAACATTGCAAATTGAATGAAAAGGAGGCCGGCGCCAAAGCGCAGAACAGCAATTCCACATAAAGCCCATACCAGGGTAATTAAACAAAGGCAAAATATACAAGGTCAGTTCAAAATATGGGCAATGACTGACTGGAGCACAAAGGGTGGAGCAAACCCCAGCAGTCCTGTCAGTCAGAGGCCAAACAAACCAACACATACAATTGTATACAAGTACAGTATATATATATATATATATAGGTAATGACTGACTGGAACACAAAGGGTGGAGCAAACCCCAGCAGTCCTGTCAGTCAGAGGTCAAACAAACCAATACATACAATTGTATACAAGTACAGTATAAATATATATATATAGGTAATGACTGACTGGAACACAAAGGGTGGAGCACATCACAGCAGTCCTGTCAGTCAGAGGCCAAACAAACCAACACATACAATTGTATACAAGTACAGTATAAATATATATATATATAGGTAATGACTGACTGGAACACAAAGGGTGGAACACATCCCAGCAGGCCTGTCAGTCAGAGGTAAAACAAACCAATACATACAACTGTATACAAGTACAGTATAAATATATATATATATATAGGTAATGACTGACTGGAACACAAAGGGTGGAACACACCTCAGCAGTCCTGTCAGTCAGAGGCAAAACAAACCAACACATACAATTGTATACAAGTACAGTATAAATATATATATATATAGGTAATGACTGACTGGAACACAAAGGGTGGAACACATCCCAGCAGTCCTGTCAGTCAGAGGTAAAACAAACCAACACATACAACTGTATACAAGTACAGTATAAATATATATATATATAGGTAATGACTGACTGGAACACAAAGGGTGGAACACACCTCAGCAGTCCTGTCAGTCAGAGGCCAAACAAACCAAGACATACAATTGTATACAAGTACAGTATAAATATATATATATATAGGTAATGACTGACTGGAACACAAAGGGTGGAACACATCCCAGCAGTCCTGTCAGTCAGAGGCCAAACAATCCAACACATACAATTGTATACAAGTACAGTATAAATATATATATATATAGGTAATGACTGACTGGAACACAAAGGGTGGAACACACCCCAGCAGTCCTGTCAGTCAGAGGCCAAACAATCCAACACATACAATTGTATACAAGTACAGTATAAATATATATATATATAGGTAATGACTGACTGGAACACAAAGGGTGGAGCACACCCCAGCAGTCCTGTCAGTCAGAGGCCAAACAATCCAACACATACAATTGTATACAAGTACAGTATAAATATATATATATAGGTAATGACTGACTGGAACACAAAGGGTGGAGCACACCCCAGCAGTCCTGTCAGTCAGAGGCCAAACAAACCAATACATACAATTGTATACAAGTACAGTATAAATATATATATATATAGGTAATGACTGACTGGAACACAAAGGGTGGAGCACACCCCAGCAGTCCTGTCAGTCAGAGGCCAAACAAACCAACACATACAACTGTATACAAGTACAGTATAAATATATATATATATATAGGCAATGACTGACTGGAACACAAAGGGTGGAACACACCTCAGCAGTCCTGTCAGTCAGAGGCCAAACAAACCAAGACATACAATTGTATACAAGTACAGTATATATATATATATATAGGTAATGACTGACTGGAACACAAAGGGTGGAACACACCCCAGCAGTCCTGTCAGTCAGAGGCCAAACAATCCAACACATACAATTGTATACAAGTACAGTATAAATATATATATATAGGTAATGACTGACTGGAACACAAAGGGTGGAACACACCCCAGCAGTCCTGTCAGTCAGAGGCCAAACAATCCAACACATACAATTGTATACAAGTACAGTATAAATATATATATATATAGGTAATGACTGACTGGAACACAAAGGGTGGAGCACACCCCAGCAGTCCTGTCAGTCAGAGGCCAAACAAACCAACACATACAACTGTATACAAGTACAGTATAAATATATATATATAGGCAATGACTGACTGGAACACAAAGGGTGGAGCACACCCCAGCAGTCCTGTCAGTCAGAGGCCAAACAAACCAACACATACAACTGTATACAAGTACAGTATAAATATATATATATAGGCAATGACTGACTGGAACACAAAGGGTGGAACACACCCCAGCAGTCCTGTCAGTCAGAGGCCAAACAAACCAACACATACAATTGTATACAAGTACAGTATATATATATATATATAGGTAATGACTGACTGGAACACAAAGGGTGGAGCACACCTCAGCAGTCCTGTCAGTCAGAGGTAAAACAAACCAATACATACAACTGTATACAAGTACAGTATAAATATATATATATATAGGTAATGACTGACTGGAACACAAAGGGTGGAGCACACCTCAGCAGTCCTGTCAGTCAGAGGCCAAACAAACCAACACATACAATTGTATACAAGTACAGTATAAATATATATATATATAGGTAATGACTGACTGGAACACAAAGGGTGGAACACACCCCAGCAGTCCTGTCAGTCAGAGGCCAAACAATCCAATACATACAACTGTATACAAGTACAGTATAAATATATATATAGGTAATGACTGACTGGAACACAAAGGGTGGAACACACCCCAGCAGTCCTGTCAGTCAGAGGCCAAACAAACCAACACATACAATTGTATACAAGTACAGTATAAATATATATATATATAGGTAATGACTGACTGGAACACAAAGGGTGGAGCACACCTCAGCAGTCCTGTCAGTCAGAGGCCAAACAAACCAACACATACAATTGTATACAAGTACAGTATAAATATATATATATATAGGTAATGACTGACTGGAACACAAAGGGTGGAACACACCCCAGCAGTCCTGTCAGTCAGAGGCCAAACAATCCAAGACATACAATTGTATACAAGTACAGTATAAATATATATATATATAGGTAATGACTGACTGGAACACAAAGGGTGGAGCACACCTCAGCAGTCCTGTCAGTCAGAGGCCAAACAAACCAACACATACAATTGTATACAAGTACAGTATAAATATATATATATATAGGTAATGACTGACTGGAACACAAAGGGTGGAACACACCCCAGCAGTCCTGTCAGTCAGAGGCCAAACAATCCAACACATACAACTGTATACAAGTACAGTATAAATATATATATAGGCAATGACTGACTGGAACACAAAGGGTGGAACACACCCCAGCAGTCCTGTCAGTCAGAGGCAAAACAAACCAATACATACAATTGTATACAAGTACAGTATAAATATATATATAGGCAATGACTGACTGGAACACAAAGGGTGGAACACACCCCAGCAGTCCTGTCAGTCAGAGGTCAAACAAACCAATACATACAATTGTATACAAGTACAGTATAAATATATATATATATAGGTAATGACTGACTGGAACACAAAGGGTGGAGCACACCCCAGCAGTCCTGTCAGTCAGAGGCCAAACAAACCAACACATACAATTGTATACAAGTACAGTATATATATATATATATATAGGTAATGACTGACTGGAACACAAAGGGTGGAGCACACCCCAGCAGTCCTGTCAGTCAGAGGTAAAACAATCCAACACATACAATTGTATACAAGTACAGTATAAATATATATATATATAGGTAATGACTGACTGGAACACAAAGGGTGGAACACACCCCAGCAGTCCTGTCAGTCAGAGGTAAAACAAACCAATACATACAACTGTATACAAGTACAGTATAAATATATATATATATAGGTAATGACTGACTGGAACACAAAGGGTGGAGCACACCTCAGCAGTCCTGTCAGTCAGAGGCCAAACAAACCAACACATACAATTGTATACAAGTACAGTATATATATATATATATAGGTAATGACTGACTGGAACACAAAGGGTGGAACACACCCCAGCAGTCCTGTCAGTCAGAGGCCAAACAATCCAATACATACAACTGTATACAAGTACAGTATAAATATATATATAGGTAATGACTGACTGGAACACAAAGGGTGGAACACACCCCAGCAGTCCTGTCAGTCAGAGGCCAAACAAACCAACACATACAATTGTATACAAGTACAGTATAAATATATATATATATATAGGTAATGACTGACTGGAACACAAAGGGTGGAGCACACCCCAGCAGTCCTGTCAGTCAGAGGCCAAACAAACCAACACATACAACTGTATACAAGTACAGTATAAATATATATATATATAGGTAATGACTGACTGGAACACAAAGGGTGGAACACACCCCAGCAGTCCTGTCAGTCAGAGGCCAAACAATCCAATACATACAACTGTATACAAGTACAGTATAAATATATATATATATAGGTAATGACTGACTGGAACACAAAGGGTGGAGCACACCCCAGCAGTCCTGTCAGTCAGAGGCCAAACAAACCAACACATACAACTGTATACAAGTACAGTATAAATATATATATATATAGGTAATGACTGACTGGAACACAAAGGGTGGAACACACCCCAGCAGTCCTGTCAGTCAGAGGCCAAACAATCCAATACATACAACTGTATACAAGTACAGTATAAATATATATATATATAGGTAATGACTGACTGGAACACAAAGGGTGGAACACACCCCAGCAGTCCTGTCAGTCAGAGGCCAAACAATCCAAGACATACAATTGTATACAAGTACAGTATAAATATATATATATATAGGTAATGACTGACTGGAACACAAAGGGTGGAGCACACCTCAGCAGTCCTGTCAGTCAGAGGCCAAACAAACCAACACATACAATTGTATACAAGTACAGTATAAATATATATATATATAGGTAATGACTGACTGGAACACAAAGGGTGGAACACACCCCAGCAGTCCTGTCAGTCAGAGGCCAAACAATCCAACACATACAACTGTATACAAGTACAGTATAAATATATATATAGGCAATGACTGACTGGAACACAAAGGGTGGAACACACCCCAGCAGTCCTGTCAGTCAGAGGCAAAACAAACCAATACATACAATTGTATACAAGTACAGTATAAATATATATATAGGCAATGACTGACTGGAACACAAAGGGTGGAACACACCCCAGCAGTCCTGTCAGTCAGAGGTCAAACAAACCAATACATACAATTGTATACAAGTACAGTATAAATATATATATATATAGGTAATGACTGACTGGAACACAAAGGGTGGAGCACACCCCAGCAGTCCTGTCAGTCAGAGGCCAAACAAACCAACACATACAATTGTATACAAGTACAGTATATATATATATATATATATAGGTAATGACTGACTGGAACACAAAGGGTGGAGCACACCCCAGCAGTCCTGTCAGTCAGAGGTAAAACAATCCAACACATACAATTGTATACAAGTACAGTATAAATATATATATATATAGGTAATGACTGACTGGAACACAAAGGGTGGAACACACCCCAGCAGTCCTGTCAGTCAGAGGTAAAACAAACCAATACATACAACTGTATACAAGTACAGTATAAATATATATATATATAGGTAATGACTGACTGGAACACAAAGGGTGGAGCACACCTCAGCAGTCCTGTCAGTCAGAGGCCAAACAAACCAACACATACAATTGTATACAAGTACAGTATATATATATATATATAGGTAATGACTGACTGGAACACAAAGGGTGGAACACACCCCAGCAGTCCTGTCAGTCAGAGGCCAAACAATCCAATACATACAACTGTATACAAGTACAGTATAAATATATATATAGGTAATGACTGACTGGAACACAAAGGGTGGAACACACCCCAGCAGTCCTGTCAGTCAGAGGCCAAACAAACCAACACATACAATTGTATACAAGTACAGTATAAATATATATATATATAGGTAATGACTGACTGGAACACAAAGGGTGGAGCACACCCCAGCAGTCCTGTCAGTCAGAGGCCAAACAAACCAACACATACAACTGTATACAAGTACAGTATAAATATATATATATATAGGTAATGACTGACTGGAACACAAAGGGTGGAACACACCCCAGCAGTCCTGTCAGTCAGAGGCCAAACAATCCAATACATACAACTGTATACAAGTACAGTATAAATATATATATATATAGGTAATGACTGACTGGAACACAAAGGGTGGAACACACCTCAGCAGTCCTGTCAGTCAGAGGCCAAACAATCCAACACATACAATTGTATACAAGTACAGTATAAATATATATATATAGGTAATGACTGACTGGAACACAAAGGGTGGAACACACCCCAGCAGTCCTGTCAGTCAGAGGCAAAACAAACCAATACATACAACTGTATACAAGTACAGTATAAATATATATATATAGGTAATGACTGACTGGAACACAAAGGGTGGAACACACCCCAGCAGTCCTGTCAGTCAGAGGCAAAACAAACCAAGACATACAATTGTATACAAGTACAGTATAAATATATATATATAGGCAATGACTGACTGGAACACAAAGGGTGGAACACACCCCAGCAGTCCTGTCAGTCAGAGGTCAAACAAACCAACACATACAACTGTATACAAGTACAGTATAAATATATATATATAGGTAATGACTGACTGGAACACAAAGGGTGGAGCACACCCCAGCAGTCCTGTCAGTCAGAGGCCAAACAATCCAACACATACAATTGTATACAAGTACAGTATAAATATATATATATATAGGTAATGACTGACTGGAACACAAAGGGTGGAGCACACCCCAGCAGTCCTGTCAGTCAGAGGCCAAACAAACCAACACATACAATTGTATACAAGTACAGTATATATATATATATATAGGTAATGACTGACTGGAACACAAAGGGTGGAGCAAACCCCAGCAGTCCTGTCAGTCAGAGGCCAAACAAACCAAGACATACAATTGTATACAAGTACAGTATAAATATATACATATAGGCAATGACTGACTGGAACACAAAGGGTGGAGCACACCCCAGCAGTCCTGTCAGTCAGAGGCCAAACAATCCAACACATACAATTGTATACAAGTACAGTATAAATATATATATATAGGTAATGACTGACTGGAACACAAAGGGTGGAGCACACCTCAGCAGGCCTGTCAGTCAGAGGCCAAACAAACCAATACATACAACTGTATACAATTACAGTATAAATATATATATATAGGTAATGACTGACTGGAACACAAAGGGTGGAGCACACCCCTGCAGGCCTGTCAGTCAGAGGCCAAACAAACCAAGATAGACCAGTAAACAAGGGAACTAGTAAAGGTGACTTATCTCTGAGGGGAGCAGCAAAGGAAAGAGGAAAGTCAAGGCTGTATCCCAGTTTTACAGGATTAAGGACTGGTGATTGGTTGGGAGGGAGGAGTGTCATACTAGCAAGTTTTTCTTCTGTTAAACTTATTTTAATAAAGTTTCCTTTGCTGCTGAGGGGGCAGTGAGGAAGGATAATGCATAATATGAAGCCTCCGTGTTGCCATAAAATTACTGTGTGTAACAGAAGCACTTACCTAGGTAGGAGTCCATCACACAGCAGTCAGGTGTATCTATATAATTACTGTGTGTAACAGAAGCACTTACCTAGGTAGGAGTCCATCACACAGCAGTCAGGTGTATGTATATAATTACTGTGTGTAACAGAAGCGCTTACCTAGGTAGGAGTCCATCATACAGCAGTCAGGTGTATCTATATAATAACTGTGTGTAACAGAAGCACTTACCTAGGTAGGAGTCCATCATACAGCAGTCAGGTGTATCTATATAATAACTGTGTGTAACAGAAGCACTTACCTAGGTAGGAGTCCATCATACAGCAGTCAGGCTCATCTATATAATTACTGTGTGTAACAGAAGCACTTACCTAGGTAGGAGTCCATCACACAGCAGTCAGGCGTATCTATTTAGTTTATTTTGCATTAAATATGCATTTTCCTGTTTGTAATATCTATTGAAGTCTACCTATCTGTCACACCTCCTCACAGCAAACAACAGAATTCAATAGACCCAATGACTCACAAGGGACCCAATTTGTTATTAGGTTACAAACCAAATCCAAATAAGAGACACTTATTCCTAGGGCATAGTTCCACTTTAAAAGAAATTGTAAATACATGATCACATGGAGACGAAGACTATGTTAGTGCTGCTATGATATCAGTGAATGAATTAAAGATCTGAAAGTTTACGGATTCATAGAGAAAGGCAACCATGAAAAACTTATAATGAGGAAACTATATACTGCGCTTTGTTCAAGGTGTGACTCTTAATGGAGCCAGAAAAATGCAGGGAAGCTGTATCACTGAAATACACATATTAATACATGTAATCGAAGTCTCCAAATTAAGTGTAATATAATAAAGAAAAATAACCTGTATGACTATATTTCAAATGAGATTTTTTGATGTCTGGCCCTATAATCTCATCTTTCTGTGGTTATGTATCCCCTGTTGGACTTGTGAAATTCTGGCAGTTTGAAGCCGTGTTGGTGAAGCCTTTATATCAGGATATGGGTCACAGCCTGACACACAGGGGTCTAGGGGATCTGAGTTATAAAGAGAGACTAGCCAAACTGGGATTGTTTACATTAGAGAAGAGACGTCTAAGAGATGATATGATTACAATTTACACTTATATTCAAGGTCAATGCGAAGATCAAATTAATTATTTACACAAAAAACTGAGCCAAGAGGTCATCCATTAGGACTAGATGAAAGGCACTTTTGACTAAAAAAAAGGCAGGGATTTTTTTCAGTAAGGGTGGCAAAGCTATGGAATTCTTTTCCTCAAGATGCTGTGCTTGCAGATACTGAAACTGCTGTCAAAAAAGGTAATAGATACCTATCTAGCACAGAATAATATTGAGAATTATGACAGTTGGCTTCAAATCAGATAGGGTGTTGATCCAGGGAAATATCTGCCATTTGGTGTCAGGAAGGAATGTTTTCCCACTTGGGGCTAAATTGGAAATGGCGTCGATGTTTTTTTTTTGCCTTCCTCTGGATCAACAGGGGTGTTTTTGGCATGGGCTGGACTTGATGGAAACGTGTCTTTTTTCAGCCTCATTGACTATGTTACTATGAGTGCTAATTAACATTGTAACATAGTTGATGAGGCTGAAAAAAAGACATGTGTCTATCAAGTGCAGCCTATGCCAAAAACACCCCTATTGATCCAGTGGAAGGCAAAACAAAGCCCACTGGAGCCATTTCCAATTAATTAAACTGTGGTGGAAAATCATAGGTAAAAATAAGTAACGCTCTTAATTATTTTAATACATTTGGGACCAGCTGCGTTTTTGTTAATAAGCTAAAAAGTTGAATAGAAATCCATGCAACGTTACATGCGTGATACATTTTATCAGAATGCAAATTTTTATTATTGATACCAAGATTTTTTTGCAAATGTGATTTTTTTTTTTTTTTTTTGTATTATTGCTCGTTTTCCTTTCATACAATTTACATTTTAATAGCATTGTTCTTTTAATTAATTTCCAATTTTTAAGCAATTCAGTTTTTCTGTAAGTTTTGTGAATGTTCTTAAAAACAGTTGTATTAGCTAGTTAGGGGTTCAGATACCGAAAGTAACAGGAAGGGAATACAAAACCAGACGGGGGGTGAAGCAAAAATGCCGTTACGTGAAGGACTGCATGTGACGGTACCAGTGGACACCCAGCCTTGGTGTCCCCGTCAATGGTCACTTCTTCAGCTACGAGTCAGATGGACATCCAACAGCATACTGCAATATACCCCAAAACTAGTGTCAGGGTGCCAAGAGAACACACTCTGCATAGAGCAACCAGACAACACCAGTGTAGGTAAGACAAGAATTGCCTTTATTGGAACAAACCACACATATTTATACACAAACCTTACATTGAAATACATGAGCAGACAGGATACAATAGGTGACTCACAGGGATAATACAATCACAATATACAAGACAAAGGGCCAACCACAGAAGGTCCCAGCAAATACAGTAACACATACATGATTGCATTAATACACAAAAGGCTAGCAAATGGTACTACACAATAAAAAGGTCCAGACGTGATTAGGTTAGCACACCACAGGGGGGTCTCAATACAGTTCACAATACACTGGCTTGAGGGGCTACAATACACATTGGAAGTAACTTTGGCTAAACTCAAATAATTAACCCTTACTGCCCATTTCCTTGAAAGCAAGCCTGCAGTTCATGGTTGTCAGTCTCTTTGGGCCCAGAAATGTCCACAGTCTCTGGGGTTCTTGGGATAACAGTCTCAGGCCCAGACATGGGCTCCAGTAACAGACTATGATCTTTTACAGGATCCTCCATGGCAAGGTGAAAACAAGGCAGAGCTTAGTCTCAGGAAGAGGCCATACCCTGTTCCAGGGTTAGGTCCATAGTCTGTGGGCAGGAGGCTGGTCCTCAGTCCCTTCCAGGAGCCAGGGGCCCAGTGGTTCCTGTGACACTGTACATTACGTCTTGTCTGATGGTAGACGTGGCAAATGGGTCATGTGGTTTTCTGACTGAGTTTCCCAGAAGATTGCTAATTTACTATACAATATAATTTCTATCCCAAGCAATGTGATTTTTTCAAGACTTACATTCTATTGGCACAACGTTACTTTCTATCATATTAAGTATGACGAACATAATCCACTTGTTATGAACTGTTCAGTTTATTAAATGGATCCTGTAGAGGATAACTTAATTTTCTCAGAACTTTATGAATTTCCACACGTTTAATAGTCTGAGAAGTTTGGATTTCAGCAAAAGTTTTTTTGACCTTTAAATATCACCATGCTAAAACTCCTTGATTTCAGTTTCATTGATTTTTCTTTGTTTTGTTTATTCAACAGCAATTTGCATATTCGATCGATCTTTAATCTTGATTTCTGTTTTGATCGATCAACTACATTTTACATGCTTGATCTTCCAAAAATCTGAATCACACTGCACATTCTTGATCAATTATAGACACTTAAACTTCCCAGAAATTATGCGTGTCGGGGATAAATTTACTTCGCCGTTTGAAGTTTTGATTGATCAAACACAAAATGATTGAAAAAAGGAATTATATTGTTAATATACTCCTTGAGCACCAGAAGGGATGTGCGACGGATCACTCTGCAATGCATTGCATATCTTTACATATATATATATATATATAGTTTTGTAGTTCAAGGACCGCATGACTCACATGACTTCCAGATGTTTCAAAATTGTGCAAAGTTTATTATCAACGTTTCGGCCCTGCCTTGGGCCTTTGTCAAGATAGGTTACAGAAAGAGTGTGAAAAGTACCCTTAAAATAAATTTTTTTTTTTTTTCTGTTTAAACTTTATTCTTTAGTATGAATATAAGCTTGTTTCTTTGTATAATATATGTCACATGATCTATGATGTCATTCAGAGGCCATCTTAGGGTATTTAAGGGTACTTTTCACACTCTTTCTGTAACCTATCTTGACAAAGGCCCAAGGCAGGGCCGAAACGTTGATAATAAACTTTGCACAATTTTGAAACATCTGGAAGTCCTGTGAGTGCGGTCCTTGAACTACAAAACTGTATGTATCTTTGATGGAACCAGGCACCCAGGCCATTGCTTTTGATTGGAAGAGTGCTAGGACTTATATGTTTGGTATATATATATATATATATATATATATATATATATATATATATATATATGTGTGTCTGAACTGGAAGTGAAAGGGTCCTGTCCCTCCCCAGTACAGACTGACAGCAGCCCTATGTATTTCGCACCCCGGTGAGACTGAGAATGAAGCCGCTGTATTTTAAGAAGTAGCAGATAAAGGGGCTGGAGATGCGCTGTTGGTTGCTATTGGTAACAGAAGAGCCTCTTGACATATATACAATAGATTCTCACCGTCTCTCCTTTTCCTTTATCTGTTACTTTGTAATAACGGGGTGCAGCTTTAGCGACCGGACACCTCTGTGTATAAATAGCTTCAGATCGCTCCATGTGGCACCACGCAGAGGAGGAGAACATGTCCCAACACAGGCCGAGAGACTGGTCAGGAAATTAAATGAATCAGCCAGACCACTTAACTCTTTGGGTGCCAGAGTGGTGTCCAACACATTGATAAGCAACAGCTCTAGCATAAACTAGACAGGCCAGAAAAACACTGCAATCATTGTCCCACACAAATGGTCATACGCAGTGTAATATCTTTTGAATTAAGCGTCTTCTTGTGGTGGGAGAACCGCTGTTTCCGTTGGCAGGAAAAGTCCACAGCAAATCTGTTTATCTGGTTATGGCAGAGACTGTACTTGTATACACGGTGAGGACATCGCTATAGTCTATGTGATATACACATCAGTGTGCGACCATATTGCCATCCTAGCCTCTTATCACCATTTAGTACATCCGCCCCAGGATCACCAGATAAGATAATTGGGAGCCCCGTGGCACAATATTAGAACATCCTGGGCTTGTGTATAAAGAAAAAATTTGAGCGTTTCGGTGCAAATAAAAATCCTCTGATTTAACGGGTCCTTTAACCCCTTGAATACTAAAGTGGTATGTGTGCAAATCCTTATGATACACCTGTCTCAGACTGTTTCTACAGACTGCAGGTAGAGGGCGCTCAAAGCACAGGAACTGGAATAGACCATTCAGTTTAAATAGACAGAGTAAAAGAAAGAAAGTTGTTGTGTGTATTTTATATACACTAGTGACAGGAGGAGAAAGCTGTTGTGTGTATTTCATATACACTAGTGACAGGAGGAGAAAGCTGTTGTGTATATATTTCATATACACTAGTGACAGAAGGAGAAAGCCGTTGTGTGTATTTCATATACACTAGTGACAGAAGGAGAAAGCCGTTGTGTGTATTTCATATACACTAGTGACAGAAGGAGAAAGCCGTTGTGTGTATATCATATACACTAGTGACAGAAGGAGAAAGCCGTTGTGTGTATTTCATATACACTAGTGACAGAAGGAGAAAGCTGTTGTGTGTATATCATATACACTAGTGACAGAAGGAGAAAGCCGTTGTGTGTATTTCATATACACTAGTGACAGAAGGAGAAAGCCGTTGTGTGTATTTCATATACACTAGTGACAGAAGGAGAAAGCCGTTGTGTGTATTTCATATACACTAGTGACAGAAGGAGAAAGCTGTTGTGTGTATTTCATATACACTAGTGACAGAAGGAGAAAGCCGTTGTGTGTATTTCATATACACTAGTGACAGAAGGAGAAAGCTGTTGTGTGTATTTCATATACACTAGTGACAGGAGGAGAAAGCCGTTGTGTGTATTTCATATACACTAGTGACAGGAGGAGAAAGCCGTTGTGTGTATTTCATATACACTAGTGACAGGAGGAGAAAGCCGTTGTGTGTATTTCATATACACTAGTGACAGAAGGAGAAAGCCGTTGTGTGTATTTCATATACACTAGTGACAGGAGGAGAAAGCTGTTGTGTGTATTTCATATACACTAGTGACAGGAGGAGAAAGCCGTTGTGTGTATTTCATATACACTAGTGACAGAAGGAGAAAGCCGTTGTGTGTATTTCATATACACTAGTGACAGAAGGAAAAAGCTGTTGTGTGTATTTCATATACACTAGTGACAGGAGGAGAAAGCTGTTGTGTGTATTTCATATACACTAGTGACAGGAGGAGAAAGCCGTTGTGTGTATTTCATATACACTAGTGACAGGAGGAGAAAGCCGTTGTGTGTATTTCATATACACTAGTGACAGGAGGAGAAAGCTGTTGTGTGTATTTCATATACACTAGTGACAGGAGGAGAAAGCCGTTGTGTGTATTTCATATACACTAGTGACAGGAGGAGAAAGCCGTTGTGTGTATTTCATATACACTAGTGACAGGAGGAGAAAGCCGTTGTGTGTATTTCATATACACTAGTGACAGGAGGAGAAAGCTGTTGTGTGTATTTCATATACACTAGAGACAGAAGGAGAAAGCCGTTGTGTGTATTTCATATACACTAGTGACAGAAGGAGAAAGCCGTTGTGTGTATTTCATATACACTAGTGACAGAAGGAGAAAGCCGTTGTGTGTATTTCATATACACTAGAGACAGAAGGAGAAAGCTGTTGTGTGTATTTCATATACACTAGTGACAGGAGGAGAAAGCGGTTGTGTGTGTGTTTCATATACACTAGTGACAGGAGGAGAAAGCTGTTGTGTGTATTTCATATACACTAGAGACAGAAGGAGAAAGCCGTTGTGTGTATTTCATATACACTAGTGACAGGAGGAGAAAGCGGTTGTGTGTATTTCATATACACTAGTGACAGGAGGAGAAAGCTGTTGTGTGTATTTCATATACACTAGTGACAGGAGGAGAAAGCTGTTGTGTGTATTTCATATACACTAGTGACAGAAGGAGAAAGCCGTTGTGTGTATTTCATATACACTAGTGACAGGAGGAGAAAGCTGTTGTGTGTATTTCATATACACTAGTGACAGGAGGAGAAAGCTGTTGTGTGTATTTCATATACACTAGTGACAGAAGGAGAAAGCCGTTGTGTGTATTTCATATACACTAGTGACAGAAGGAGAAAGCCGTTGTGTGTATTTCATATACACTAGTGACAGGAGGAGAAAGCTGTTGTGTGTATTTCATATACACTAGTGACAGGAGGAGAAAGCTGTTGTGTGTATTTCATATACACTAGTGACAGAAGGAGAAAGCCGTTGTGTGTATTTCATATACACTAGTGACAGAAGGAGAAAGCCGTTGTGTGTATTTCATATACACTAGTGACAGGAGGAGAAAGCCGTTGTGTGTATTTCATATACACTAGTGACAGAAGGAGAAAGCTGATGTGTGTATTTCATATACACTAGTGACAGAAGGAGAAAGCTGTTGTGTGTATTTCATATACACTAGTGACAGGAGGAGAAAGCTGTTGTGTGTATTTCATATACACTAGTGACAGGAGGAGAAAGCTGTTGTGTGTATTTCATATACACTAGTGACAGAAGGAGAAAGCCGTTGTGTGTATTTCATATACACTAGTGACAGAAGGAGAAAGCCGTTGTGTGTATTTCATATACACTAGTGACAGGAGGAGAAAGCCGTTGTGTGTATTTCATATACACTAGTGACAGAAGGAGAAAGCCGTTGTGTGTATTTCATATACACTAGTGACAGGAGGAGAAAGTTGTTGTGTGTATTTCATATACACTAGTGACAGAAGGAGAAAGCTGTTGTGTGTATATCATATACACTAGTGACAGAAGGAGAAAGCTGTTGTGTGTATTTCATATACACTAGTGACAGAAGGAGAAAGCGGTTGTGTGTATTTCATATACACTAGTGACAGAAGGAGAAAGCGGTTGTGTGTATTTCATATACACTAGTGACAGAAGGAGAAAGCCGTTGTGTGTATTTCATATACACTAGTGACAGGAGGAGAAAGCCGTTGTGTGTATATCATATACACTAGTGACAGGAGGAGAAAGCCGTTGTGTGTATTTCATATACACTAGTGACAGGAGGAGAAAGCCGTTGTGTGTATTTCATATACACTAGTGACAGAAGGAGAAAGCTGTTGTGTGTATTTCATATACACTAGTGACAGGAGGAGAAAGCTGTTGTGTGTATTTCATATACACTAGTGACAGGAGGAGAAAGCTGTTGTGTGTATTTCATATACACTAGTGACAGAAGGAGAAAGCTGTTGTGTGTATATCATATATACTAGTGACAGGAGGAGAAAGCTGTTGTGTGTATTTCATACACACTAGTGACAGAAGGAGAAAGCTGTTGTGTGTATTTCATATACACTAGTGACAGGAGGAGAAAGCCGTTGTGTGTATATCATATACACTAGTGACAGAAGTAGAAAGCCGTTGTGTGTATTTCATATACACTAGTGACAGAAGGAGAAAGCCGTTGTGTGTGTATTTCATATACACTAGTGACAGGAGGAGAAAGCCGTTGTGTGTATTTCATATACACTAGTGACAGAAGGAGAAAGCTGTTGTGTGTATTTCATATACACTAGTGACAGGAGGAGAAAGCTGTTGTGTGTATTTCATATACACTAGTGACAGAAGGAGAAAGCTGTTGTGTGTATATCATATACACTAGTGACAGAAGGAGAAAGCTGTTGTGTGTATTTCATATACACTAGTGACAGAAGGAGAAAGCTGTTGTGTGTATTTCATATACACTAGTGACAGAAGGAGAAAGCCGTTGTGTGTATTTCATATACACTAGTGACAGGAGGAGAAAGCCGTTGTGTGTGTATTTCATATACACTAGTGACAGGAGGAGAAAGCTGTTGTGTGTATTTCATATACACTAGTGACAGGAGGAGAAAGCTGTTGTGTGTATTTCATATACACTAGTGACAGAAGGAGAAAGCCGTTGTGTGTATTTCATATACACTAGTGACAGGAGGAGAAAGCCGTTGTGTGTATTTCATATACACTAGTGACAGAAGGAGAAAGCTGTTGTGTGTATTTCATATACACTAGTGACAGAAGGAGAAAGCTGTTGTGTGTATTTCATATACACTAGTGACAGAAGGAGAAAGCCGTTGTGTGTATATCATATACACTAGTGACAGAAGGAGAAAGCCGTTGTGTGTATTTCATATACACTAGTGACAGGAGGAGAAAGCCGTTGTGTGTATTTCATATACACTAGTGACAGGAGGAGAAAGCCGTTGTGTGTATTTCATATACACTAGTGACAGGAGGAGAAAGCCGTTGTGTGTATTTCATATACACTAGTGACAGAAGGAGAAAGCTGTTGTGTGTATTTCATATACACTAGTGACAGAAGGAGAAAGCCGTTGTGTGTATTTCATATACACTAGTGACAGAAGGAGAAAGCCGTTGTGTGTATTTCATATACACTAGTGACAGGAGGAGAAAGCTGTTGTGTGTATTTCATATACACTAGTGACAGGAGGAGAAAGCCGTTGTGTGTATTTCATATACACTAGTGACAGGAGGAGAAAGCCGTTGTGTGTATATCATATACACTAGTGACAGAAGGAGAAAGCTGTTGTGTGTATTTCATATACACTAGTGACAGAAGGAGAAAGCTGTTGTGTGTATTTCATATACACTAGTGACAGGAGGAGAAAGCTGTTGTGTGTATTTCATATACACTAGTGACAGGAGGAGAAAGCTGTTGTGTGTATTTCATATACACTAGTGACAGGAGGAGAAAGCTGTTGTGTGTATTTCATATACACTAGTGACAGGAGGAGAAAGCTGTTGTGTGTATTTCATATACACTAGTGACAGAAGGAGAAAGCCGTTGTGTGTATTTCATATACACTAGTGACAGGAGGAGAAAGCCGTTGTGTGTATTTCATATACACTAGTGACAGGAGGAGAAAGCTGTTGTGTGTATTTCATATACACTAGTGACAGAAGGAGAAAGCCGTTGTGTGTATTTCATATACACTAGTGACAGGAGGAGAAAGCCGTTGTGTGTATTTCATATACACTAGTGACAGGAGGAGAAAGCCGTTGTGTGTATTTCATATACACTAGTGACAGAAGGAGAAAGCCGTTGTGTGTATTTCATATACACTAGTGACAGGAGGAGAAAGCTGTTGTGTGTATTTCATATACACTAGTGACAGAAGGAGAAAGCCGTTGTGTGTATTTCATATACACTAGTGACAGGAGGAGAAAGCTGTTGTGTGTATTTCATATACACTAGTGACAGAAGGAGAAAGCCGTTGTGTGTATTTCATATACACTAGTGACAGAAGGAGAAAGCTGTTGTGTGTATTTCATATACACTAGTGACAGAAGGAGAAAGCCGTTGTGTGTATTTCATATACACTAGTGACAGGAGGAGAAAGCTGTTGTGTGTATTTCATATACACTAGTGACAGAAGGAGAAAGCTGTTGTGTGTATTTCATATACACTAGTGACAGAAGGAGAAAGCTGTTGTGTGTATTTCATATACACTAGTGACAGGAGGAGAAAGCTGATGTGTGTATTTCATATACACTAGTGACAGAAGGAGAAAGCCGTTGTGTGTATATCATATACACTAGTGACAGAAGGAGAAAGCCGTTGTGTGTATTTCATATACACTAGTGACAGGAGGAGAAAGCTGATGTGTGTATTTCATATACACTAGTGACAGAAGGAGAAAGCTGGTGTGTGTATTTCATATACACTAGTGACAGGAGGAGAAAGCTGATGTGTGTATTTCATATACACTAGTGACAGAAGGAGAAAGCCGTTGTGTGTATTTCATATACACTAGTGACAGGAGGAGAAAGCTGTTGTGTGTATTTCATATACACTAGTGACAGGAGGAGAAAGCTGTTGTGTGTATTTCATATACACTAGTGACAGAAGGAGAAAGCCGTTGTGTGTATATCATATACACTAGTGACAGAAGGAGAAAGCTGTTGTGTGTATTTCATATACACTAGTGACAGAAGGAGAAAGCTGTTGTGTGTATTTCATATACACTAGTGACAGAAGGAGAAAGCTGTTGTGTGTATTTCATATACACTAGTGACAGGAGGAGAAAGCTGATGTGTGTATTTCATATACACTAGTGACAGAAGGAGAAAGCCGTTGTGTGTATATCATATACACTAGTGACAGAAGGAGAAAGCCGTTGTGTGTATTTCATATACACTAGTGACAGGAGGAGAAAGCTGATGTGTGTATTTCATATACACTAGTGACAGAAGGAGAAAGCTGGTGTGTGTATTTCATATACACTAGTGACAGGAGGAGAAAGCTGATGTGTGTATTTCATATACACTAGTGACAGAAGGAGAAAGCCGTTGTGTGTATTTCATATACACTAGTGACAGGAGGAGAAAGCTGTTGTGTGTATTTCATATACACTAGTGACAGGAGGAGAAAGCTGTTGTGTGTATTTCATATACACTAGTGACAGAAGGAGAAAGCCGTTGTGTGTATATCATATACACTAGTGACAGAAGGAGAAAGCCGTTGTGTGTATTTCATATACACTAGTGACAGGAGGAGAAAGCTGTTGTGTGTATATCATATACACTAGTGACAGGAGGAGAAAGCCGTTGTGTGTGTATTTCATATACACTAGTGACAGAAGGAGAAAGCCGTTGTGTGTATTTCATATACACCAGTGACAGGAGGAGAAAGCTGTTGTGTGTATTTCATATACACTAGTGACAGAAGGAGAAAGCCGTTGTGTGTATTTCATATACACTAGTGACAGAAGGAGAAAGCTGTTGTGTGTATTTCATATACACTAGTGACAGGAGGAGAAAGCCGTTGTGTGTATTTCATATACACTAGTGACAGAAGGAGAAAGCTGTTGTGTGTATATCATATACACTAGTGACAGGAGGAGAAAGCCGTTGTGTGTGTATTTCATATACACTAGTGACAGGAGGAGAAAGCTGTTGTGTGTATTTCATATACACTAGTGACAGGAGGAGAAAGCCGTTGTGTGTATTTCATATACACTAGTGACAGGAGGAGAAAGCTGTTGTGTGTATATCATATACACTAGTGACAGGAGGAGAAAGCTGTTGTGTGTATTTCATATACACTAGTGACAGGAGGAGAAAGCCGTTGTGTGTGTATTTCATATACACTAGTGACAGAAGGAGAAAGCTGTTGTGTGTGTATTTCATATACACTAGTGACAGAAGGAGAAAGCTGTTGTGTGTGTATTTCATATACACTAGTGACAGGAGGAGAAAGCTGTTGTGTGTATATCATATACACTAGTGACAGGAGGAGAAAGCTGTTGTGTGTATTTCATATACACTAGTGACAGAAGGAGAAAGCTGTTGTGTGTGTATTTCATATACACTAGTGACAGAAGGAGAAAGCTGTTGTGTGTATTTCATATACACTAGTGACAGGAGGAGAAAGCCGTTGTGTGTATTTCATATACACTAGTGACAGAAGGAGAAAGCCGTTGTGTGTATTTCATATACACTAGTGACAGAAGGAGAAAGCGGTTGTGTGTATTTCATATACACTAGTGACAGGAGGAGAAAGCTGTTGTGTGTATTTCATATACACTAGTGACAGGAGGAGAAAGCCGTTGTGTGTATTTCATATACACTAGTGACAGGAGGAGAAAGCCGTTGTGTGTATTTCATATACACTAGTGACAGGAGGAGAAAGCCGTTGTGTGTGTATTTCATATACACTAGTGACAGGAGGAGAAAGCTGTTGTGTGTATATTTCATATACACTAGTGACAGAAGGAGAAAGCTGTTGTGTGTATTTCATATACACTAGTGACAGGAGGAGAAAGCTGTTGTGTATGTATTTCATATACACTAGTGACAGAAGGAGAAAGCCGTTGTGTGTATTTCATATACACTAGTGACAGAAGGAGAAAGCTGTTGTGTGTATTTCATATACACTAGTGACAGGAGGAGAAAGCTGTTGTGTGTATTTCATATACACTAGTGACAGGAGGAGAAAGCCGTTGTGTGTATTTCATATACACTAGTGACAGAAGGAGAAAACTGTTGTGTGTATTTCATATACACTAGTGACAGAAGGAGAAAGCTGTTGTGTGTATTTCATATACACTAGTGACAGAAGGAGAAAGCGGTTGTGTGTATATCATATACACTAGTGACAGAAGGAGAAAGCGGTTGTGTGTATTTCATATATACTAGTGACAGGAGGAGAAAGCTGTTGTGTGTATTTCATATACACTAGTGACAGAAGGAGAAAGCCGTTGTGTGTATTTCATATACACTAGTGACAGGAGGAGAAAGCTGTTGTGTGTATTTCATATACACTAGTGACAGAAGGAGAAAGCTGTTGTGTGTATTTCATATACACTAGTGACAGGAGGAGAAAGCTGTTGTGTGTATTTCATATACACTAGTGACAGAAGGAGAAAGCTGTTGTGTGTATATCATATACACTAGTGACAGGAGGAGAAAGCTGTTGTGTGTATTTCATATACACTAGTGACAGGAGGAGAAAGCTGTTGTGTGTATTTCATATACACTAGTGACAGAAGGAGAAAGCTGTTGTGTGTATTTCATATACACTAGTGACAGGAGGAGAAAGCCGTTGTGTGTATTTCATATACACTAGTGACAGGAGGAGAAAGCTGTTGTGTGTATATCATATACACTAGTGACAGGAGGAGAAAGCTGTTGTGTGTATTTCATATACACTAGTGACAGAAGGAGAACGCCGTTGTGTGTATTTCATATACACTAGTGACAGAAGGAGAAAGCTGTTGTGTGTATTTCATATACACTAGTGACAGGAGGAGAAAGCCGTTGTGTGTATTTCATATACACTAGTGACAGGAGGAGAAAGCTGTTGTGTGTATTTCATATACACTAGTGACAGGAGGAGAAAGCTGTTGTGTGTATATCATATACACTAGTGACAGAAGGAGAAAGCTGTTGTGTGTATTTCATATACACTAGTGACAGAAGGAGAAAGCTGTTGTGTGTATTTCACACACACTAGTGACAGAAGGAGAAAACTGTTGTGTGTATTTCATATACACTAGTGACAGAAGGAGAAAGCCGTTGTGTGTATTTCATATACACTAGTGACAGAAGGAGAAAGCTGTTGTGTGTATTTCATATACACTAGTGACAGAAGGAGAAAGCCGTTGTGTGTATTTCATATACACTAGTGACAGAAGTAGAAAGTTGTTGTGTGTATTTCATATACACTAGTGACAGGAGGAGAAAGCTGTTGTGTGTATTTCATATACACTAGTGACAGGAGGAGAAAGCCGTTGTGTGTATTTCATATACACTAGTGACAGGAGGAGAAAGCTGTTGTGTGTATTTCATATACACTAGTGACAGGAGGAGAAAGCTGTTGTGTGTATTTCATATACACTAGTGACAGAAGGAGAAAGCCGTTGTGTGTGTATATCATATACACTAGTGACAGAAGGAGAAAGCTGTTGTGTGTATTTCATATACACTAGTGACAGAAGGAGAAAGCCGTTGTGTGTATTTCATATACACTAGTGACAGAAGTAGAAAGTTGTTGTGTGTATTTCATATACACTAGTGACAGAAGGAGAAAGCTGTTGTGTGTATTTCATATACACTAGTGACAGAAGGAGAAAGCTGTTGTGTGTATTTCATATACACTAGTGACAGAAGGAGAAAGCCGTTGTGTGTGTATATCATATACACTAGTGACAGAAGGAGAAAGCTGTTGTGTGTATTTCATATACACTAGTGACAGAAGGAGAAAGCCGTTGTGTGTATTTCATATACACTAGTGACAGAAGGAGAAAACTGTTGTGTGTATTTCATATACACTAGTGACAGAAGGAGAAAGCCGTTGTGTGTGTATATCATATACACTAGTGACAGAAGGAGAAAGCTGTTGTGTGTATTTCATATACACTAGTGACAGAAGGAGAAAGCCGTTGTGTGTATTTCATATACACTAGTGACAGAAGTAGAAAGTTGTTGTGTGTATTTCATATACACTAGTGACAGGAGGAGAAAGCTGTTGTGTGTATTTCATATACACTAGTGACAGGAGGAGAAAGCTGTTGTGTGTGTATTTCATATACACTAGTGACAGGAGGAGAAAGCTGTTGTGTGTATTTCATATACACTAGTGACAGGAGGAGAAAGCTGTTGTGTGTATTTCATATACACTAGTGACAGGAGGAGAAAGCTGTTGTGTGTATTTCATATACACTAGTGACAGAAGGAGAAAGCCGTTGTGTGTATATCATATACACTAGTGACAGAAGGAGAAAGCCGTTGTGTGTATTTCATATACACTAGTGACAGAAGGAGAAAGCCGTTGTGTGTATTTCATATACACTAGTGACAGAAGGAGAAAGCCGTTGTGTGTATTTCATATACACTAGTGACAGAAGGAGAAAGCCGTTGTGTGTATTTCATACACACTAGTGACAGAAGGAGAAAGCCGTTGTGTGTATTTCATATATACTAGTGACAGAAGGAGAAAGCTGTTGTGTATGTATTTCATATACACTAGTGACAGGAGGAGAAAGCCGTTGTGTGTATTTCATATACACTAGTGACAGGAGGAGAAAGCTGTTGTGTGTATTTCATATACACTAGTGACAGAAGGAGAAAGCTGTTGTGTGTATTTCATATACACTAGTGACAGAAGGAGAAAGCTGTTGTGTGTATTTCATATACACTAGTGACAGAAGGAGAAAGCTGTTGTGTGTATTTCATATACACTAGTGACAGAAGGAGAAAGCCGTTGTGTGTATTTCATATACACTAGTGACAGAAGGAGAAAGCTGTTGTGTGTATTTCATATACACTAGTGACAGGAGGAGAAAGCCGTTGTGTGTATTTCATATACACTAGTGACAGAAGGAGAAAGCTGTTGTGTGTATTTCATATACACTAGTGACAGAAGGAGAAAGCTGATGTGTGTATTTCATATACACTAGTGACAGAAGGAGAAAGCTGTTGTGTGTGTATTTCATATACACTAGTGACAGGAGGAGAAAGCTGTTGTGTGTATTTCATATACACTAGTGACAGAAGGAGAAAGCTGATGTGTGTATTTCATATACACTAGTGACAGGAGGAGAAAGCTGTTGTGTGTATTTCATATACACTAGTGACAGGAGGAGAAAGCTGTTGTGTGTGTATTTCATATACACTAGTGACAGAAGGAGAAAGCTGATGTGTGTATTTCATATACACTAGTGACAGAAGGAGAAAGCTGTTGTGTGTATTTCATATACACTAGTGACAGAAGGAGAAAGCTGTTGTGTGTATTTCATATACACTAGTGACAGAAGGAGAAAGCTGATGTGTGTATTTCATATACACTAGTGACAGAAGGAGAAAGCGGTTGTGTGTATTTCATATATACTAGTGACAGAAGGAGAAAGCGGTTGTGTGTATTTCATATATACTAGTGACAGAAGGAGAAAGCTGTTGTGTATGTATTTCATATACACTAGTGACAGAAGGAGAAAGCTGGTGTGTGTATTTCATATACACTAGTGACAGGAGGAGAAAGCTGGTGTGTGTATTTCATATACACTAGTGACAGGAGGAGAAAGCTGGTGTGTGTATTTCATATACACTAGTGACAGGAGGAGAAAGCTGTTGTGTATGTATTTCATATACACTAGTGACAGAAGGAGAAAGCTGATGTGTGTATTTCATATACACTAGTGACAGAAGGAGAAAGCTGTTGTGTGTATTTCATATACATTAGTGACAGGAGGAGAAAGCAGTTGTGTGTATTTCGTATACACTAGTGACAGAAGGGATGTTAGGATACAGCGTTACCGCTCCTTTACTCTAACATTAGCGCCCCCTCCAGGCCTTACTCCACCGTGTGATGGAGACATCTGCCCCGGGGGGTACCCAGTCTTGGTGTACCAGCTGTTTGGGGTGCTGCTAGTTGTACCCCTGTACTATAACGCGGAAGGCTCCCAGGAGTTAATGAGTCTGTGAATGCTCGGCTGCAGTGCTGGGATTACACTCCCATCCCATGAATATTTATAGGATAAGTTAACCCTTTCAGGTATGGGTTCCTTTCACTCTACATATCTTTTCTAGGGCAGTTTTAACCCTTTGAATGCCAAGAAGATACCAGCACACTGCAGTGAGTTGACTTCCTTCCTGGCACTCATAGGGTTAAGTTATTGCTATGTGCTGGGGGAAGTACAAATTAGAGGCCTCGTGCCTCTCCAGCATGCAAGGAGTTAATAACGACCCTCGCTTTGTCCTCCTGCTATCACTTAGTAATAAGGCGCATAGGGAGGCTGATGCACTAGGAAAACATGGAGAAATTCCAGTACATCAAACCAGTAAACATGCCTATTGGTTTAAATGTGACTTTTAACCCCTTGAAGGCTAGAGGGGTCTCCAATACACTGCAATAGTGTGCGCTCACATCTAAACACAATGCTAAGTGCTGACACTTACAGAAGACTGCCACAATTCCAAGTTTTTACAACAGGCTTCACACAATGCCAAGTCTTACCATCCACCTTCACACAATGCCAAGTCTTACCATCCACCTTCACACAATGCCAAGTCTTACCATCCACCTTTACACAATGCTCAGTTTTCACACCAGGCTTCACACAATGCTGAGGCTTCACATCCACCTTCACACAATGCTGGGGTTTCACATCCACCTTCACACAATGCCAAGGCTTACCATCCAACTTCACACAATGCCGAGGATTACCATCCATCTTCACCAATGCTGAGGCTTCACATCCACCTTTACACAATGCTGAGGCTTTACATCCACCTTCACACAATGCTGTGGTTTCACATCCACCTTCACACAATGCTGTGGTTTCACATCCACCTTCACACAATGCCGAGGCTTACCATCCGCCTTCGCACAATGCCGAGGCTTACCATTCATCTTCGCACAATGCTGAGGCTTCACATCCACCTTCACACAATGCCGAGGCTTACCATCGATCTTCGCACAATGCTGAGGCTTCACATCCACCTTCACACAATGCTGAGGTTTACCATCCATCTGAACACAATGCTGAGGTCTACCATCCACCTTCACAAAATGCTGAGGCTTACCATCCACCTTCACACAATGATGAGGCATTACTCCCATTTTCACAGCCAGTAGTTGGTTGGGATGATGGGATTTGTAGGTCTGACAGGTCACTCTCTCTGCCTTAAATGCATGGGAGATGTCCCTACAGTTCAGTGGGTTACAAGACAAATTAAAAACAAAGCTTTCCCCATGGTGTGTGTGTTCAGTCCTAGAATGTAACCTCTTTCTTTGTGGATACGACATCACGAATGCCAGATAGGAATGTAGTCACTAGTAACCCCTCAGGCACTCAGTAGGTTAAGCTGTAATCTTACTGGTGACCAATCCCTGCTCCCCAATCCTACGTCCGTTACTCTCTGATGACATCATAACAGGCGTCACAGATTGAGAGACACAATAAGATTTATCATTCAGACCGTGACGGAGATCAGTCGCAGGACCAGGGAGATTCATTCTGTGGAGTCAGGAACAGGGGAGCCGTTCGCACTACTACCACCTCCCCATAATGACCTTTTATTTCTTAATAAGAACAAACCACTGGCCACAAGGTCACCTAGAACCCTAATTCCCCTATAAGGCTCGCCCCTGTTGCCATCTGATTTACTAACAATAATGTTCAGAATTGTTTAGAGCAGAAATAACACATCCTAATAATTATAACACTCCCGATTACCTGTTATCAAGAAATCTTAATGGCCTTTATGAATTCTGCCCTTTATGCCTTTGTAGAAGAGATACCATCATCCGCCTGGACTGGATGTCAGGTCTGTAGAGGAGGACATGACAGTTACTGGCAGGATGTCAGGTCTGTAGAGGAGGACATGACAGTTACTGGCAGGATGTCAGGTCCATGGAGGCAGACATGACAGTTACTGGCAGGATGTCAGGTCCATGGAGGCAGACATGACAGTTACTGGCAGGATATCAGGTCCATGGAGGAAGACATGACAGTTACTGGCAGGATGTCAGGTCCATGGAGGAGGACATGACAGTTACTGGCAGGATATCAGGTCCATGGAGGAGGACATGACAGTTACTGGCAGGATATCAGGTCCATGGAGGAGGACATGACAGTTACTGGCAGGATGTCAGGTCCATGGAGGCAGACATGACAGTAACTGGCAGGATGTCAGGTCCATGGAGGCGGACATGACAGTTACTGGCAGGATGTCAGGTCCATGGAGGCAGACATGACAGTTACTGGCAGGATGTCAGGTCCATGGAGGCGGACATGACAGTTACTGGCAGGATGTCAGGTCCATGGAAGAAGACATGACAGTTGCTGGCAGGATGTCAGGTCCATGGAGGAGGACATGACAGTTACTGGCAGGATATCAGGTCCATGGAGGAGGACATGACAGTTACTGGCAGGATATCAGGTCCATGGAGGCAGACATGACAGTTACAGGCAGGATGTCAGGTCCATGGAGGAGGTCATGACAGTTACTGGCAGGATATCAGGTCCATGGAGGAGGACATGACAGTTACTGGCAGGATGTCAGGTCCATGGAGGCGGACATGACAGTAACTGGTAGGATGTCAGGTCCATGGAGGCGGACATGACAGTTACTGGCAGGATATCAGGTCCATGGAGGAGGACATGACAGTTACTGGCAGGATGTCAGGTCCGTGGAGGCGGACATGACAGTTACTGGCAGGATGTCAGGTCCATGGAGGCAGACATGACAGTTACTGGCAGGAAGTCAGGTCCATGGAGGAGACATGACAGTTACTGGCAGGATGTAAGGTCCATGGAGGAGGACATGACAGTTACTGGCAGGATGTCAGGTCCATGGAGGCGGACATGTCAGTAACTGGCAGGATGTCAGGTCCATGGAGGAGGACATGACAGTTACTGGCAGGATGTCAGGTCCATGGAGGCAGACATGTCAGTTACTGGCAGGATATCAGGTCCATGGAGGAGGACATGACAGTTACTGGCAGGATGTCAGGTCCATGGAGGCAGACATGACAGTTACTGGCAGGATGTCAGGTCCATGGAAGAAGACATGACAGTTGCTGGCAGGATGTCAGGTCCAGGGGGGCGGACATCACTGTTACTGGAAGGATGTCAGGTCCATGGAGGCGGACATGACAGTTACTGGTAGTTCTTTTTTAAATCTTAAAGAGCATGAGCCTACTTAACCCTTTAAGGACCACAGGGATATGTAATGCATTGTAAACCAATATATTACACACCCCGGTCATTAAAACATTAAAATTACCGTGTGAAATTAGAGTCTGAGTCCTGTCATGTCTGCCCCGTGGATGTGACATCAGGACTGACTGCTGATGTTATCTTTTGAATCAGTAAGCACACAAAATTTCAGAAGGGACATTAGGATTCTCTGGCCGTAGCAAGGTAAGTGGGTGGTTATTATTAGGTTCAGTTTGCACAGCTTAGATTTGAACAAACATTTATTTTGATAGATCGAATGAATAGCTTTAAGATGTATAGTTATTTATCAGTCATGTAAGGAAACATCTAACTGAACAAAAAACTGCCTAATTATATTAACATATTTCACTGAAAAGGCTGGTTGTGAGTGTGACACACACTTGGTACAGTACACACCCCAAACAGTTTGATTGTGTGCACAAAATGCACTGGAGAAAGCAAAACAGTACACCAACTGATCAAATTGGACTTTCCACTAAACCAACATTAACCAAAACATTAACCCAAAACAATCAAACTGAACAAATAACATTACACCAAAACATCACAATTAATCAAACAAAACATTATACTAGTACAACTGAACTAATCAAACAAAACATTATACCATAATAACTGAACTAATCAAACAAACATTATACCCTAATAACTGAACTGATCAACCAAAACATTATACCAGAACAACTGAACTAATCAACCAAAACATTATACCCTAATAACTGAACTAATCAACCAAAACATTATACCATAATAACTGAACTGATCAAATAAAACATTTTACCCTAATAACTGAACTAATCAAACAAAACATTATACCCTAATAAATGAACTGATCAACTAAAACATTATACCATAATAACTGAACTAATCAACCAAAACATTATACCAGAACAACTGAACTGATAAAACAAAACATTATACCATAATAACTGAACTAATCAACCAAAACATTATACCATTATAACTGAACTGATCAACCAAAACATTATACCCTAATAACTGAACTAATCAACCAAAACATTATAACAGAACAACTGATCTAATCAATCAAAACATTATACCATAATAACTGAACTGATCAAATAAAACATTTTACCCTAATAACTGAACTAATCAAATAAAACATTATACCCTAATAACTGAACTAATAAACCAAAACATTATACCCTAATAACTGAACTAATCAACCAAAACATTATACCAGAACAACTGAACTAATCAAAAAAAACATTATACCATAATAACTGAACTGATCAAATAAAACATTTTACCATAATAACTGAACTAATCAAACAAAACATTATACCGTAATAACTGAACTGATCAACTAAAACATTATACCATAATAACTGAACTAATCAACCAAAACATTATACCAGAACAACTGAACTGATCAACCAAAACATTATACCAGAACTGAACTAATCAACCAAAACATTATACCCTAATAACTGAACTGATCAAATAAAACATTTACCCTAATAACTGATCAAACAAAACAATATACCATAATAACTGAACTAATCAACCAAAACATTATACCCTAATAACTGAACTGATCAACTAAAACATTATACCATAATAACTGAACTAATCAACCAAAACATTATACAAGAACAACTGAACTGATAAAACAAAACATTATACCATAATAACTGAACTAATCAACCAAAACATTATACTAGAACAACTGAACTGATCAAACAAAACATTATAACATAATAACTGAACTGATCAAACAAAACATTATACCATAACAACTGAACTGATAAAACACATGTAAAATAGATTGGTTATGCGAGCAAAGCTCGCTCAATTAAACAACAACTAATCAAACAAAACATTATACCATAAAACTGAACTAATCAACCAAAATATTATACCAGAACAACTGAACTAATCAAACAAAACATTATACCATAATAAGTGAACTGATCAAATAAAATAGATTGATTATGCGAGCAAAGCTCGCTCAACGAAACAACAAAATATCAATAAAAAATGAATTCTATTTAAGCAAAAATTACATTACACAAAATGACTTACAAAGGAAAAGATCAGTGAAGAAAGAGGGAAGAAGTGAACATTAAACTGATGTTATAATTTTCACTCATGCAATCCAAAGCAGGGAAACCACTTAAAGTTCAGACAGTTATTAATTAAATCATATGTGTTAAATAACGGGCAAAGCAATTTCATACATACACACACATATATACACACATTTACATACACACACATACAGACACACACACACATACATACACACACAGACACACATACACATACACACAGACACATACATACATACACAGACACACACACATACAGACACATACATACACACATACAGACACATACATACACAGACACACATACACAGACACACACACACATACACACACACACACACATACATAGACACACATAGACATTAAACAGGACTTTTGTCACCCTAAGATAATTTTGGTTCATAAAGAGAAGTATAATCTGCCCATAAAGTGGGTGCAATTCTACCAGTAGAAAGTGGGGTAGGTTTGCCCTGGGACATCACCAATTAATATACTGCGCAGATAATTCACTCTGCCATTTACACATAACGTTCATTTCTCTAATCCTGTGTGTTTTACAGAGATATTGCCAACAGAACAATTCAGAAGATTTTATTTCTCTGTAAAATAACCGTCCCTTATGGTGACACGACCGTTTTAAGGAAATTAAGAACCACTTAGTCCTAAAGCTGTAAGTAACGATTGTGTTGGAGGCGGCTCTAGGACCCAGGAGGTGAGATGTATAGTGCTATTCATTTTGCTGTCTATTTAGAAGCACACGATCTGAGCTCTAGGACTAAAGTAAGTGATATTATTGTTTTCATCGAATTAAGTAACCGCTGCAATTAAACAGACGTGTGTGCGCAGACCCTATACTTTATCATTAATTCAGTATAATTCGCCTTCTCTCCTAGTGACTAATTGTACCAAGAACAAGCTCCTGTCCTAACCGGCTGCATTAACAGACAATAACCCCATCCAATAGCGCTTCCCCACCGTAATCTGGGCAGAAAATCCTAATGGCCTCAATGAACCAAATTTCCACAAATTAATGTATATATGTATCTTTATTTATATAGCGCCATACGTGTACACAGCGCTTTACAGTGTATGTGTGTATCTTTATTTATATAGCGCCATACGTGTACACGGCGCTTTACATTGTATGTGTGTATCTTTATTTATATAGCGCCATACATGTACACACCGCTTTACATTGTATTTGTGTATCTTTATTTATATAGCGCCATACGTGTACACAGCTCTTTACATTGTATGTGTGTATCTTTATTTATATAGCGCCATACGTGTACACAGCTCTTTACAGTGTATGTGTGTATCTTTATACGTGTACACGGCGCTTTACATTGTATGTGTGTATCTTTATTTATATAGCGCCATACGTGTACACAGCTCTTTACAGTGTATGTGTGTATCTTTATACGTGTACACGGCGCTTTACATTGTATGTGTGTATCTTTATTTATATAGCGTCATACGTGTACACAGCTCTTTACATTGTATGTGTGTGTGTCTTTATTTATATAGCGCCATACACGTACACAGCGCTTTACATTGTATGTGTGTATCTTTATTTATATAGCGCCATACGTGTACACAGCGCTTTACATTGTATGTGTGTATCTTTATTTATACAGCGCCATACATGTACACAGAGCTTTATATTGTATGTGTGTATCTTTATTTATATAGCGCTGTACGTGTACACAACGCTTTACATTGTATGTGTGTATCTTTATTTATATAGCACCATACGTGTACACAACGCTTTACATTGTATGTGTGTATGTCAGTACTACCCTATTTAAGGGGTGAATGTTTGCTGCATGAAACCCTCACTCGGTGTAGAGAGGGCCACAGCGAGTATGCGCAGGCAGCAATATGATATGGAAGAAGGAGAAACAAGATTTCTACAAACACCAGGAGGATACCCAGATGCAGGACTGAAGGAAACCCAGACAGTTACCCACAACACTCATATATATATATATACACAAACGGAAACCATGCATATACATAAAAGAGAGTGACGTACTGAGTACCTGAGGTCCGAGAGGCTGGCCGGAATCCTCAGGAAGCAGGCATGGAGCAGAGAGGCTGCTAGTTGAAGCGGGAAGCAGGAACAAGCTGGAGACTGGAGCAGAAGACAAGCTGCCGCTGAAGACTGGAGCAGAGAGACAGGCCACAGACTGGAACTGGAGCAGGAGTCAAGCTGAAGCTGGAGACTGGAGCAGGAGGCAAGCTGAAGCTGGAGACTGGAGCAGGAGGCAAGCTGCAGCTGGAACTGGAGCAGGAGGCAGGCTGAAGCTGGAGACTGGAGCAGGAGGCAAGCTGAAGCTGGAGACTGGAGCAGGAGGCAAGCTGCAGCTGGAACTGGAGCAGGAGGCAGGCTGAAAGCTGGAGACTGGAACAGGAGCCAGACAGGGGATAACCCTGGCGAACCCAGACAAGCTCTTAAGAGAAAACAGTACAGCTAACCGCTGTAAGGAAACTCAGACTGAGCACCGAGAAGGACGTCGCGCCACAGTATATGCGGTCCAGGACCGACGTCATCGCAGCCGGACGGCATGACCGACGCTGCGACGCCGTTGCCTAGCGACGCCACCCGGAAGAGAGAGAGCCGCACGCCGCCCATGGCGAGCCTCGCGCCGACAGTGTATCTTTATTTATATAGCGCCGTACGTGTACACATCGCTTTACATTGTATGTGTGTATCTTTATTTATATAGCGTCGTACGTGTACACATCGCTTTACATTGTATGTGTGTATCTTTATTTATATAGCGCCGTACGTGTACACATCGCTTTACATTGTACGTGTGTGTCTTTATTTATATAGCGCCATACGTGTACACAGCGCTTTACATTGTATGTGTATATCTTTATTTATATAGCGCCATACATGTACACAGCGCTTTATATTGTGTGTATCTTTATTTATATAGCGACATACATGTACACAACGCTTTATATTGTATGTGTGTATCTTTATTTATACAGTGCTATACGTGTACACAACGCTTTACATTGTATGTGTGTATCTTTATTTATATAGCGCCATACCTGTACACAGCGCTTTATATTGTATGTGTGTATCTTTATTTATTTAGTGCTATACGTGTACACAGCGCTTTACATTGTATGTGTGTATCTTTATTTATATAGCGCCATACCTGTACACAGCGCTTTATATTGTATGTGTGTATCTTTATTTATATACCGCTGTACGTGTATACAGAGCTTTATATTGTATGTGTGTATCTTTATTTATATAGCGCTATACGTGTACACAGCGCTTTACATTGTATGTGTGTATCTTTATTTATATAGCGCCATACGTGTATACAGCGCTTTACATTAGTTAAAATAATATAATAAAAAAACTACAGAACAGGGTTAAGAGCATTGAGCTTTAGTGCCATCATTGCATTATTTGTGGGGGAAAGTGCAGCAAGGGAATCAGACTGGGGAAGGGACCCTGCCCCAAGGGCTTACAATCTAAGTTGAATGTCCAATAAGTACTGGATTTCATATCTACAGAGACAGGAACTGATCCTTTTCCAGGACTCCAAACTCTTCCCAATTAAAGCTTCGTACAAATCTGTCAGTAGGGGGAGTTTGTGGTCGTGGGATCCCGCAAAAAGATTTGATATCTGCCCCAAGTATGAAATAAAGTAATTTTGGGGAACGAGTCCACGCAGCATTGATTTGTAGTAATGGTCACTTTCTGCTGCAATTAAGGAGCAAGTAATCATCTTCCAGTTGAGTAAACCCCCCGCTGTTGGGAGACTGATATTTCCGGAGTTATTACAGATTAAAGATGAGAGTTGGTACCGTGTTAAACGTAGATATACAAATGGCAAATATAGTCAGGTTAATACCTTTATTGGCTAACTAAGCACATTTAGGATGCAAGCCTTCAAGACATCTTAGGTCTCTTCCTCAGACATATAGATAACATGTCTCCTGTATTACTCTTGGCTCTTACATTAAAGGTGCCCTCTGGTGGTCAGATTTCACTTAGTTATTCTGTTGCATTCTATGGGAGAGGTGAGTCATTGACATAAAGTTCTCCACAGAATGTGATTGAAAGTGCTGAGTCACTTCTTGTCAGAACATTTCAAGAAGTGATCCCACTGTAATTCACTTCCTGACAATTTGAACTGATGTGTGTCAGTCTGTCTGCGGATACATGGGTGTATATGTGTATGTGTCTCTCTGCGTGTATGTGTCTCTGATAATATATGTGTGTGTGTGTTTGTGTACATGTACAGCCTTTGTATTGTTCAGACAGACATGAATGAAGGTCTCAGCCAGTCACGTACTGTGTTTTCCTCCATCACTGGAAGGGGTTAATGAGTCTATTTATCACTGCCCTGCAGGCCTGCCGCTGCCCTATTTGTAGGTCTGAGATTGTTGTACCAGTCACAGCTGGTGCCATATGGATTTGTCATTACATTCCGGTGGCGGCTGCTGTCCCTCCTGGTCTGGATGTCATTCCTGAGTCACAAGAGGAAATCACAGAGAGGTGAACAGCTCATGTCCCTCCTGGCCTGGATGTAATTCCTGAGTCACAAGGGGAGATCACAGAGCGGTGAACAGCTCATGTCCCTCCTGGTCTGGATGTCATTCCTGAGTCACAAGAGGAAATCACAGAGAGGTGAACAGCTCATGTCCCTCCTGGCCTGGATGTAATTCCTGAGTCACAAGGGGAGATCACAGAGCGGTGAACAGCTCATGTCCCTCCTGGCCTGGATGTCATTCCTGAGTCACAAGGGGAGATCACAGAGCGGTGAACAGCTCATGTCCCTCCTGGCCTTGATGTCATTCCAGAGTCACAGGGGGAGATCACAGAGCGGTGAACAGCTCATGTCCCTCCTGGTCTTCATGTCATTCCGGAGTCACAAGAGGAAATCACAGAGAGGTGAACAGCTCATGTCCCTCCTGGCCTTGATGTAATTCCGGAGTCACAGGGGGAGATCACAGAGCGGTGAACAGCTCATGTCCCTCCTGGCCTTGATGTTATTCCGGAGTCACAAGGGGAGATCACAGAGCGGTGAACAGCTCATGTCCCTCCTGGCCTTGATGTCATTCCTGAGTCACAAGGGGAGATCACAGAGAGGTGAACAGCTCATGTCCCTCCTGGTCTTGATGTCATTCCGGAGTCACAAGGGGAGATCACAGAGCGGTGAACAGCTCATGTCCCTCCTGGCCTTGATGTCATTCCGGAGTCACAAGGTGAGATCACAGAGCGGTGAACAGCTCATGTCCCTCCTGGCCTTGATGTCATTCCTGAGTCACAAGGGGAGATCACAGAGAGGTGAACAGCTCATGTCCCTCCTGGTCTTGATGTCATTCCGGAGTCACAAGGGGAGATCACAGAGCGGTGAACAGCTCATGTCCCTCCTGGCCTTGATGTAATTCCGGAGTCACAGGGGGAGATCACAGAGAGGTGAACAGCTCATGTCCCTCCTGGCCTGGATGTCATTCCTGAGTCACAAGGGGAGATCACAGAGCGGTGAACAGCTCATGTCCCTCCTGGCCTTGATGTCATTCCTGAGTCACAGGGGGAGATCACAGAGCGGTGAACAGCTCATGTCCCTCCTGGTCTTGATGTCATTCCGGAGTCACAAGGGGAGATCACAGAGCGGTGAACAGCTCATGTCCCTCCTGGCCTTGATGTAATTCCGGAGTCACAGGGGGAGATCACAGAGAGGTGAACAGCTCATGTCCCTCCTGGCCTGGATGTCATTCCTGAGTCACAAGGGGAGATCACAGAGCGGTGAACAGCTCATGTCCCTCCTGGCCTTGATGTCATTCCTGAGTCACAAGGGGAGATCACAGAGAGGTGAACAGCTCATGTCCCTCCTGGTCTTGATGTAATTCCGGAGTCACAAGGGGAGATCACAGAGAGGTGAACAGCTCATGTCCCTCCTGGCCTGGATGTCATTCCGGAGTCACAAGGGGAGATCACAGAGCGGTGAACAGCTCATGTCCCTCCTGGCCTGGATGTCATTCCGGAGTCACAAGGGGAGATCACAGAGCGGTGAACAGCTCATGTCCCTCCTGGTCTTGATGTCATTCCAGAGTCACAGGGGGAGATCACAGAGAGGTGAACAGCTCATGTCCCTCCTGGTCTTGATGTAATTCCGGAGTCACAAGAGGAGATCACAGAGCGGTGAACAGCTCATGTCCCTCCTGGCCTTGATGTAATTCCGGAGTCACAAGGGGAGATCACAGAGAGGTGAACAGCTCATGTCCCTCCTGGTCTTGATGTCATTCCGGAGTCACAAGGGGAGATCACAGAGAGGTGAACAGCTCATGTCCCTCCTGGTCTTGATGTAATTCCGGAGTCACAAGGGGAGATCACAGTGGGGTGAACAGCTCATGTCCCTCCTGGTCTTGATGTCATTCCGGAGTCACAAGGGGAGATCACAGAGAGGTGAACAGCTCATGTCCCTCCTGGTCTTGATGTCATTCCGGAGTCACAGGGGGAGATCACAGAGAGGTGAACAGCTCATGTCCCTCCTGGCCTTGATGTCATTCCAGAGTCACAGGGGGAGATCACAGAGCGGTGAACAGCTCATGTCCCTTCTGGTCTTGATGTCATTCCGGAGTCACAGGGGGAGATCACAGAGAGGTGAACAGCTCATGTCCCTTCTGGTCTTGATGTCATTCCGGAGTCACAAGGGGAGATCACAGAGCGGTGAACAGCTCATGTCCCTCCTGGCCTTGATGTCATTCCAGAGTCACAGGGGGAGATCACAGAGAGGTGAACAGCTCATGTCCCTCCTGGCCTTGATGTCATTCCAGAGTCACAAGGGGAGATCACAGAGCGGTGAACAGCTCATGTCCCTCCTGGTCTTGATGTAATTCCGGAGTCACAGGGGGAGATCACAGAGAGGTGAACAGCTCATGTCCCTCCTGGTCTTGATGTAATTCCGTAGTCACAGGGGGAGATCACAGAGAGGTGAACAGCTCATGTCCCTCCTGGTCTTGATGTCATTCCAGAGTCACAAGGGGAGATCACAGAGAGGTGAACAGCTCATGTCCCTCCTGGTCTTGATGTAATTCCGGAGTCACAAGGGGAGATCACAGAGCGGTGAACAGCTCATGTCCCTCCTGGCCTTGATGTCATTCCGGAGTCACAAGGGGAGATCACAGAGCGGTGAACAGCTCATGTCCCTCCTGGCCTTGATGTCATTCCGGAGTCACAAGGGGAGATCACAGAGAGGTGAACAGCTCATGTCCCTCCTGGTCTTGATGTCATTCCGGAGTCACAAGGGGAGATCACAGAGCGGTGAACAGCTCATGTCCCTCCTGGTCTTGATGTCATTCCGGAGTCACAAGGGGAGATCACAGAGAGGTGAACAGCTCATGTCCCTCCTGGTCTTGATGTAATTCCGGAGTCACAAGGGGAGATCACAGAGCGGTGAACAGCTCATGTCCCTCCTGGTCTTGATGTCATTCCGGAGTCACAAGGGGAGATCACAGAGCGGTGAACAGCTCATGTCCCTCCTGGTCTTGATGTCATTCCGGAGTCACAAGGGGAGATCACAGAGCGGTGAACAGCTCATGTCCCTCCTGGCCTTGATGTCATTCCGGAGTCACAAGGGGAGATCACAGAGCAGTGAACAGCTCATGTCCCTCCTGGTCTTGATGTAATTCCTGAGTCACAGGGGGAGATCACAGAGAGGTGAACAGCTCATGTCCCTCCTGGTCTTGATGTCATTCCGGAGTCACAAGGGGAGATCACAGAGAGGTGAACAGCTCATGTCCCTCCTGGTCTTGATGTAATTCCGTAGTCACAGGGGGAGATCACAGAGAGGTGAACAGCTCATGTCCCTCCTGGTCTTGATGTCATTCCGGAGTCACAGGGGGAGATCACAGAGAGGTGAACAGCTCATGTCCCTCCTGGTCTTGATGTAATTCCGGAGTCACAAGGGGAGATCACAGAGCAGTGAACAGCTCATGTCCCTCCTGGTCTTGATGTCATTCCGGAGTCACAGGGGGAGATCACAGAGAGGTGAACAGCTCATGTCCCTCCTGGTCTTGATGTAATTCCAGAGTCACAAGGGGAGATCACAGAGCGGTGAACAGCTCATGTCCCTCCTGGTCTTGATGTCATTCCGGAGTCACAGGGGGAGATCACAGAGAGGTGAACAGCTCATGTCCCTCCTGGCCTTGATGTCATTCCGGAGTCACAAGGGGAGATCACAGAGAGGTGAACAGCTCATGTCCCTCCTGGTCTTGATGTCATTCCGGAGTCACAAGGGGAAATCACAGAGAGGTGAACAGCTCATGTCCCTCCTGGCCTTGATGTCATTCCGGAGTCACAGGGGGAGATCACAGAGAGGTGAACAGCTCATGTCCCTCCTGGCCTTGATGTAATTCCTGAGTCACAAGGGGAGATCACAGAGAGGTGAACAGCTCATGTCCCTCCTGGTCTTGATGTCATTCCGGAGTCACAAGGGGAGATCACAGAGAGGTGAACAGCTCATGTCCCTCCTGGCCTTGATGTAATTCCTGAGTCACAAGGGGAGATCACAGAGAGGTGAACAGCTCATGTCCCTCCTGGTCTTGATGTCATTCCGGAGTCACAAGGGGAGATCACAGAGAGGTGAACAGCTCATGTCCCTCCTGGCCTTGATGTAATTCCTGAGTCACAGGGGGAGATCACAGAGCGGTGAACAGCTCATGTCCCTCCTGGTCTTGATGTCATTCCGGAGTCACAGGGGGAGATCACAGAGAGGTGAA
Organism: Rhinophrynus dorsalis; assembly: GCA_037306005.1. Classification (NCBI taxonomy): domain Eukaryota; kingdom Metazoa; phylum Chordata; class Amphibia; order Anura; family Rhinophrynidae; genus Rhinophrynus; species Rhinophrynus dorsalis. The sequence goes on along the minus strand of CM074727.1, from coordinate 2,633,597 downwards.
CAGCTCATGTCCCTCCTGGTCTTGATGTCATTCCGGAGTCACAGGGGGAGATCACAGAGCGGTGAACAGCTCATGTCCCTCCTGGTCTTGATGTAATTCCGGAGTCACAAGGGGAGATCACAGAGCGGTGAACAGCTCATGTCCCTCCTGGTCTTGATGTCATTCCTGAGTCACAAGGGGAGATCACAGAGCAGTGAACAGCTCATGTCCCTCCTGGTCTTGATGTCATTCCGGAGTCACAGGGGGAGATCACAGAGAGGTGAACAGCTCATGTCCCTCCTGGCCTTGATGTAATTCCTGAGTCACAGGGGGAGATCACAGAGCGGTGAACAGCTCATGTCCCTCCTGGTCTTGATGTCATTCCAGAGTCACAAGGGGAGATCACAGAGAGGTGAACAGCTCATGTCCCTCCTGGTCTTGATGTCATTCCGGAGTCACAAGGGGAGATCACAGAGAGGTGAACAGCTCATGTCCCTCCTGGTCTTGATGTAATTCCGGAGTCACAAGGGGAGATCACAGAGAGGTGAACAGCTCATGTCCCTCCTGGTCTTGATGTCATTCCGGAGTCACAGGGGGAGATCACAGAGCAGTGAACAGCTCATGTCCCTCCTGGTCTTGATGTCATTCCGGAGTCACAGGGGGAGATCACAGAGCGGTGAACAGCTCATGTCCCTCCTGGTCTTGATGTCATTCCGGAGTCACAAGGGGAGATCACAGAGCGGTGAACAGCTCATGTCCCTCCTGGTCTTGATGTCATTCCGGAGTCACAGGGGGAGATCACAGAGAGGTGAACAGCTCATGTCCCTCCTGGCCTTGATGTAATTCCTGAGTCACAGGGGGAGATCACAGAGCGGTGAACAGCTCATGTCCCTCCTGGTCTTGATGTCATTCCAGAGTCACAAGGGGAGATCACAGAGAGGTGAACAGCTCATGTCCCTCCTGGTCTTGATGTCATTCCGGAGTCACAAGGGGAGATCACAGAGAGGTGAACAGCTCATGTCCCTCCTGGCCTTGATGTCATTCCGGAGTCACAAGGTGAGATCACAGAGCGGTGAACAGCTCATGTCCCTCCTGGTCTTGATGTCATTCCGGAGTCACAAGGGGAGATCACAGAGCAGTGAACAGCTCATGTCCCTCCTGGTCTTGATGTCATTCCGGAGTCACAGGGGGAGATCACAGAGAGGTGAACAGCTCATGTCCCTCCTGGCCTTGATGTAATTCCTGAGTCACAGGGGGAGATCACAGAGCGGTGAACAGCTCATGTCCCTCCTGGTCTTGATGTCATTCCAGAGTCACAAGGGGAGATCACAGAGAGGTGAACAGCTCATGTCCCTCCTGGTCTTGATGTCATTCCGGAGTCACAAGGGGAGATCACAGAGAGGTGAACAGCTCATGTCCCTCCTGGTCTTGATGTAATTCCGGAGTCACAGGGGGAGATCACAGAGCGGTGAACAGCTCATGTCCCTCCTGGTCTTGATGTCATTCCTGAGTCACAAGGGGAGATCACAGAGCGGTGAACAGCTCATGTCCCTCCTGGTCTTGATGTCATTCCGGAGTCACAAGGGGAGATCACAGAGAGGTGAACAGCTCATGTCCCTCCTGGCCTGGATGTCATTCCGGAGTCACAAGGGGAGATCACAGAGAGGTGAACAGCTCATGTCCCTCCTGGCCTGGATGTCATTCCGGAGTCACAGGGGGAGATCACAGAGAGGTGAACAGCTCATGTCCCTCCTGGTCTTGATGTCATTCCGGAGTCACAAGGGGAGATCACAGAGCGGTGAACAGCTCATGTCCCTCCTGGTCTTGATGTCATTCCGGAGTCACAAGGGGAGATCACAGAGAGGTGAACAGCTCATGTCCCTCCTGGCCTGGATGTCATTCCGGAGTCACAAGGGGAGATCACAGAGAGGTGAACAGCTCATGTCCCTCCTGGTCTTGATGTCATTCCGGAGTCACAGGGGGAGATCACAGAGCGGTGAACAGCTCATGTCCCTCCTGGTCTTGATGTCATTCCGGAGTCACAAGGGGAGATCACAGAGAGGTGAACAGCTCATGTCCCTCCTGGCCTGGATGTCATTCCGGAGTCACAAGGGGAGATCACAGAGAGGTGAACAGCTCATGTCCCTCCTGGTCTTGATGTCATTCCGGAGTCACAGGGGGAGATCACAGAGCGGTGAACAGCTCATGTCCCTCCTGGTCTTGATGTCATTCCTGAGTCACAAGGGGAGATCACAGAGCGGTGAACAGCTCATGTCCCTCCTGGTCTTGATGTCATTCCGGAGTCACAAGGGGAGATCACAGAGAGGTGAACAGCTCATGTCCCTCCTGGCCTGGATGTCATTCCGGAGTCACAAGGGGAGATCACAGAGAGGTGAACAGCTCATGTCCCTCCTGGCCTGGATGTCATTCCGGAGTCACAGGGGGAGATCACAGAGAGGTGAACAGCTCATGTCCCTCCTGGTCTTGATGTCATTCCGGAGTCACAAGGGGAGATCACAGAGCGGTGAACAGCTCATGTCCCTCCTGGTCTTGATGTCATTCCGGAGTCACAAGGGGAGATCACAGAGAGGTGAACAGCTCATGTCCCTCCTGGCCTGGATGTCATTCCGGAGTCACAAGGGGAGATCACAGAGAGGTGAACAGCTCATGTCCCTCCTGGTCTTGATGTCATTCCGGAGTCACAGGGGGAGATCACAGAGCGGTGAACAGCTCATGTCCCTCCTGGTCTTGATGTCATTCCGGAGTCACAAGGGGAGATCACAGAGAGGTGAACAGCTCATGTCCCTCCTGGCCTGGATGTCATTCCGGAGTCACAAGGGGAGATCACAGAGAGGTGAACAGCTCATGTCCCTCCTGGCCTTGATGTCATTCCGGAGTCACAAGAGGAAATCACAGAGCGGTGAACAGCTCATGTCCCTCCTGGTCTTGATGTCATTCTGGAGTCACAGGGGGAGATCACAGAGAGGTGAACAGCTCATGTCCCTCCTGGTCTTGATGTAATTCTGGAGTCACAAGGGGAGATCACAGAGAGGTGAACAGCTCATGTCCCTCCTGGTCTTGATGTCATTCCTGAGTCACAAGGGGAGATCACAGAGAGGTGAACAGCTCATGTCCCTCCTGGTCTTGATGTCATTCCTGAGTCACAGGGGGAGATCACAGAGAGGTGAACAGCTCATGTCCCTCCTGGCCTTGATGTCATTCCGGAGTCACAAGGGGAGATCACAGAGAGGTGAACAGCTCATGTCCCTCCTGGTCTTGATGTCATTCCTGAGTCACAAGGGGAGATCACAGAGAGGTGAACAGCTCATGTCCCTCCTGGCCTTGATGTAATTCCGGAGTCACAGGGGGAGATCACAGAGAGGTGAACAGCTCATGTCCCTCCTGGCCTTGATGTCATTCCGGAGTCACAGGGGGAGATCACAGAGAGGTGAACAGCTCATGTCCCTCCTGGCCTTGATGTCATTCTGGAGTCACAAGGGGAGATCACAGAGAGGTGAACAGCTCATGTCCCTCCTGGCCTTGATGTCATTCCGGAGTCACAGGGGGAGATCACAGAGAGGTGAACAGCTCATGTCCCTCCTGGTCTTGATGTCATTCCGTAGTCACAAGGGGAGATCACAGAGAGGTGAACAGCTCATGTCCCTCCTGGCCTTGATGTCATTCTGGAGTCACAAGGGGAGATCACAGAGAGGTGAACAGCTCATGTCCCTCCTGGTCTTGATGTCATTCCGGAGTCACAAGGGGAGATCACAGAGAGGTGAACAGCTCATGTCCCTCCTGGCCTTGATGTCATTCTGGAGTCACAAGGGGAGATCACAGAGAGGTGAACAGCTCATGTCCCTCCTGGTCTTGATGTAATTCCGGAGTCACAGGGGGAGATCACAGAGCGGTGAACAGCTCATGTCCCTCCTGGTCTTGATGTCATTCCGGAGTCACAAGGGGAGATCACAGAGAGGTGAACAGCTCATGTCCCTCCTGGCCTTGATGTCATTCTGGAGTCACAGGGGGAGATCACAGAGAGGTGAACAGCTCATGTCCCTCCTGGCCTTGATGTCATTCTGGAGTCACAAGGGGAGATCACAGAGAGGTGAACAGCTCATGTCCCTCCTGGTCTTGATGTCATTCCAGAGTCACAAGGGGAGATCACAGAGAGGTGAACAGCTCATGTCCCTCCTGGCCTTGATGTCATTCCGGAGTCACAAGGGGAGATCACAGAGAGGTGAACAGCTCATGTCCCTCCTGGTCTTGATGTCATTCCGGAGTCACAGGGGGAGATCACAGAGAGGTGAACAGCTCATGTCCCTCCTGGCCTTGATGTCATTCTGGAGTCACAAGGGGAGATCACAGAGAGGTGAACAGCTCATGTCCCTCCTGGTCTTGATGTCATTCCGGAGTCACAAGGGGAGATCACAGAGCGGTGAACAGCTCATGTCCCTCCTGGTCTTGATGTCATTCCGGAGTCACAAGGGGAGATCACAGAGCGGTGAACAGCTCATGTCCCTCCTGGTCTTGATGTCATTCTGGAGTCACAAGGGGAGATCACAGAGCAGTGAACAGCTCATGTCCCTCCTGGTCTTGATGTCATTCCGGAGTCACAAGGGGAGATCACAGAGCGGTGAACAGCTCATGTCCCTCCTGGTCTTGATGTCATTCCGGAGTCACAGGGGGAGATCACAGAGAGGTGAACAGCTCATGTCCCTCCTGGTCTTGATGTCATTCCAGAGTCACAAGGGGAGATCACAGAGCGGTGAACAGCTCATGTCCCTCCTGGCCTTGATGTCATTCCGTAGTCACAAGGGGAGATCACAGAGAGGTGAACAGCTCATGTCCCTCCTGGTCTTGATGTCATTCTGGAGTCACAAGGGGAGATCACAGAGCAGTGAACAGCTCATGTCCCTCCTGGTCTTGATGTCATTCCGGAGTCACAAGGGGAGATCACAGAGCAGTGAACAGCTCATGTCCCTCCTGGTCTTGATGTCATTCCGGAGTCACAGGGGGAGATCACAGAGAGGTGAACAGCTCATGTCCCTCCTGGTCTTGATGTAATTCCAGAGTCACAAGGGGAGATCACAGAGAGGTGAACAGCTCATGTCCCTCCTGGTCTTGATGTCATTCTGGAGTCACAAGGGGAGATCACAGAGCAGTGAACAGCTCATGTCCCTCCTGGTCTTGATGTCATTCCGGAGTCACAAGGGGAGATCACAGAGCAGTGAACAGCTCATGTCCCTCCTGGTCTTGATGTCATTCCGGAGTCACAGGGGGAGATCACAGAGAGGTGAACAGCTCATGTCCCTCCTGGTCTTGATGTCATTCCAGAGTCACAAGGGGAGATCACAGAGAGGTGAACAGCTCATGTCCCTCCTGGTCTTGATGTCATTCCGGAGTCACAGGGGGAGATCACAGAGAGGTGAACAGCTCATGTCCCTCCTGGTCTTGATGTCATTCCGGAGTCACAAGGGGAGATCACAGAGAGGTGAACAGCTCATGTCCCTCCTGGTCTTGATGTCATTCCGGAGTCACAAGGGGAGATCACAGAGCGGTGAACAGCTCATGTCCCTCCTGGTCTGGATGTCATTCCGGAGTCACAAGAGGAGATCACAGAGAGGTGAACAGCTCATGTCCCTCCTGGTCTTGATGTCATTCCGGAGTCACAAGGGGAGATCACAGAGCGGTGAACAGCTCATGTCCCTCCTGGTCTTGATGTCATTCCGGAGTCACAAGAGGAGATCACAGAGAGGTGAACAGCTCATGTCCCTCCTGGTCTTGATGTCATTCCAGAGTCACAAGGGGAGATCACAGAGCGGTGAACAGCTCATGTCCCTCCTGGTCTTGATGTCATTCCAGAGTCACAAGGGGAGATCACAGAGCGGTGAAGAGCTCATGTCCCTCCTGGTCTTGATGTCATTCCGGAGTCACAGGGGGAGATCACAGAGCGGTGAAGAGCTCATGTCCCTCCTGGCCTTGATGTCATTCCGGAGTCACAAGGGGAGATCACAGAGAGGTGAACAGCTCATGTCCCTTCTGGTCTTGATGTCATTCCGGAGTCACAAGGGGAGATCACAGAGCGGTGAAGAGCTCATGTCCCTCCTGGTCTTGATGTCATTCCAGAGTCACAAGGGGAGATCACAGAGCGGTGAACAGCTCATGTCCCTCCTGGTCTTGATGTCATTCCAGAGTCACAAGGGGAGATCACAGAGCGGTGAAGAGCTCATGTCCCTCCTGGTCTTGATGTCATTCCTGAGTCACAAGGGGAGATCACAGAGAGGTGAACAGCTCATGTCCCTCCTGGTCTGGATGTCATTCCTGAGTCACAAGGGGAGATCACAGAGCGGTGAACAGCTCATGTCCCTCCTGGTCTTGATGTAATTCCGGAGTCACAAGGGGAGATCACAGAGCGGTGAACAGCTCATGTCCCTCCTGGCCTTGATGTCATTCCAGAGTCACAAGGGGAGATCACAGAGAGGTGAACAGCTCATGTCCCTCCTGGTCTTGATGTCATTCCAGAGTCACAGGGGGAGATCACAGAGAGGTGAACAGCTCATGTCCCTCCTGGTCTTGATGTCATTCCAGAGTCACAGGGGGAGATCACAGAGAGGTGAACAGCTCATGTCCCTCCTGGTCTTGATGTCATTCCGGAGTCACAAGGGGAGATCACAGAGCAGTGAACAGCTCATGTCCCTCCTGGTCTTGATGTCATTCCGGAGTCACAAGGGGGAGATCACAGAGCGGTGAACAGCTCATGTCCCTCCTGGTCTTGATGTCATTCCGGAGTCACAAGGGGAGATCACAGAGAGGTGAACAGCTCATGTCCCTCCTGGTCTTGATGTCATTCCGGAGTCACAGGGGGAGATCACAGAGAGGTGAACAGCTCATGTCCCTCCTGGTCTTGATGTCATTCCGGAGTCACAAGAGGAGATCACAGAGCGGTGAACAGCTCATGTCCCTCCTGGTCTTGATGTCATTCCGGAGTCACAATGGGAGATCACAGAGAGGTGAACAGCTCATGTCCCTCCTGGTCTTGATGTCATTCCGGAGTCACAAGAGGAGATCACAGAGAGGTGAACAGCTCATGTCCCTCCTGGTCTTGATGTCATTCCAGAGTCACAAGGGGAGATCACAGAGAGGTGAACAGCTCATGTCCCTCCTGGTCTTGATGTCATTCCTGAGTCACAAGGGGAGATCACAGAGAGGTGAACAGCTCATGTCCCTCCTGGTCTTGATGTAATTCCTGAGTCACAAGGGGAGATCACAGAGAGGTGAACAGCTCATGTCCCTCCTGGTCTTGATGTCATTCCTGAGTCACAAGGGGAGATCACAGAGAGGTGAACAGCTCATGTCCCTCCTGGTCTTGATGTAATTCCGGAGTCACAGGGGGAGATCACAGAGAGGTGAACAGCTCATGTCCCTCCTGGTCTTGATGTAATTCCGGAGTCACAGGGGGAGATCACAGAGCGGTGAACAGCTCATGTCCCTCCTGGCCTTGATGTCATTCCGGAGTCACAAGGGGAGATCACAGAGAGGTGAACAGCTCATGTCCCTTCTGGTCTTGATGTAATTCCGGAGTCACAGGGGGAGATCACAGAGCGGTGAACAGCTCATGTCCCTTCTGGTCTTGATGTCATTCCGGAGTCACAGGGGGAGATCACAGAGAGGTGAACAGCTCATGTCCCTCCTGGTCTTGATGTCATTCCGGAGTCACAGGGGGAGATCACAGAGAGGTGAACAGCTCATGTCCCTTCTGGTCTTGATGTCATTCCGGAGTCACAGGGGGAGATCACAGAGAGGTGAACAGCTCATGTCCCTCCTGGTCTTGATGTCATTCCGGAGTCACAAGAGGAGATCACAGAGCAGTGAACAGCTCATGTCCCTCCTGGTCTGGATGTCATTCCTGAGTCACAAGGGGAGATCACAGAGCGGTGAACAGCTCATGTCCCTCCTGGTCTTGATGTAATTCCGGAGTCACAAGGGGAGATCACAGAGCGGTGAACAGCTCATGTCCCTTCTGGTCTTGATGTCATTCCGGAGTCACAGGGGGAGATCACAGAGAGGTGAACAGCTCATGTCCCTCCTGGCCTTGATGTCATTCCGGAGTCACAAGGGGAGATCACAGAGCAGTGAACAGCTCATGTCCCTCCTGGTCTTGATGTCATTCCAGAGTCACAAGGGGAGATCACAGAGAGGTGAACAGCTCATGTCCCTTCTGGTCTTGATGTCATTCCGGAGTCACAGGGGGAGATCACAGAGAGGTGAACAGCTCATGTCCCTCCTGGTCTTGATGTCATTCCGGAGTCACAGGGGGAGATCACAGAGAGGTGAACAGCTCATGTCCCTCCTGGTCTGGATGTCATTCCTGAGTCACAAGGGGAGATCACAGAGCGGTGAACAGCTCATGTCCCTCCTGGTCTTGATGTAATTCCGGAGTCACAAGGGGAGATCACAGAGCGGTGAACAGCTCATGTCCCTCCTGGTCTTGATGTCATTCCGGAGTCACAAGAGGAGATCACAGAGAGGTGAACAGCTCATGTCCCTCCTGGTCTTGATGTCATTCCGGAGTCACAATGGGAGATCACAGAGAGGTGAACAGCTCATGTCCCTCCTGGTCTTGATGTCATTCCGGAGTCACAATGGGAGATCACAGAGAGGTGAACAGCTCATGTCCCTCCTGGTCTTGATGTCATTCCGGAGTCACAATGGGAGATCACAGTGGGGTGAACAGCTCATGTCCCTTCTGGCCTTGATGTCATTCCGGAGTCACAGGGGGAGATCACAGAGAGGTGAACAGCTCATGTCCCTTCTGGCCTTGATGTCATTCCGGAGTCACAGGGGGAGATCACAGAGAGGTGAACAGCTCATGTCCCTCCTGGCCTTGATGTTATTCCGGAGTCACAAGGGGAGATCACAGAGCGGTGAACAGCTCATGTCCCTCCTGGTCTTGATGTCATTCCGGAGTCACAGGGGGAGATCACAGAGCAGTGAACAGCTCATGTCCCTCCTGGTCTTGATGTAATTCCGGAGTCACAGGGGGAGATCACAGAGCGGTGAACAGCTCATGTCCCTCCTGGTCTTGATGTCATTCCGGAGTCACAAGGGGAGATCACAGAGAGGTGAACAGCTCATGTCCCTCCTGGTCTTGATGTCATTCCAGAGTCACAAGGGGAGATCACAGAGAGGTGAACAGCTCATGTCCCTCCTGGCCTTGATGTCATTCCGGAGTCACAAGGGGAGATCACAGAGAGGTGAACAGCTCATGTCCCTCCTGGTCTTGATGTCATTCCAGAGTCACAAGGGGAGATCACAGAGAGGTGAACAGCTCATGTCCCTCCTGGCCTTGATGTCATTCCGGAGTCACAGGGGGAGATCACAGAGCGGTGAACAGCTCATGTCCCTCCTGGTCTTGATGTCATTCTGGAGTCACAAGGGGAAATCACAGAGCGGTGAACAGCTCATGTCCCTCCTGGTCTTGATGTCATTCCGGAGTCACAGGGGGAGATCACAGAGAGGTGAACAGCTCATGTCCCTCCTGGCCTTGATGTCATTCCGGAGTCACAAGGGGAGATCACAGAGAGGTGAACAGCTCATGTCCCTCCTGGTCTTGATGTCATTCCGGAGTCACAAGGGGAGATCACAGAGAGGTGAACAGCTCATGTCCCTCCTGGTCTTGATGTCATTCCAGAGTCACAAGGGGAGATCACAGAGAGGTGAACAGCTCATGTCCCTCCTGGCCTTGATGTCATTCCGGAGTCACAAGGGGAGATCACAGAGAGGTGAACAGCTCATGTCCCTCCTGGTCTTGATGTCATTCCGGAGTCACAGGGGAGATCACAGAGAGGTGAACAGCTCATGTCCCTCCTGGTCTTGATGTCATTCCGGAGTCACAAGGGGAGATCACAGAGCAGTGAACAGCTCATGTCCCTCCTGGTCTTGATGTCATTCCGGAGTCACAGGGGGAGATCACAGAGAGGTGAACAGCTCATGTCCCTCCTGGTCTTGATGTCATTCCGGAGTCACAAGGGGAGATCACAGAGCAGTGAACAGCTCATGTCCCTCCTGGCCTTGATGTCATTCCGGAGTCACAAGGGGAGATCACAGAGCGGTGAACAGCTCATGTCCCTCCTGGTCTTGATGTCATTCCGGAGTCACAAGGGGAGATCACAGAGCAGTGAACAGCTCATGTCCCTCCTGGTCTTGATGTCATTCCGGAGTCACAGGGGGAGATCACAGAGCGGTGAACAGCTCATGTCCCTCCTGGTCTTGATGTCATTCCGGAGTCACAGGGGGAGATCACAGAGAGGTGAACAGCTCATGTCCCTCCTGGCCTTGATGTCATTTCTGAGTCACAAGGGGAGATCACAGAGAGGTGAACAGCTCATGTCCCTCCTGGTCTTGATGTCATTCCTGAGTCACAAGGGGAGATCACAGAGAGGTGAACAGCTCATGTCCCTCCTGGCCTTGATGTAATTCCGGAGTCACAAGGGGAGATCACAGAGCGGTGAACAGCTCATGTCCCTCCTGGTCTTGATATCATTCCGGAGTCACAAGGGGAGATCACAGAGAGGTGAACAGCTCATGTCCCTCCTGGCCTTGATGTCATTCCTGAGTCACAAGGGGAGATCACAGAGCAGTGAACAGCTCATGTCCCTCCTGGTCTTGATGTCATTCCAGAGTCACAAGGGGAGATCACAGAGAGGTGAACAGCTCATGTCCCTCCTGGTCTTGATGTCATTCCTGAGTCACAAGGGGAGATCACAGAGAGGTGAACAGCTCATGTCCCTCCTGGTCTTGATGTCATTCCTGAGTCACAAGAGGAGATCACAGAGAGGTGAACAGCTCATGTCCCTCCTGGTCTTGATGTCATTCCGGAGTCACAAGGGGAGATCACAGAGAGGTGAACAGCTCATGTCCCTCCTGGCCTTGATGTCATTCCTGAGTCACAAGGGGAGATCACAGAGAGGTGAACAGCTCATGTCCCTCCTGGTCTTGATGTCATTCCGGAGTCACAAGGGGAGATCACAGAGGGGTGAACAGCTCATGTCCCTCCTGGTCTTGATGTCATTCCGGAGTCACAGGGGGAGATCACAGAGAGGTGAACAGCTCATGTCCCTCCTGGTCTTGATGTCATTCCAGAGTCACAGGGGGAGATCACAGAGAGGTGAACAGCTCATGTCCCTCCTGGTCTTGATATCATTCCGGAGTCACAAGGGGAGATCACAGAGAGGTGAACAGCTCATGTCCCTCCTGGTCTTGATGTCATTCCAGAGTCACAGGGGGAGATCACAGAGCGGTGAACAGCTCATGTCCCTCCTGGCCTTGATGTCATTCCTGAGTCACAAGGGGAGATCACAGAGCGGTGAACAGCTCATGTCCCTCCTGGTCTTGATGTCATTCCGGAGTCACAAGGGGGAGATCACAGAGAGGTGAACAGCTCATGTCCCTCCTGGTCTTGATGTCATTCCTGAGTCACAAGAGGAGATCACAGAGAGGTGAACAGCTCATGTCCCTCCTGGTCTTGATGTCATTCCGGAGTCACAGGGGGAGATCACAGAGCGGTGAACAGCTCATGTCCCTCCTGGTCTTGATGTCATTCCAGAGTCACAAGGGGAGATCACAGAGCGGTGAACAGCTCATGTCCCTCCTGGCCTTGATGTCATTCCAGAGTCACAAGGGGAGATCACAGAGAGGTGAACAGCTCATGTCCCTCCTGGCCTTGATGTCATTCCAGAGTCACAAGGGGAGATCACAGAGCGGTGAACAGCTCATGTCCCTCCTGGTCTTGATGTCATTCCAGAGTCACAAGGGGAGATCACAGAGCGGTGAACAGCTCATGTCCCTCCTGGTCTTGATGTCATTCCAGAGTCACAAGGGGAGATCACAGAGCGGTGAACAGCTCATGTCCCTCCTGGTCTTGATGTCATTCCAGAGTCACAAGGGGAGATCACAGAGAGGTGAACAGCTCATGTCCCTCCTGGTCTTGATGTCATTCCGGAGTCACAAGGGGAGATCACAGAGAGGTGAACAGCTCATGTCCCTCCTGGTCTTGATGTCATTCCGGAGTCACAAGGGGAGATCACAGAGAGGTGAACAGCTCATGTCCCTCCTGGTCTTGATGTCATTCCGGAGTCACAAGGGGGAGATCACAGAGCGGTGAACAGCTCATGTCCCTCCTGGTCTTGATGTCATTCCGGAGTCACAGGGGGAGATCACAGAGCAGTGAACAGCTCATGTCCCTCCTGGTCTTGATGTCATTCCGGAGTCACAAGAGGAGATCACAGAGCGGTGAACAGCTCATGTCCCTCCTGGTCTTGATGTCATTCCAGAGTCACAAGGGGAGATCACAGAGAGGTGAACAGCTCATGTCCCTCCTGGTCTTGATGTCATTCCGGAGTCACAAGAGGAGATCACAGAGAGGTGAACAGCTCATGTCCCTCCTGGTCTTGATGTCATTCCGGAGTCACAAGGGGAGATCACAGAGCGGTGAACAGCTCATGTCCCTCCTGGTCTTGATGTCATTCCAGAGTCACAAGGGGAGATCACAGAGCGGTGAACAGCTCATGTCCCTCCTGGCCTTGATGTAATTCCGGAGTCACAAGAGGAGATCACAGAGAGGTGAACAGCTCATGTCCCTCCTGGTCTTGATGTCATTCCGGAGTCACAAGAGGAGATCACAGAGAGGTGAACAGCTCATGTCCCTCCTGGTCTTGATGTCATTCCGGAGTCACAAGAGGAGATCACAGAGAGGTGAACAGCTCATGTCCCTCCTGGTCTTGATGTCATTCCAGAGTCACAAGGGGAGATCACAGAGAGGTGAACAGCTCATGTCCCTTCTGGCCTTGATGTCATTCCGGAGTCACAAGGGGAGATCACAGAGAGGTGAACAGCTCATGTCCCTCCTGGCCTTGATGTCATTCCGGAGTCACAAGGGGAGATCACAGAGAGGTGAACAGCTCATGTCCCTCCTGGTCTTGATGTCATTCCGGAGTCACAAGAGGAGATCACAGAGAGGTGAACAGCTCATGTCCCTCCTGGCCTTGATGTCATTCTGGAGTCACAAGGGGAGATCACAGAGAGGTGAACAGCTCATGTCCCTCCTGGCCTTGATGTCATTCCAGAGTCACAAGGGGAGATCACAGTGGGGTGAACAGCTCATGTCCCTCCTGGTCTTGATGTCATTCCAGAGTCACAAGGGGAGATCACAGAGAGGTGAACAGCTCATGTCCCTCCTGGTCTTGATGTAATTCCGGAGTCACAAGAGGAGATCACAGAGAGGTGAACAGCTCATGTCCCTCCTGGTCTTGATGTCATTCCAGAGTCACAAGGTGAGATCACAGAGAGGTGAACAGCTCATGTCCCTCCTGGTCTTGATGTAATTCCGGAGTCACAAGAGGAAATCACAGAGAGGTGAACAGCTCATGTCCCTCCTGGTCTTGATGTAATTCCGGAGTCACAAGAGGAAATCACAGAGAGGTGAACAGCTCATGTCCCTCCTGGCCTTGATGTCATTCTGGAGTCACAAGGGGAGATCACAGAGAGGTGAACAGCTCATGTCCCTCCTGGTCTTGATGTAATTCCGGAGTCACAAGAGGAGATCACAGAGCGGTGAACAGCTCATGTCCCTCCTGGTCTTGATGTCATTCCGGAGTCACAAGGGGAGATCACAGAGAGGTGAACAGCTCATGTCCCTCCTGGTCTTGATGTCATTCCAGAGTCACAGGGGGAGATCACAGAGCGGTGAACAGCTCATGTCCCTCCTGGTCTTGATGTCATTCCGGAGTCACAGGGGGAGATCACAGAGCGGTGAACAGCTCATGTCCCTCCTGGTCTTGATGTCATTCCGGAGTCACAGGGGGAGATCACAGAGAGGTGAACAGCTCATGTCCCTTCTGGTCTTGATGTCATTCCGGAGTCACAAGGGGAGATCACAGAGAGGTGAACAGCTCATGTCCCTCCTGGTCTTGATGTCATTCCGGAGTCACAAGAGGAGATCACAGAGAGGTGAACAGCTCATGTCCCTCCTGGTCTTGATGTCATTCTGGAGTCACAAGGGGAGATCACAGAGAGGTGAACAGCTCATGTCCCTCCTGGTCTTGATGTCATTCCAGAGTCACAGGGGGAGATCACAGAGAGGTGAACAGCTCATGTCCCTCCTGGCCTTGATGTCATTCTGGAGTCACAAGGGGAGATCACAGAGAGGTGAACAGCTCATGTCCCTCCTGGTCTTGATGTCATTCCGGAGTCACAAGAGGAGATCACAGAGAGGTGAACAGCTCATGTCCCTCCTGGTCTTGATGTCATTCTGGAGTCACAAGGGGAGATCACAGAGAGGTGAACAGCTCATGTCCCTCCTGGTCTTGATGTCATTCCAGAGTCACAGGGGGAGATCACAGAGAGGTGAACAGCTCATGTCCCTCCTGGCCTTGATGTCATTCTGGAGTCACAAGGGGAGATCACAGCGGGGTGAACAGCTCATGTCCCTCCTGGTCTTGATGTCATTCCGGAGTCACAAGAGGAGATCACAGAGAGGTGAACAGCTCATGTCCCTCCTGGTCTTGATGTAATTCCGGAGTCACAAGGGGAGATCACAGCGGGGTGAACAGCTCATGTCCCTCCTGGTCTTGATGTCATTCCGGAGTCACAAGGGGAGATCACAGAGAGGTGAACAGCTCATGTCCCTCCTGGTCTTGATGTAATTCCAGAGTCACAAGAGGAGATCACAGAGAGGTGAACAGCTCATGTCCCTCCTGGTCTTGATGTAATTCCAGAGTCACAAGAGGAGATCACAGAGAGGTGAACAGCTCATGTCCCTCCTGGTCTTGATGTAATTCCGGAGTCACAGGGGGAGATCACAGTGGGGTGAACAGCTCATGTCCCTCCTGGTCTTGATGTCATTCCGGAGTCACAAGAGGAGATCACAGAGAGGTGAACAGCTCATGTCCCTCCTGGTCTTGATGTCATTCCGGAGTCACAAGGGGAGATCACAGAGCGGTGAACAGCTCATGTCCCTCCTGGTCTTGATGTCATTCCGGAGTCACAAGGGGAGATCACAGAGAGGTGAACAGCTCATGTCCCTCCTGGTCTTGATGTCATTCCGGAGTCACAAGGGGAGATCACAGAGAGGTGAACAGCTCATGTCCCTCCTGGTCTTGATGTCATTCCAGAGTCACAAGGGGAGATCACAGAGCGGTGAACAGCTCATGTCCCTCCTGGTCTTGATGTCATTCCAGAGTCACAGGGGGAGATCACAGAGAGGTGAACAGCTCATGTCCCTCCTGGTCTTGATGTAATTCCGGAGTCACAGGGGGAGATCACAGAGCGGTGAACAGCTCATGTCCCTCCTGGCCTGGATGTCATTCCGGAGTCACAAGGGGAGATCACAGAGAGGTGAACAGCTCATGTCCCTCCTGGTCTTTATGTCATTCCGGAGTCACAAGGGGAGATCACAGAGAGGTGAACAGCTCATGTCCCTCCTGGTCTTGATGTCATTCCGGAGTCACAAGGGGAGATCACAGAGCGGTGAACAGCTCATGTCCCTCCTGGTCTTGATGTCATTCCGGAGTCACAAGGGGAGATCACAGAGCGGTGAACAGCTCATGTCCCTCCTGGCCTTGATGTCATTCCAGAGTCACAGGGGGAGATCACAGAGCAGTGAACAGCTCATGTCCCTCCTGGTCTTGATGTCATTCCGGAGTCACAGGGGGAGATCACAGAGAGGTGAACAGCTCATGTCCCTCCTGGTCTTGATGTCATTCCGGAGTCACAGGGGGAGATCACAGAGAGGTGAACAGCTCATGTCCCTCCTGGTCTTGATGTCATTCCGGAGTCACAGGGGGAGATCACAGAGAGGTGAACAGCTCATGTCCCTCCTGGTCTTGATGTCATTCCAGAGTCACAGGGGGAGATCACAGAGCGGTGAACAGCTCATGTCCCTCCTGGTCTTGATGTCATTCCGGAGTCACAAGGGGAGATCACAGAGAGGTGAACAGCTCATGTCCCTCCTGGTCTTGATGTAATTCCGGAGTCACAAGGGGAGATCACAGAGCGGTGAACAGCTCATGTCCCTCCTGGTCTTGATGTCATTCCGGAGTCACAAGGGGAGATCACAGAGCGGTGAACAGCTCATGTCCCTCCTGGTCTTGATGTCATTCCGGAGTCACAAGGGGAGATCACAGAGAGGTGAACAGCTCATGTCCCTCCTGGTCTTGATGTCATTCCGAAGTCACAAGGGGAGATCACAGAGAGGTGAACAGCTCATGTCCCTCCTGGTCTTGATGTAATTCCGGAGTCACAAGGGGAGATCACAGAGAGGTGAACAGCTCATGTCCCTCCTGGTCTTGATGTCATTCCGGAGTCACAAGGGGAGATCACAGAGAGGTGAACAGCTCATGTCCCTCCTGGTCTTGATGTCATTCCGAAGTCACAAGGGGAGATCACAGAGAGGTGAACAGCTCATGTCCCTCCTGGTCTTGATGTCATTCCTGAGTCACAAGGGGAGATCACAGAGAGGTGAACAGCTCATGTCCCTCCTGGTCTTGATGTAATTCCGGAGTCACAAGGGGAGATCACAGTGGGGTGAACAGCTCATGTCCCTCCTGGTCTTGATGTCATTCCAGAGTCACAATGGGAGATCACAGAGCGGTGAACAGCTCATGTCCCTCCTGGTCTTGATGTAATTCCGGAGTCACAAGGGGAGATCACAGAGAGGTGAACAGCTCATGTCCCTCCTGGTCTTGATGTCATTCCAGAGTCACAAGGGGAGATCACAGAGCGGTGAACAGCTCATGTCCCTCCTGGTCTTGATGTCATTCCTGAGTCACAAGGGGAGATCACAGAGCGGTGAACAGCTCATGTCCCTCCTGGTCTTGATGTCATTCCGGAGTCACAGGGGGAGATCACAGAGCGGTGAACAGCTCATGTCCCTCCTGGTCTTGATGTCATTCCGGAGTCACAAGGGGAGATCACAGAGAGGTGAACAGCTCATGTCCCTCCTGGTCTTGATGTAATTCCAGAGTCACAAGGGGAGATCACAGAGAGGTGAACAGCTCATGTCCCTCCTGGTCTTGATGTCATTCCGGAGTCACAAGGGGAGATCACAGAGCGGTGAACAGCTCATGTCCCTCCTGGTCTTGATGTCATTCCGGAGTCACAAGGGGAGATCACAGAGAGGTGAACAGCTCATGTCCCTCCTGGTCTTGATGTCATTCCGGAGTCACAAGGGAAGATCACAGAGAGGTGAACAGCTCATGTCCCTCCTGGTCTTGATGTCATTCCAGAGTCACAAGGGGAGATCACAGAGAGGTGAACAGCTCATGTCCCTCCTGGTCTTGATGTCATTCCGGAGTCACAAGGGGAGATCACAGCGGGGTGAACAGCTCATGTCCCTCCTGGTCTTGATGTAATTCCGGAGTCACAAGGGGAGATCACAGAGCGGTGAACAGCTCATGTCCCTCCTGGTCTTGATGTCATTCCGGAGTCACAAGGGGAGATCACAGAGCGGTGAACAGCTCATGTCCCTCCTGGTCTTGATGTCATTCCGGAGTCACAAGAGGAGATCACAGAGCGGTGAACAGCTCATGTCCCTCCTGGTCTTGATGTCATTCCTGAGTCACAAGGGGAGATCACAGAGAGGTGAACAGCTCATGTCCCTCCTGGTCTTGATGTCATTCCGGAGTCACAAGGGGAGACCACAGAGCGGTGAACAGCTCATGTCCCTCCTGGCCTTGAGGTAATTCCTGAGTCACAGGGGGAGATCACAGAGCGGTGAACAGCTCATGTCCCTCCTGGCCTTGATGTCATTCCGGAGTCACAGGGGGAGATCACAGAGCGGTGAACAGCTCATGTCCCTCCTGGTCTTGATGTAATTCCGGAGTCACAAGAGGAGATCACAGAGCGGTGAACAGCTCATGTCCCTCCTGGTCTTGATGTCATTCCTGAGTCACAAGGGGAGATCACAGAGAGGTGAACAGCTCATGTCCCTCCTGGCCTTGATGTAATTCCGGAGTCACAAGGGGAGATCACAGAGCGGTGAACAGCTCATGTCCCTCCTGGCCTTGATGTCATTCCGGAGTCACAGGGGGAGATCACAGAGCGGTGAACAGCTCATGTCCCTCCTGGTCTTGATGTAATTCCGGAGTCACAAGAGGAGATCACAGAGCGGTGAACAGCTCATGTCCCTCCTGGTCTTGATGTCATTCCTGAGTCACAAGGGGAGATCACAGAGAGGTGAACAGCTCATGTCCCTCCTGGTCTTGATGTCATTCCTGAGTCACAAGGGGAGATCACAGAGCAGTGAACAGCTCATGTCCCTCCTGGTCTTGATGTAATTCCGGAGTCACAAGGGGAGATCACAGAGAGGTGAACAGCTCATGTCCCTCCTGGCCTTGATGTCATTCCGGAGTCACAAGAGGAGATCACAGAGAGGTGAACAGCTCATGTCCCTCCTGGCCTTGATGTCATTCCAGAGTCACAAGGGGAGATCACAGAGAGGTGAACAGCTCATGTCCCTCCTGGTCTTGATGTCATTCCAGAGTCACAAGGGGAGACCACAGAGAGGTGAACAGCTCATGTCCCTTCTGGTCTTGATGTCATTCTGGAGTCACAAGGGGAGATCACAGAGCAGTGAACAGCTCATGTCCCTCCTGGTCTTGATGTCATTCCGGAGTCACAAGGGGAGATCACAGAGCGGTGAACAGCTCATGTCCCTCCTGGTCTTGATGTCATTCCAGAGTCACAAGGGGAGATCACAGAGCGGTGAACAGCTCATGTCCCTCCTGGTCTTGATGTCATTCCGGAGTCACAAGGGGAGATCACAGAGAGGTGAACAGCTCATGTCCCTCCTGGTCTTGATGTCATTCCAGAGTCACAAGGGGAGATCACAGAGCGGTGAACAGCTCATGTCCCTCCTGGTCTTGATGTCATTCCGGAGTCACAAGGGGAGATCACAGAGAGGTGAACAGCTCATGTCCCTCCTGGTCTTGATGTCATTCCGGAGTCACAAGGGGAGATCACAGAGCAGTGAACAGCTCATGTCCCTCCTGGTCTTGATGTCATTCCAGAGTCACAGGGGGAGATCACAGAGCGGTGAACAGCTCATGTCCCTCCTGGTCTTGATGTCATTCCGGAGTCACAGGGGGAGATCACAGAGAGGTGAACAGCTCATGTCCCTCCTGGCCTTGATGTCATTCCAGAGTCACAGGGGGAGATCACAGAGCGGTGAACAGCTCATGTCCCTTCTGGTCTTGATGTCATTCTGGAGTCACAAGGGGAGATCACAGAGCGGTGAACAGCTCATGTCCCTTCTGGTCTTGATGTCATTCCAGAGTCACAGGGGGAGATCACAGAGAGGTGAACAGCTCATGTCCCTCCTGGTCTTGATGTCATTCCGGAGTCACAAGGGGAGATCACAGAGCGGTGAACAGCTCATGTCCCTCCTGGTCTTGATGTCATTCCAGAGTCACAGGGGGAGATCACAGAGCGGTGAACAGCTCATGTCCCTCCTGGTCTTGATGTCATTCCGGAGTCACAAGGGGAGATCACAGAGAGGTGAACAGCTCATGTCCCTCCTGGTCTTGATGTCATTCCAGAGTCACAGGGGGAGATCACAGAGCGGTGAACAGCTCATGTCCCTCCTGGTCTTGATGTCATTCCGGAGTCACAAGGGGAGATCACAGAGCGGTGAACAGCTCATGTCCCTCCTGGCCTTGATGTCATTCCGGAGTCACAGGGGGAGATCACAGAGCGGTGAACAGCTCATGTCCCTCCTGGTCTTGATGTCATTCCGGAGTCACAGGGGGAGATTACAGAGCGGTGAACAGCTCATGTCCCTCCTGGTCTTGATGTCATTCCGGAGTCACAAGGGGAGATCACAGAGCGGTGAACAGCTCATGTCCCTCCTGGTCTTGATGTCATTCCAGAGTCACAGGGGGAGATCACAGAGAGGTGAACAGCTCATGTCCCTCCTGGTCTTGATGTCATTCCGGAGTCACAAGGGGAGATCACAGAGCGGTGAACAGCTCATGTCCCTCCTGGTCTTGATGTCATTCCGGAGTCACAAGGGGAGATCACAGAGCGGTGAACAGCTCATGTCCCTCCTGGTCTTGATGTCATTCCGGAGTCACAGGGGGAGATCACAGAGCGGTGAACAGCTCATGTCCCTCCTGGTCTTGATGTCATTCCAGAGTCACAAGGGGAGATCACAGAGCGGTGAACAGCTCATGTCCCTCCTGGTCTTGATGTCATTCCAGAGTCACAAGGGGAGATCACAGAGAGGTGAACAGCTCATGTCCCTCCTGGTCTTGATGTCATTCCGGAGTCACAAGAGGAGATCACAGAGAGGTGAACAGCTCATGTCCCTCCTGGTCTTGATGTCATTCCGGAGTCACAAGGGGAGATCACAGAGAGGTGAACAGCTCATGTCCCTCCTGGTCTTGATGTCATTCCAGAGTCACAGGGGGAGATCACAGAGCGGTGAACAGCTCATGTCCCTCCTGGCCTTGATGTCATTCCAGAGTCACAAGGGGAGATCACAGAGAGGTGAACAGCTCATGTCCCTCCTGGTCTTGATGTCATTCCGGAGTCACAAGGGGAGATCACAGAGAGGTGAACAGCTCATGTCCCTCCTGGTCTGGATGTCATTCCGGAGTCACAAGGGGAGATCATAGAGAGGTGAACAGCTCATGTCCCTCCTGGTCTTGATGTCATTCCGGAGTCACAGGGGGAGATCACAGAGAGGTGAACAGCTCATGTCCCTCCTGGCCTTGATGTCATTCCAGAGTCACAAGAGGAGATCACAGAGAGGTGAACAGCTCATGTCCCTCCTGGCCTTGATGTCATTCCAGAGTCACAGGGGGAGATCACAGAGCGGTGAACAGCTCATGTCCCTCCTGGCCTTGATGTCATTCCGGAGTCACAAGGGGAGATCACAGAGAGGTGAACAGCTCATGTCCCTCCTGGTCTTGATGTCATTCCAGAGTCACAAGGGGAGATCACAGAGAGGTGAACAGCTCATGTCCCTCCTGGTCTTGATGTCATTCCAGAGTCACAAGGGGAGATCACAGAGAGGTGAACAGCTCATGTCCCTCCTGGCCTTGATGTCATTCCGGAGTCACAAGGGGAGATCACAGAGCGGTGAACAGCTCATGTCCCTCCTGGTCTTGATGTCATTCCAGAGTCACAAGGGGAGATCACAGAGCGGTGAACAGCTCATGTCCCTCCTGGCCTTGATGTCATTCCGGAGTCACAAGGGGAGATCACAGAGCGGTGAACAGCTCATGTCCCTCCTGGTCTTGATGTCATTCCGGAGTCACAGGGGGAGATCACAGAGAGGTGAACAGCTCATGTCCCTCCTGGTCTTGATGTCATTCCAGAGTCACAAGGGGAGATCACAGAGCGGTGAACAGCTCATGTCCCTCCTGGTCTTGATGTCATTCCGGAGTCACAAGGGGAGATCACAGAGCGGTGAACAGCTCATGTCCCTCCTGGTCTTGATGTCATTCCGGAGTCACAGGGGGAGATCACAGAGAGGTGAACAGCTCATGTCCCTCCTGGTCTTGATGTCATTCCAGAGTCACAAGGGGAGATCACAGAGCGGTGAACAGCTCATGTCCCTCCTGGTCTTGATGTCATTCCGGAGTCACAGGGGGAGATCACAGAGAGGTGAACAGCTCATGTCCCTCCTGGTCTTGATGTCATTCCGGAGTCACAGGGGGAGATCACAGAGCGGTGAACAGCTCATGTCCCTCCTGGTCTTGATGTAATTCCAGAGTCACAGGGGGAGATCACAGAGCGGTGAACAGCTCATGTCCCTCCTGGCCTTGATGTCATTCCAGAGTCACAAGGGGAGATCACAGAGAGGTGAACAGCTCATGTCCCTCCTGGTCTTGATGTCATTCCGGAGTCACAAGGGGGAGATCACAGAGCGGTGAACAGCTCATGTCCCTCCTGGCCTTGATGTCATTCCGGAGTCACAAGGGGAGATCACAGAGAGGTGAACAGCTCATGTCCCTCCTGGCCTTGATGTCATTCCTGAGTCACAAGGGGAGATCACAGAGCAGTGAACAGCTCATGTCCCTCCTGGTCTTGATGTCATTCCAGAGTCACAAGGGGAGATCACAGAGAGGTGAACAGCTCATGTCCCTCCTGGTCTTGATGTCATTCCTGAGTCACAAGAGGAGATCACAGAGAGGTGAACAGCTCATGTCCCTCCTGGCCTTGATGTCATTCCTGAGTCACAAGGGGAGATCACAGAGCGGTGAACAGCTCATGTCCCTCCTGGTCTTGATGTCATTCCGGAGTCACAAGGGGAGATCACAGAGAGGTGAACAGCTCATGTCCCTCCTGGCCTTGATGTCATTCCTGAGTCACAAGGGGAGATCACAGAGAGGTGAACAGCTCATGTCCCTCCTGGCCTTGATGTCATTCCTGAGTCACAAGGGGAGATCACAGAGAGGTGAACAGCTCATGTCCCTCCTGGTCTTGATGTCATTCCGGAGTCACAAGGGGAGATCACAGAGAGGTGAACAGCTCATGTCCCTCCTGGTCTTGATGTCATTCCGGAGTCACAAGGGGAGATCACAGAGAGGTGAACAGCTCATGTCCCTCCTGGTCTTGATGTCATTCCAGAGTCACAGGGGGAGATCACAGAGAGGTGAACAGCTCATGTCCCTCCTGGTCTTGATGTCATTCCGGAGTCACAAGGGGAGATCACAGAGAGGTGAACAGCTCATGTCCCTCCTGGTCTTGATGTCATTCCTGAGTCACAAGGGGAGATCACAGAGCAGTGAACAGCTCATGTCCCTCCTGGTCTTGATGTCATTCCTGAGTCACAAGGGGAGATCACAGAGCGGTGAACAGCTCATGTCCCTCCTGGTCTTGATGTCATTCCGAAGTCACAAGGGGAGATCACAGAGAGGTGAACAGCTCATGTCCCTCCTGGTCTTGATGTCATTCCTGAGTCACAAGAGGAGATCACAGAGAGGTGAACAGCTCATGTCCCTCCTGGTCTTGATGTCATTCCTGAGTCACAAGGGGAGATCACAGAGAGGTGAACAGCTCATGTCCCTCCTGGTCTTGATGTCATTCCGGAGTCACAGGGGGAGATCACAGAGCAGTGAACAGCTCATGTCCCTCCTGGTCTTGATGTCATTCCGGAGTCACAAGGGGAGATCACAGAGAGGTGAACAGCTCATGTCCCTCCTGGTCTTGATGTCATTCCGGAGTCACAGGGGGAGATCACAGAGAGGTGAACAGCTCATGTCCCTCCTGGTCTTGATGTAATTCCGGAGTCACAAGGGGAGATCACAGAGAGGTGAACAGCTCATGTCCCTCCTGGCCTTGATGTCATTCCGAAGTCACAAGGGGAGATCACAGAGAGGTGAACAGCTCATGTCCCTCCTGGTCTTGATGTCATTCCGGAGTCACAAGGGGAGATCACAGAGCAGTGAACAGCTCATGTCCCTCCTGGTCTTGATGTAATTCCGGAGTCACAAGGGGAGATCACAGTGGGGTGAACAGCTCATGTCCCTCCTGGTCTTGATGTAATTCCGGAGTCACAAGGGAAGATCACAGAGAGGTGAACAGCTCATGTCCCTCCTGGTCTTGATGTCATTCCGGAGTCACAGGGGGAGATCACAGAGCGGTGAACAGCTCATGTCCCTCCTGGTCTTGATGTAATTCCGGAGTCACAAGGGGGAGATCACAGAGCGGTGAACAGCTCATGTCCCTCCTGGTCTTGATGTAATTCCGGAGTCACAAGGGAAGATCACAGAGAGGTGAACAGCTCATGTCCCTCCTGGTCTTGATGTCATTCCGGAGTCACAGGGGGAGATCACAGAGCGGTGAACAGCTCATGTCCCTTCTGGCCTTGATGTCATTCCAGAGTCACAAGAGGAGATCACAGAGAGGTGAACAGCTCATGTCCCTCCTGGTCTTGATGTCATTCCAGAGTCACAAGGGGAGATCACAGAGCGGTGAACAGCTCATGTCCCTCCTGGCCTTGATGTCATTCCAGAGTCACAAGAGGAGATCACAGAGAGGTGAACAGCTCATGTCCCTCCTGGTCTTGATGTCATTCCAGAGTCACAAGGTGAGATCACAGAGAGGTGAACAGCTCATGTCCCTCCTGGTCTTGATGTCATTCCGGAGTCACAAGGGGAGATCACAGAGCGGTGAACAGCTCATGTCCCTCCTGGTCTTGATGTCATTCCGGAGTCACAGGGGAGATCACAGAGCGGTGAACAGCTCATGTCCCTCCTGGTCTTGATGTCATTCCGGAGTCACAAGGGGAGATCACAGAGCGGTGAACAGCTCATGTCCCTCCTGGTCTTGATGTAATTCCAGAGTCACAAGGGGAGATCACAGAGAGGTGAACAGCTCATGTCCCTCCTGGTCTTGATGTAATTCCGGAGTCACAAGGGGAGATCACAGAGAGGTGAACAGCCCATGTCCCTCCTGGTCTTGATGTCATTCCGGAGTCACAAGGGGAGATCACAGAGCGGTGAACAGCTCATGTCCCTCCTGGTCTTGATGTCATTCCGGAGTCACAAGGGGAGATCACAGAGAGGTGAACAGCTCATGTCCCTGCTGGTCTTGATGTCATTCCAGAGTCACAAGGGGAGATCACAGAGCGGTGAACAGCTCATGTCCCTCCTGGTCTTGATGTCATTCCGGAGTCACAAGGGGAGATCACAGAGCGGTGAACAGCTCATGTCCCTCCTGGTCTTGATGTCATTCCGGAGTCACAGGGGGAGATCACAGCGGGGTGAACAGCTCATGTCCCTCCTGGCCTTGATGTCATTCCGGAGTCACAAGGGGAGATCACAGAGAGGTGAACAGCTCATGTCCCTCCTGGTCTTGATGTCATTCCGTAGTCACAAGGGGAGATCACAGAGAGGTGAACAGCTCATGTCCCTCCTGGTCTTGATGTCATTCCGGAGTCACAAGGGGAGATCACAGAGAGGTGAACAGCTCATGTCCCTCCTGGCCTTGATGTCATTCCGGAGTCACAAGGGGAGATCACAGAGAGGTGAACAGCTCATGTCCCTCCTGGTCTTGATGTCATTCCGGAGTCACAAGGGGAGATCACAGAGAGGTGAACAGCTCATGTCCCTCCTGGTCTTGATGTCATTCCGGAGTCACAAGGGGAGATCACAGAGCGGTGAACAGCTCATGTCCCTCCTGGTCTTGATGTCATTCCGGAGTCACAGGGGGAGATCACAGAGAGGTGAACAGCTCATGTCCCTCCTGGCCTTGATGTCATTCCGGAGTCACAAGGGGAGATCACAGAGAGGTGAACAGCTCATGTCCCTCCTGGTCTTGATGTCATTCCGGAGTCACAAGGGGAGATCACAGAGCGGTGAACAGCTCATGTCCCTCCTGGTCTTGATGTCATTCCGGAGTCACAAGGGGAGATCACAGAGCGGTGAACAGCTCATGTCCCTCCTGTCCTTGATGTCATTCCGGAGTCACAAGGGGAGATCACAGAGCGGTGAACAGCTCATGTCCCTCCTGGCCTTGATGTCATTCCAGAGTCACAAGGGGAGATCACAGAGAGGTGAACAGCTCATGTCCCTCCTGGTCTTGATGTAATTCCGGAGTCACAAGGGGAGATCACAGAGCGGTGAACAGCTCATGTCCCTCCTGGCCTTGATGTAATTCCTGAGTCACAGGGGGAGATCACAGAGAGGTGAACAGCTCATGTCCCTCCTGGCCTTGATGTCATTCCGGAGTCACAGGGGGAGATCACAGAGCGGTGAACAGCTCATGTCCCTCCTGGTCTTGATGTAATTCCGGAGTCACAAGAGGAGATCACAGAGCGGTGAACAGCTCATGTCCCTCCTGGTCTTGATGTCATTCCGGAGTCACAAGGGGAGATCACAGAGAGGTGAACAGCTCATGTCCCTCCTGGTCTTGATGTAATTCCGGAGTCACAAGGGGAGATCACAGAGCGGTGAACAGCTCATGTCCCTCCTGGTCTTGATGTCATTCCTGAGTCACAAGGGGAGATCACAGAGCGGTGAACAGCTCATGTCCCTCCTGGCCTTGATGTCATTCCTGAGTCACAAGGGGAGATCACAGAGCAGTGAACAGCTCATGTCCCTCCTGGTCTTGATGTAATTCCGGAGTCACAAGGGGAGATCACAGAGCGGTGAACAGCTCATGTCCCTCCTGGTCTTGATGTCATTCCTGAGTCACAAGGGGAGATCACAGAGCGGTGAACAGCTCATGTCCCTCCTGGCCTTGATGTCATTCCGGAGTCACAAGGGGAGATCACAGAGCGGTGAACAGCTCATGTCCCTCCTGGCCTTGATGTCATTCCTGAGTCACAAGGGGAGATCACAGAGAGGTGAACAGCTCATGTCCCTCCTGGCCTTGATGTCATTCCAGAGTCACAAGGGGAGATCACAGAGAGGTGAACAGCTCATGTCCCTCCTGGCCTTGATGTCATTCCGGAGTCACAAGGGGAGATCACAGAGCGGTGAACAGCTCATGTCCCTCCTGGTCTTGATGTCATTCCGGAGTCACAAAGGGAGATCACAGAGAGGTGAACAGCTCATGTCCCTCCTGGTCTTGATGTCATTCCGGAGTCACAAGGGGAGATCACAGAGCGGTGAACAGCTCATGTCCCTCCTGGTCTTGATGTCATTCCAGAGTCACAAGGGGAGATCACAGAGCGGTGAACAGCTCATGTCCCTCCTGGTCTTGATGTCATTCCGGAGTCACAGGGGAGATCACAGAGAGGTGAACAGCTCATGTCCCTCCTGGTCTTGATGTCATTCCGGAGTCACAGGGGGAGATCACAGAGAGGTGAACAGCTCATGTCCCTCCTGGCCTTGATGTAATTCCAGAGTCACAGGGGGAGATCACAGAGCGGTGAACAGCTCATGTCCCTCCTGGTCTTGATGTAATTCCAGAGTCACAGGGGGAGATCACAGAGCGGTGAACAGCTCATGTCCCTCCTGGCCTTGATGTAATTCCAGAGTCACAGGGGGAGATCACAGAGCGGTGAACAGCTCATGTCCCTCCTGGTCTTGATGTAATTCCAGAGTCACAGGGGGAGATCACAGAGAGGTGAACAGCTCATGTCCCTCCTGGTCTTGATGTCATTCCAGAGTCACAAGGGGAGATCACAGAGCGGTGAACAGCTCATGTCCCTCCTGGTCTTGATGTCATTCCGGAGTCACAAGGGGAGATCACAGAGAGGTGAACAGCTCATGTCCCTCCTGGTCTTGATGTCATTCCGGAGTCACAAGGGGAGATCACAGAGAGGTGAACAGCTCATGTCCCTCCTGGTCTTGATGTCATTCCGGAGTCACAAGAGGAGATCACAGAGCGGTGAACAGCTCATGTCCCTCCTGGTCTTGATGTCATTCCAGAGTCACAGGGGGAGATCACAGAGCGGTGAACAGCTCATGTCCCTCCTGGTCTTGATGTCATTCCGGAGTCACAAGGGGAGATCACAGAGAGGTGAACAGCTCATGTCCCTCCTGGTCTTGATGTCATTCCGGAGTCACAGGGGGAGATCACAGAGAGGTGAACAGCTCATGTCCCTCCTGGTCTTGATGTCATTCCGGAGTCACAGGGGGAGATCACAGAGCGGTGAACAGCTCATGTCCCTCCTGGTCTTGATGTCATTCCAGAGTCACAAGGGGAGATCACAGAGAGGTGAACAGCTCATGTCCCTCCTGGTCTTGATGTCATTCTGGAGTCACAAGGGGAGATCACAGAGAGGTGAACAGCTCATGTCCCTCCTGGTCTTGATGTCATTCCGGAGTCACAAGGGGAGATCACAGAGAGGTGAACAGCTCATGTCCCTCCTGGTCTTGATGTCATTCCGGAGTCACAGGGGGAGATCACAGAGCGGTGAACAGCTCATGTCCCTCCTGGTCTTGATGTCATTCCGGAGTCACAGGGGGAGATCACAGAGCGGTGAACAGCTCATGTCCCTCCTGGTCTTGATGTCATTCCGGAGTCACAAGGGGAGATCACAGAGCGGTGAACAGCTCATGTCCCTCCTGGTCTTGATGTCATTCCGGAGTCACAGGGGGAGATCACAGAGAGGTGAACAGCTCATGTCCCTCCTGGTCTTGATGTCATTCCGGAGTCACAAGAGGAGATCACAGAGAGGTGAACAGCTCATGTCCCTCCTGGCCTTGATGTCATTCCGGAGTCACAGGGGGAGATCACAGAGCGGTGAACAGCTCATGTCCCTCCTGGTCTTGATGTCTTTCCGGAGTCACAGGGGGAGATCACAGAGCGGTGAACAGCTCATGTCCCTCCTGGTCTTGATGTCATTCCGGAGTCACAAGGGGAGATCACAGAGCAGTGAACAGCTCATGTCCCTCCTGGTCTTGATGTAATTCTGGAGTCACAGGGGGAGATCACAGAGCGGTGAACAGCTCATGTCCCTCCTGGCCTTGATGTCATTCCGGAGTCACAGGGGGAGATCACAGTGGGGTGAAGAGCTCATGTCCCTCCTGGTCTTGATGTCATTCCGGAGTCACAAGGGGAGATCACAGAGAGGTGAACAGCTCATGTCCCTCCTGGTCTTGATGTCATTCCGGAGTCACAGGGGGAGATCACAGAGCGGTGAACAGCTCATGTCCCTCCTGGTCTTGATGTCATTCCGGAGTCACAGGGGGAGATCACAGAGCGGTGAACAGCTCATGTCCCTCCTGGTCTTGATGTCATTCCGGAGTCACAGGGGGAGATCACAGCGGGGTGAAGAGCCCCAGTCCTGTGATTCATGTGGTTAGTGGGGGTATTATTACTGCCAGCGCCAGGAATCTCCTATACATTCTGCCCTCGTCCTGTTGTTCAGGAGATAATGTATTCAATCAGTCCTGGACGTCAGGTCCATGTGGGGCCCAGTGTGTGTGACGCATTGCAGAGCAATGTGCAGAGCAATGTGCAGAGCAATGTGCAGAACAATGTGCAGAGCAACACATCACAGGACCCTCTGGTTCAGTTACAATGATTATCTGCAGTGAGCAGAGTATCAAGTCCTGTGGTCCTGCTCCCAACTGTCATTTCCGCCTCCACGGATCAATCAACAGATTGAATACGTTACCTTCTGATGAAATGCAAAAATTCATAGCGGCCACTAGGATTTCCTGGCCATAGTATATTAAGAGGGGAATTATTATTAGTGAGTGTTACTTCCCGTTTAAAGGAACATTCACATCTCTTACTAATAAACCTCAGCTTACCTTAAAGGGGAACAACCACCCCGCAAAAACTTTCTCTTAATTAAGTCTTCATCTGGCGACTAGCTGCTTAGTAGCGGCCGGCTCCAAAAGGGACTGACACTGCAGGCGCACGGACGTCACTATGGCAAGATGTCCGTGTTTCCTGCTACTGTCAGCCTCCAAATAAGTAGAAAATCTTGTAAACCAGGTAATATTTCTGGCGACTAGCGCTACTAAGCAGCTAGTCGCCAGATGAAAACTTAATTAAGAGAAAGTTTTTGCGGGGTGGTAGTTCCCCTTTAACCCTGAAGGACCAGAGGCGTATGTGCTTGGCAGCAAATTGCGCACATGTCTGGTCCCCGTGGTCTTAACCTATAAAACTCTGAGTGGGAGACTCCTGTAGAGTTCAAGGGGTTAAATTCCACTTTAAATAAATGGCACTTTATATCGGCAACAACTGTAAGATCACTGCAGCGGCCTTACTTATTCATCAGTGCCATCTGCTGAGAGAGGCGGCGCCCCCTAGGGCAAATGGACTTACATGGCATGGTAAGTTAATGAAAGAAACAAAATAGGTTTATTTTTACCCTCATGTCTCTTATTCACAGTGGATATAAAATAATGCATGTTCCAAGCCTTTTTACATATTAATGAGTCACCTGGGGCCATCGCTGCACTTAATGTCCCTTATGTATAAAGGCAGAATAGAGCGATTCTGGGGCAAATCAACTGCAATCCAGAGACAACTGAAAATATAAAAGAAAAATAACTGCACGTCGTTTAAGATTGTCGGGGTCAATTGGACATTAAGGCATAAGATCCACATCCCCTGTGCTGTATTTATTAAGAAAATATTTTTTTTTGCGTAGGAAGAACTGCACATAGCTCCATTACTGACAGATTTTTTTAATTCCAAAGTTATTACATCTCAAACTAGATTTCTTTAAATGACAGTGAGATTTCTATAGTGGAACAGTCTGTGTCCCTTAATACGGACAGTAGTCTATCACTTAATGAATCCCACAATGTGAATTACTTTATAAAATATGCGTCTTGGATATCAGCTGCTGCTGTTTGATCAAGAATAAACAGAAAAAAGAGAGAAGTTTGGGCTGTAATAATGTATAAATTAAGCATTTCCCGGAGGCAAATCCAGTCAAAGTCAATACCTTTATTGACTAACTAAGCATATATGAGACGCTAGCAATTTAAGAGAGATGATTTCTTATTTATCTGTATAACGTGCCTGAGGAAGAGACCGGAGAGGACTTGAAAGCTTGCATCCTAAATCTGCTTAGTTACCCAATAAAGGTATCAACCTGACTGTAATCTCCTCCTGTATTTCTATGGCTAACACGGTACCAACTCTCATATTGATGCATTTCCCAGCAGAGAGCGAGAGGAGACTGATTACTGCATCTTTAAGACAGGACACTCTGCAGGTAGATCTCCGCTCTGTATTCATTTCCCATTCCAGACAGATTTAGGACTATTTTATTTCTTCCTAATAGTTTGTTTCATATTCACATATATTATAGATAGATAATTAATAGATAGATTGATAGATAGACAGATAGATAGATAGATAGATAGATAGATAGATAGATAGATATGAGATAGATAGATAGATAGATATGCGATAGATATGAGATAGATAGATAGATAGATATGCGATTGATAGATATGAGATAGATAGATAGATAGATAGATAGATAGATAGATAGATAGATAGATATGAGATAGATAGATAGATAGATAGATAGATAGACAGATAGATAGATAGATAGATAGATATGAGATAGATAGATATGAGATAGATAGATAGATAGATAGATAGATAGATAGAGAGATATGAGATAGATAGATAGATAGATAGATAGATAGATAGATAGATAGATATGAGATAGATAGATAGACAGATAGATAGATAGATATGAGATAGATAGATAGATATGAGATAGATAGATAGATAGATAGATAGATAGATAGATAGATAGATAGATATGAGATAGATATGAGATAGATAGATAGATAGATAGATAGATATGAGATAGATATGAGATAGATAGATAGATAGATAGATATGAGATTGATAGATAGATAGATAGATAGATAGATAGATAGATAGATAGATATGAGATAGATAGATAGATAGAGATAGATATGAGATGAGATAGATAGATAGATAGATAGATAGATAGATAGATAGATAGATATGAGATAGATATGAGATAGATAGATAGATAGATAGATAGATAGATAGATAGATAGATAGATAGACAGATTCTTATATAGAGCTCTTAGTAATCTGTCCCATACACAGTGTCACTGCCCTGTAGCATTTCTATAATGATGTGTTGCCGCTCCTTTTACTATTTAGTGTGCAATGCAATGTGTTGCACAGCCCTCTGGTCCATACAGGGTTAATAACAGCGCACAGCACATGGATATGGAGTTGCTGGCGCAGCACATTAGGGTCTGGACTCAAATGCAGGTGATAATTTTATCTCTGCTTTTATCTCCAGGTATCTCCATAGACTTCAGTAGGAACATTCCTATATTATAATTCGCTAGGATGTTTGTCAGAAGCCGTCATGCACAGTAGATATGGCTGCGCGCTCTGTAGTCATGCGCAGTACAGACTGCCTGCGCCGCGGCTGATACGGAGCCCAAAACGGGCGCAGAGAACTACGGTCTGAATGTGGAGAGCCCCTCTCCGTATCAGCAGCAGTCAGTACTGCGCATGGCTGCAGCGCCGCCAGTGTTGGCCCGTGTACACGGGATTTAAAACTAGTTTTTTATATAAAAACGGGAGGTAACATTTATCTCCTGCATTTGAATCCAGTCCTAGAACGGCGCACAGCGCTGAATACACTGACAGCCTGCGACAGACATAATTATCTTCTAATACAGTTATTATCAAAATGCCCAAGTGCAGGATTATTCGAAGTCGAATGACTCATTTCTGTCGCTGATAACGCTGCGCTGCTCGTGTAATTAACAGATCGTATCCCCTATTCTGCAGCCTTGCAAGCTGGCGTTTCTATTCACAGAATGTTCCGTACGGCTCCGGCTGAGTCCCAGGCTCTCGACTTGATTGCGGACGGACAAAGCACGACGGGCCCATGAATATTTGAAATGAACTTTACAAATGGAGGGCGGCGGCCCATCTCTGGGAAGACGGGGGATGGGGATCTCATCAGGGCCTGCGATTCGCAATCAGTTCCTCCTGTGTCTGGGAGATTGGGATATCAGGGGGCCAGCGTCTGACAGGGAACAATGGCCCCTATGTAGAGGAGCAAACTGGGCTTATTCTGGACTAAACCAACTGCAACATAGGGGCAAATAAACATTAATGTTAAAGTAAATCAGACTTTTAACCCCTTGAATACCAGAGAGGTTTCAATGGCGACCAAGGAGTTAAAGAGCAATGTTCAAGTGCGCGGGGATTTAGGAATTTTTAGTTGGCCCCTGAGGTGCATTTGGTTTACTCCAGTTTGCGTTTATACTTATGGACGCTTTTCACTGCCAGACGTCGTATTCACTAACCTGAAAAGGAGCTGTTCTGGGGTGAACCAACTGCGAAGTAGGGGGGAAAAGGACATTTCCATAATCTGTATGGACTTAACACTATGAGGAAGTAAGAGGGGGTGCAGGGCTGTGATACACAACGTACAACGCACCCCACTGACCCCAAATGTGACGGACCAATGCACTGCGTTACACACCCCTATGGTCCTCAATGGGTTAAATGGAGATTTTATATAAATATATAGATATAAACACACACACATGTATACACACACAAATACATATATACACACACACACACACATAAAGAGGCAGTTGTAGACAGTGCTGCCCATGATTTATTGTTAGTCTTGTATTTAGTAATGTAAAGTGTAACTGTAAAGTAGCAGAAAAAGGCCGGCGCTGACTGAGCCCAGGTCCGGGCCAAGATATTGTGCTGCCTGGGTCCAAGGATGAAATGCTACCCCCCCCCGTCCATTTGGCTCTGGTGTGTGGATGTGTTTGGGGGGATGTGTGTGTGTGTTTGGGGATGCGTGTGTGAGGGGGGATGAATGCGTGTATGGTTGGGGTGTAGATGTGTTTGGGGGGATGTGTGTGTTTGGGGGGATGTATGAGTGTATGGTGGGGGGTGGATATGTGTGTGTGTTTGGGGGATGTGTGTGTGAGGGGGGATGTATGCGTGTATGGTTGGGGTGTAGATGTGTTTGGGGGGATGTGTGTGTGAGGGGTATGTATGAGTGTATGGTGGGGGGTGGATATGTGTTTGGGGGGATGTGTGTGTGAGGGGGGATGTATGAGTGTATGGTGGGGGGTGGATATGTGTGTGTGTTTGGGGGATGTGTGGGAGGGGAGATGAAATTTATGACAATCTCAAATTGGAAATGATCGAATTTGGTGGTAGAGACAAATGGCAGACCTTTCTCCAGTAGTTCTGCTACTGTGAGGGTCTGGTACTGAGGTTAAAGATGGAGGTTTCGGAATTTTTGGAGGTTTTCCTGCCTTTTTGGACCCACCCCCCACACCTGAGATGTGGCCGCCTCCTGTGGCTCCCCTGTTGGAAGCCTGAGTCTGGACCCCCAAAAAAAGGAAGCTGTGGTTTAGTGGTGGTGAGAGGGGGTGGAGCGGGGGAAGAGTCAGAGTCAGATTGGGAGGATAATACAGAACTGTTGTCAATAGTAATTCATTGTTTAGGTCCAGTATGAGTTCTGTTTCTGGTGGGCCTATACCGTGACTGTGGATCCGGTTGACCAAGCAACCAGTGGTATACGCTTTTTTTCTCTATAGTCCTCCTGGACTTTTTGAATTTAATATTCTTAAAAGAGACTAGGTCTTGTTTGTACTTTGCTACTGCTGTACTTAGTATCCCATACCAATCGGACGCAGTATCTGCCAGCAAAGTTTCTTTATGCGCAATATCAAAATATCAACTCAATTTTAACTTTCAGGATTCTCCTGACCTCCTCAATGACTAAAACCATTAAATCAAATGAACATTTATTCAAAACACCACACCATCCGCGGCAAAACTCAGGGTTATTGCAGCCAGTGGTGGGTCTGTTTTGAATCCTAAAACCTCTGGGTATTTGTCCAGCTCTGTGGTAATCAGATACAGATAAACCATGTAGTTAGTTATTGAAATAGACTCAGAGGTGTCTCACCCGTTGCTTCAGGGGTTTCCACAGGGTGAAGAGTATCTGGTCAATGTCTTCGTTGGTGAATTGGATCCTGTTGTCAGAGGCGAGCAGTGCTTCTGCCAGGTTGCTGTTATCATCCATAATATCCTTCTGCCGGACATGAAGAGTGTTACACTGCAGTGGAGAAGGGTCAAGAGGAACTAGCAGGCGAACATCAAACGCTTAATTAGAGAAAATAACTGTGGGTGCACTCCATAGGGTTAGTCAGGCCCCTTTATTGGAACATGAAACAAACTGGAAGCACTTAAGTAGTCCAAGGTGCCCGGGTGCTACGATAGGACTGTAATCATCAAGCACTCACAGGACTTCAAATGGAGGTAAAGAGAATAAGATACATTTATTCAGATGAACGTTTCGGCCAGGCAGCGCCTTTTAAACCCTACCACAACACCCTGTTCCTAGCGTCCGTTACATCACGAACATGGTCGTTGCGTCATTGGTTAAAGTGTAAACGTAATTCATCAACGTGTGATGAAATGTGTGTACAGTGTAAACAAAAGACAGGTGCAGCTTATAAAGCAAATACAATGCTGTAAACTGGGAACATGTGTATACAAACAAATGATCATATGAGTCTTATTAGAGTAATAATACAAATCTAATCAATGTGCATGTTCTTGTAACAGTGTATATACACACACACACATATAAGTACACACACACATATACACACACACACATATACACACACACACATATACGTACACACACATATATATACACACATATATATAAATATATATTATATATATATACATACACAGACACACACACATATACGTACACACACATATATATATATATATATATATATATATATATATATATACACGCACACACACATATATATATATATACACACACACACATATATATATATACACACACACACACACACACACACACATATATACATATACACACACACACATATATACATACACACACACACACATATATACATATACACACACACACATATATACATACACACACACACACATATATACATACACACACACACATATATACACATATATATATATATACACACACACACACACACACACACACATATACACACACATATCTATCTATCTATATAATTTGTGCCCAGCAAAACACACCCAGAGGCGGCAGTAAGAAGGAGTTACTCCTCCCATTGGGTGATTCAGTACTACTGGTGTGAAAATCATGCAGGAGTTGGCCCACCCCCACTATTTAGGCCGCCCACCACTATACAACTGAAGAAAAAAAAAATGGCTGCCACTCCTTCCTACATCACAGAACACACACATGCCCCACTGTTACGGTTTTTACGACACTCAGACCAAGGTTAAAAATAAAACACAGTTTTAGAATAGGTAATAACAAGTAAGGCAAGTAACGGATCTAGTACAGGCCCAACATAGTAGGAGCAAGTAGCACTCAGCAGAATCAAAAGGTAAAGGGTTAATGCCCAATACAATAATCAGTCTCTGTTGTGGTGATTAAGCAACGCCCGGTGCTATAAACAGTCCCAGTAGCAGTGCAGGAAGCAAGCTCTAGCAGTGCGACTGAACTGAATCACTACCAGATAGCTGTATCGTAATGCCCAATAGTATAGCAAGGACTGACTGGAGCCAATACCACCACTTGGGTGCGATAACGGAGGAGAGACACTGTCAGAGCCAATGGAGCCAGAGCCAGGAGCACCCCTTAGGTGCGATAACGGAGGAGAGACGCTGCCAGAGCCAATGGAGCCAGAGCCAGGAGGACCCCTTATGTGCGGTAACGGAGGAGACACTGCATATGCAAATTGGACCAGAGCCAGGAGCATCCCTTAGGTGCGGTAACGGAGGAGACACTGCACAAGCGAATATACCTTGAGCCAAACACACTTCCTGGTGTGATATGATGGTGCAACACTGTGAGCAATAGGAGACCAGAGCCAAGGCACCCTTCCGGTGCCGAAACGGAGCAAAACACTGCAAGAGCTAACGGAATGCCGAATAGCACCACGCGGTGCAACAACTGCAAGGAAACGAGCACCGTAGTTTGAGATACTGCTCTGCTAGTGTAAACGGATAGGTTCAGTGATAAAGGCAACAAGCTCATCAAGTGTTAAACGGCTCAGGATCGAAGGTAGCAAGCTTGGCAAGTGTATACAGACAGGCTCCGTAACGGAGGCAACAAGCACAGCAAGTGTTCTCTTGACAGACTCGGTAACGGAGGCAACAGACAGGCTCAGTAATGGAGGCCACAGTTCAGCAGAGGAGGCGTGATCAGTCAGTGCCACACTGCAAGCACAGTTCAGAATGTCGCCAGGCAAGAGCTCAAAAGTTCACAGGAACACTGGAAGCAACACGGAGCAGGAACGTCTGCCAGAACCGGGTCAATCACGGAGCAGGAACGTCAGCCAGAACCGGGTCAATCACGGACCAGGAACGTCAGCCAGAACCGGGTCAATCACGGACCAGGAACGTCAGCCAGAACCGGGTCAATCACAGAGAAGGAACGTCAGCCAGAACCGGGTCAATCACGGAGCAGGAACGTCAGCCAGAACCGGGTCAATCACGGAGCAGGAACGTCAGCCAGAACCGGGTCAATCACGGAGCAGGAACGTCAGCCAGAACCGGGTCAATCATGGAGCAGGAACGTCAGCCAGAACCGGGTCAATCACGGAGCAGGAACGTCAGCCAGAACCGGGTCAATCATGGAGCAGGAACGTCAGACAGAACCGGGTCAATCACAGAGAAGGAACGTCAGCCAGAACCGGGTCAATCACAGAGAAGGAACGTCAGCCAGAACCGGGTCAATCACAGAGAAGGAACGTCAGCCAGAACCGGGTCAATCATGGAGCAGGAACGTCAGCCAGAACCGGGTCAATCACGGAGCAGGAACGTCAGCCAGAACCGGGTCAATCATGGAGCAGGAACGTCAGACAGAACCGGGTCAATCACGGAGAAGGAACGTCAGCCAGAACCGGGTCAATCACAGAGAAGGAACGTCAGCCAGAACCGGGTCAATCACAGAGAAGGAACGTCAGCCAGAACCGGGTCAATCACAGAGAAGGAACGTCAGCCAGAGCCGGGTCAATCACAGAGAAGGAACGTCAGCCAGAACCGGGTCAATCACAGAGCAGGAATGTCAGCCAGAACCGGGTCAATCACGGAGAAGGAACGTCAGCCAGAGCTGGGTCAATCACAGAGAAGGAACGTCAGCCAGAACCGGGTCAATCACGGAGCAGGAACGTCAGCCAGAACCGGGTCAATCACGGAGAAGGAACGTCAGCCAGAACCGGGTCAATCACGGAGAAGGAACGTCAGCCAGAACCGGGTCAATCACAGAGAAGGAACGTCAGCCAGAACCGGGTCAATCACAGAGAAGGAACGTCAGCCAGAACCGGGTGAATCACGGAGCAGGAACGTCAGCCGGAGCTGGGTCAATCACAGAGAAGGAACGTCAGCCAGAACCGGGTCAATCACGGAGCAGGAACGTCAGCCAGAACCGGGTCAATCACGGAGAAGGAACGTCAGCCAGAACCGGGTCAATCACGGAGAAGGAACGTCAGCCAGAACCGGGTCAATCACAGAGAAGGAACGTCAGCCAGAACCGGGTCAATCACAGAGAAGGAACGTCAGCCAGAACCGGGTGAATCACGGAGCAGGAACGTCAGCCGGAGCTGGGTCAATCACAGAGAAGGAACGTCAGCCAGAACCGGGTCAATCACGGAGCAGGAACGTCAGCCAGAACCGGGTCAATCACGGAGAAGGAACGTCAGCCAGAACCGGGTCAATCACGGAGAAGGAACGTCAGCCAGAACCGGGTCAATCACGGAGCAGGAACGTCAGCCAGAACCGGGTCAATCACGGAGAAGGAACGTCAGCCAGAACCGGGTCAATCACGGAGAAGGAACGTCAGCCAGAACCGGGTCAATCACAGAGAAGGAACGTCAGCCAGAACCGGGTCAATCACAGAGAAGGAACGTCAGCCAGAACCGGGTGAATCACGGAGCAGGAACGTCAGCCGGAGCTGGGTCAATCACAGAGAAGGAACGTCAGCCAGAACCGGGTCAATCACGGAGCAGGAACGTCAGCCAGAACCGGGTCAATCACGGAGAAGGAACGTCAGCCAGAACCGGGTCAATCACGGAGAAGGAACGTCAGCCAGAACCGGGTCAATCACAGAGAAGGAACGTCAGCCAGAACCGGGTCAATCACAGAGAAGGAACGTCAGCCAGAACCGGGTGAATCACGGAGCAGGAACGTCAGCCGGAGCTGGGTCAATCACAGAGAAGGAACGTCAGCCAGAACCGGGTCAATCACGGAGCAGGAACGTCAGCCAGAACCGGGTCAATCACAGAGAAGGAACGTCAGCCGGACCTGGGTCAATCACAGAGAAGGAACGTCAGCCAGAACCGGGTCAATCACGGAGCAGGAACGTCAGCCAGAACCGGGTCAATCACGGAGAAGGAACGTCAGCCAGAACCGGGTCAATCACAGAGAAGGAACGTCAGCCGGAGCTGGGTCAATCACAGAGAAGGAACGTCAGCCAGAACCGGGTCAATCACGGAGAAGGAACATCAGCCAGAACCGGGTGAATCACGGAGCAGGAACGTCAGCCGGAGCTGAGTCAATCACGGAGAAGGAACGTCAGCCAGAACCGGGTCAATCACAGAGAAGGAACGTCAGCCAGAACCGGGTCAATCACAGAGAAGGAACGTCAGCCAGAACCGGGTCAATCACGGAGCAGGAACGTCAGCCGGAGCTGGGTCAATCACGGAGAAGGAACGTCAGCCAGAACCGGGTGAATCACGGAGCAGGAACGTCAGCCAGAACCGGGTCAATCACGGAGCAGGAACGTCAGCCGGAGCTGGGTCAGTCATGGAGCAGGAACGTCAGCCAGAACCGGGTCAATCACGGAGCAGGAACGTCAGCCAGAACCGGGTCAATCACGGAGCAGGAACGTCAGCCAGAACCGGGTCAGTCATGGAGCAGGAACGTCAGCCAGAACCGGTTCAGTCACGGAGCAGGAACGTCAGCCAGAACCGGGTCAATCACGGAGCAGGAACGTCAGCCAGAGCCGGGTCAGTCATGGAGCAGGAACGTCAGCCAGAACCGGGTCAATCACGGAGCAGGAACGTCAGCCAGAGCCGGGTCAGTCATGGAGCAGGAACGTCAGCCAGAACCGGGTCAATCACGGAGCAGGAACGTCAGCCAGAACCGGGTCAATCACGGAGCAGGAACGTCAGCCAGAACCGGGTCAATCACAGAGAAGGAATGTCAGCCAGAACCGGGTCAATCACGGAGCAGGAACGTCAGCCAGAACTGGGTCAATCACGGAGCAGGAATGTCAGCCAGAACCGGGTCAATCACGGAGAAGGATCGTCAGCCAGAACCGGGTCAATCACGGAGCAGGAATGTCAGCCAGAGCCGGGTCAATCACGGAGCAGGAACGTCAGCCAGAGCTGGGTCAATCACGGAGAAGGATCGTCAGCCAGAACCGGGTCAATCACGGAGAAGGAACGTCAGCCAGAACCGGGTCAATCACGGAGCAGGAATGTCAGCCAGAACCGGGTCAATCACGGAGAAGGAACGTCAGCCAGAACCGGGTCAATCACGGAGCAGGAACGTCAGCCAGAACTGGGTCAATCACGGAGAAGGAACGTCAGCCAGATCCGGGTCAATCACAGAGAAGGAACGTCAGCCAGAGCTGGGTCAATCACGGAGAAGGAACGTCAGCCAGAACCGGGTCAATCATGGAGCAGGAACGTCAGCCAGAGCCGGGTCAATCACGGAGCAGGAATGTCAGCCAGAACTGGGTCGATCAAGGAGCAGGAATGTCAGCCAGAGCCGGGTCAATCACGGAGAAGGAACGTCAGCCAGAACCGGGTCAATCACGGAGCAGGAATGTCAGCCAGAGCCGGGTCAATCACGGAGCAGGAACGTCAGACAGAGCCGGGTCAATCACGGAGCAGGATCGTCAGCCAGAGCCGGGTCAATCACGGAGCAGGAACGTCAGCCAGAACCGGGTCAATCACGGAGCAGGAACGTCAGCCAGAGCCGGGTCAATCACGGAGCAGGAACGTCAGCCAGAGCCGGGTCAGTCACGGAGCAGGAACATCAGCCAGAGCCGGGTCAGTCATGGAGCAGGAACGTCAGCCAGAGCCGGGTCAATCACAGAGTAGGAACAGCAGAGTAGTCAGACGAGCCGAGTCAGTACACAGGAATACAGGAACAAAGGCGCAGGAACAGGAACACCACGAAAAGGCACCTGACAGGTGCCACAGGCCCAGTATATAAAGGAACATCCTGGACGGGCCAATCAAGCTCCACCAATGGAAGAGCACCACCACAAAGAGTGACAAGGAGTCACGGGAACCGTGATACCCACACATACACCACCTACATCACAGACACACACACACAAGCCACTCAACTCTGCACTCAAAGCCAGACACAAGACACACACACTCACACACTGTCTCTCCCTCCCCCCTCTCTCGCATTGAGCCCCAAGGATGCAAGTCATGTCGGGGAATCGTGAAGAAGAGCCTACAAAACTGCCCGACATCATTAACCCTTTCAGTGTCACAGTGGTACGAAACGCAAAGCGTTCCACTCTGGCACTCAAAGGGTTAACCACTGGAACGCCACCCAGCTCAATTCATCATTAAACATCACTATAAGAGACAATACATTGTGCACCTCTCACGATCAGATTTGCCTGCTGAGTGCCGCACCGGACTCTCTCTCTTCCCCCTCCATGCATGGCCCTTGCTGTTCATTTTAATGCCTGAAGAGGGGGACAGAGAGTCCGGAGTGGCGCTCAGCAGGCAAATCTGATCGTGAGAGGAGCACAATGTATTATAGCGATGTTTAAAGGGATAGTAATACTTGAAAATAATTATATTTTATATTGTAGCCCTTAAAAAAACATGAAAAATGATATAAGTCTTATCTCCCAAACCTTTATGGTTTGGGAGATATTCACATTTAAAATATAGTAAAATGATCTTTTCCTGGCTGTTTCAGCCAAGTCTGCCATCTAGTGGACAAATTTGGAATTCGGTCCACAGAGCAACCGGCAGCTCTTTAGCAGTGCCGAGATCACGATCTGTGAAAAGAACTACTTCATTGGAACTGTGTACAGAGTGTGCCTGGATTGAAAGCTCACTTTATAGACCATTACAATTAAGAAATTCTTTTTAAAGATCATGATCTCAGCACTTCTGGAGAGGCACAGCCGGTCCCGGGACCGGATTCCGAATCTGAAGGGTGGAGCAATGACGTCACTCCAGGGGAAACTTTACTTCTGAATATCTCCCAAACCATAAAGGTCTGGGAGATAAGACTTATATTATTTTTCAAGTTTTTTTAAGGGCTACAATATAAAAGAAACTTATTTTCAAGTATTACTATCCCTTTAATGCTGGCACCCCCCCCCCCCCGCGCTGCTCTTCAGCACCACTGACGTTGAGTTGGATCACAGTAACATCACGGGGGGGGACTCACCCTTCCAGGGCACCGACTCCCCACTGTCCCAATGAGGATCAGGGGCGGCAGGAGTACTCCTGGGAGGAGGAAGGGTTCGGCTCACCGTGCCCACTCAAACCCATCACTTCTCCCTCACCGCTGTCCTGCCGGGCCCTGGACTGCATTAGGATTCATTATTTGGAGTAAGAAATAAAAGTGTCACGTGTGTTTGTATTGTGATCTGTGTGTTTGTATTGTGATCTGTGTGTTTGTATTGTGATCTGTGTGTTTGTATTGTGATCTGTGTGTTTGTATTGTGATCTGTGTGTTTGTATTGTGATCTGTGTGTTTGTATTGTGATCTGTGTGTTTGTATTGTGATCTGTGTGTGTTTGTGTGTGTGTGTGTGTGTGTGTGTGTGTGTGTGTGTGTGTGATCTGTGTGTGTGATCTGTGTGTGTGATCTGTGTGTGGACGTGAGGACACCGCTGTACTGTCACTGCATTAACCCTTTGAGTGTCAGAGAGGCATGCACCATTCTACAAAACAGAGTGCTGCATACCACTGGCACTCACAGTGAAGGGCAACATGGTGCCAACTCCACTACAGGGAGCACACTGTACTGTACAGCACTCACATTTAACCCTTTGAGTGGCAGACTGCTATGCAGCACACTGCTTTGCAATGTGCTGCATGCCCCTCTGACACTCAGACGGTTAATGTAGTGAAAATACAGCAATGTCCTCACATCCACACACACACGTATTGTCACACACACAGATCACAATACAAACACATCACACTTTTATTACACTTACCCAAAATAATATATCATAATGCAGTCCTCATTATAATGACGGCAACGCCGTCCCACTGTACTAGTTAAACACTAATTCTGTGCATTTAATCCAAGCACAATTGATTTGCAGCGGCCATTAGGATCTTAGGTGCAGATAAAGGCAATTGAGGTGCCCATTTACCTTAATCCAGGCAGAAAATCCTAATGACCATTATCAATCCACTCTGCACCAATTTGTTCTCCAAAATGAACCTGTAATTAGTCCTGATATCATATCCGTGGAAGTTGATATGATTATTTGTGGGTGAATGCCGGGTCCCCAGACCCCTCCCACTAAAGTTCGCCTTGCTTCCTAAGAATATTTCAGTGGGAGGAGTTTGGAGTCCTAGACAAAGAATCACCATCTGCTTCCTTACACATCATATCTTGTTCTAAATAAATATTAATTTGGGGGTAACCAACTCACACAGGCTTGATTCGTAGAGGTCATTACTATTTTTCTGTCCCGATTTTTTCCGGAACCCTCCTTTAGCTTCCCACAAAGCTACGTGTTGGAGATGCGTTGTCTGGCATCCAACAGGTTAATGCACCAAATGCAAACGATTTAAAATTTCAGATCTGCTGATTTCCCATCACCCAAAAGTTTATGTGAATTTCTACAAGACGTTTCATTTCGCTTATTTTCATCCCTTAGAGTGGAAATCCCAACAAAGCTGCGCGTGGAGCGGTGGGCATTTAACTTCAGCGAGTTGATTC
Source organism: Rhinophrynus dorsalis (assembly GCA_037306005.1). NCBI lineage: Eukaryota > Metazoa > Chordata > Amphibia > Anura > Rhinophrynidae > Rhinophrynus > Rhinophrynus dorsalis. The sequence continues at coordinate 2,590,188 of CM074727.1, read as the reverse complement.
GGGACCCCAAGGGCCGGCAGAGCTTCCAGCTGTTCCTCAAGAAAGAGTTTAGCGGTGGGTTAAATTGCAGGGTGCTGTGGGTGGGGGCTGTGACTGGAGAGCCGCTGACTTCTCTTGCGGTAAACTGGTAAAATCTCATGAGACTTGTGCATACCTGGGATTGCTCTTTCTCCTCTGTAATGGCGCTAGAGAGCTAAAACGTGGTGCGTCTGAGTGGTGATTGGCCGTAGGACAGGCCGCTGTGCTGTTGTTCTTCCTCAGAGGCCTCTCACACTTTGTATGGTTAATTAGCAGGTCTCTGGGGACAGAGGCAGATTCTAAGGACTCAACAAGTTCCCTTATAACTCCACCCACTTCACTGTCCGTTCCGCTTATACTCCGCCCCCTGTTCTTCACACTTTCCTTCCATTTTAAAGGAATAGTAATGTTTCACAAAAACAGCAGCTCCAATTAATCATCATAGTATTTGGTCCATGGAGAGTATTATATCAATACTGTCAGAGTTGTAGTACAAGAGTAATTGAATGATAAAGTATCCCCCTCCTGTCCCTTTTACCTAGTGTAAGCCGCCTCCCCTCAGATGTGGAATCTGGTCTCTCGACCGGACCGATCACAGAAAGGGACAATCTTCTTCCTGTGATCATAAGGAAAACCCCACCCTCCTTGTTTTTCCTTATTATCACTGAAGATTGTCCCTCTATGTGATCCATCCTGACAGTCTTGCTGCTCTGAGGTGAGCAGTGTTACATCAGTAAAAGGGGTGGGAGGGGGATACTTTATCATTCAATTGCTCTTGTACTACAACTCTGACAGTATTGATATAACACTCTCCATGGCCCAAATACTATGAAGATTAATTGGAGCTGCTTTTATTTTTAAACATTACTGTCCCTTTAAGAACACTGTCTCCTTTCTGTATTTACCAGGATGTCAGGGGAAAATCCACATTTACTATATTAACCCTATTATTACCAGACACGTATCACATCCTATGTTTATTTAATCATGAATTCAACTGCATGGGACTTTTTTTTGTTTGGGGAAGTGGTATTTATTTTATTAACCCTTTGAGTGGCAGAGGGGTATGCAACTCATTGCAGAGCAATGCGTTGCGTACCCCCTCTGGCACTCAAAGTGTTAACTGCATGGGCAAAGCCGTGCCAATATCGTTAGTAACATATAGCATTTTCCTTATAATGTTTTGCATATAGTGTTTGTGAATAGAAATTTGTGTATTGCATTTTGTGTATTGTGTTTTCTTTGGGTTTAGAGATATCCTTTATATTGACCAATGGCAACCCATAAGGGATACCTATGGCTGAGCTCTTAATTGTGTGTAAGATTAAGAGGGGCCATTAAGACTTGCAGGACGTTAGAAGATAAGTGTGTGCGTGTTATTATTAGGGGTTACTTCCCCTTTAATGAGTTTGTAGCTCCTGTGAGTCCTGCAGTAGTGACAGTTAGTAGGGGTCAGTTTACCTGGAACTCGGTGACATCAGCACCTCTGAGCTCCAGTAGGGCTGTACATTCCAATGGGCCATTTCACACGCTGTGACATCACATTGGGTCAATGCATTGCAGGTCTTTGGACTGTTAAGAACTGGGAAGCGCCCAGAATCTTTCACTTATTGCGAGTATTTACTACTGGGAAGCACAATGTCTCTCTTAGGGCTATTAGTCATTTGCGTAATCGCATCAATGCTTGGGCCTATATTTATTGTGCAATATACGATACCATCAGAGAAAATAACTTACTTTATTGGGGATGAGAGCATCCCCTTAACGAGCGACCTACTAGCTGAAGGATTCAGCAAACCTGGTAACAACTTGATGAAGTATGGAAGCACCTCTATCACGGACATTGTAATCCGCCAACCTGGAGTGTGTAATAGTATCACGATGGAGATTGGGAACATCTCCATAATGGAGGAACTCCTAGCTGAAGGAACTAGTAAACCTGGTGACAGCACGACTGTCATGATGATGAACGGAAGCATCTCCATAGTGGATACTGACGTATTCAGCAAACCTGGAGTGGCTAATACTAATACAGTGGAGAAAGACAGCAACTCCATAAATGGGACGCTCCTAGCTGAAGATACCAGCAGTCATCTTCATTTTGAGCAAAATCCAAAACCTGCAGACAGTATAACTGTTAATATTGAGGACGGGAGCAGCTCCATAAGGATCAAGCTCCTAGCTGAAGATACCAACGTACATCTTCTATTTGTGCGCAAGATAAAACCTGCAGATAGTATAACTATCACTAATGAGTACGGGAGCAGCACCATATCCATCAAGCTCCTAGCTGAGGATTCTGGGAAATCCAGAGATGGTGTAACAACAGAAACAGAGAATGGGAGCAATTTCCTAACAGACAAGCTCCAGCTGATGATTCACGAAAAGCCCAATATGTTGGTGCAAAGGAATTCAGCACAATTCCAGATGGTGGGAATGGTGAACCCAAAGCTCGAATTCCCAAATACAGTGGAGCAGCGTTAGGAGTTCTAACCTTTTTAGTAATGATTTGGTCATTCTTCTGCTCCTTTCATTAAAGATTATCCTACGTAGAATATACTATACTATATACGATACTACAAGTGATGAATTGTCATCCAAGAAAAGAGTCAATCGCAGACCGAGACATAGAAAGAAAAGATCAGGAGGAAAGAACAAGATGGTTCCTGGGAGCGATGGGAACCAGCAGGAGGAGGATGATCCAGAACCAGATTAAAATAAACAGCAATAATCAGAAATAAATATTTGACTAATTTCATACATTTTTTCATAGTGATGTTTGTTGTCTTAAAACCTAAAAAAAAAATATTTAGAAATATAAATGTTGATACCTTAACCCCTTGTGTGCCAAGGTGGTACAATGTAAGTGGTTGGACAGCTGTTCCCACTGTGCCAAGCGTGTACATTGTACGACTGGAAAGCGATCGCTGTATAAGCCGGTATTACCAGCAGCAGTGACCGCAGTAAAAGAAAAAAGTGCTCAGTCTCATTTAGGGGCACATCAGGACCTCTCCGTATGTCCCCCGAGTTATTGATATCCCAGCTGATCTCTCTGTGATATCAGTAACCTCAACACCTACCCCAAACGTCCACACATCCCCCCAAAGATATACACACATCCGCACCCCCCACCATACACACATACATCCACCCTCACACATCCCCTCCCACACATCCCCCCCCAAACACACACATCTACACCCCCACCATACACACATACATCCCCCCTCACACACACACACACACATCCCCCCCCAAACACACACATCTACACCCCCACCATACACACATACATCCCCCTCACACACACACACACACATCCCCTCCCACACATCCCCCCCCAAACACACACATCTACACTCCCCACCATACACACATACATCCCCCCTCACATAAATAAACACACATACACACACACATATATATACACACATATATATATATATATATATATATATATATATATATATATATATATACACAGGGCTTATAATATGAAGTCCTTTGCTACTAGCCAGACCTGAAAAGTTACTCACCACTGCAATCCATAACATAGCCACCAGGGCTGAATTTCTACTCGCCGTTGGCTAGTGGCGAGTGGAAATTTTGAGCCCTGTATATATATATATATATATATATATATATATATATATATACACACACACATATATATATATACAGACATGTTCCTAGAATTTATGGAGCCCTGGGGCCCCCTTGGATGCAGGACAAGACCCCATCACAACAGCATTGCCTGGACCCCTGTAGTGATGTACATTATATACATATCACACACATGTATATATATTACACAGGGATCTCCTGAAACCTCCCTGTTGTGTCAGTGTACCTGCTCCGTCCATACAGTGAGTGTAACACAAAGACATACACACATACAGAGATACAGACACACACACACACACACACAACAGACTATTAGGGGAGGAGGAGGAGCAGCGCTGGTCTGTGCATTACTAGTGAACAGGAGAGATATACAGGGGGTGACAGGCTGAGCACATTACTGCACTGAGCTGAACAGAGGACCGTTCTCTCCTCCCCATCATTAAGTGACCAGGAACAATTCAACCCGCACCCAGGCACACTCATCCATATCTAACGCCAGAAAGACACAGGGATCCAGACGCCAGCCCAATGTGATGCCAGAGAGATCCAGACACCAGCCCAATGTGATGCCACAAAGACACAGAGAAGTACAGAGCAGCCCAACCTGATGCCACAGAGACATAGACAGGCAGAGACCAGACCAAGTGCCCCTGTGCCTGAGCTTCTCTCAGCCCAACACTAGAGATAACAGCAGCTGTACCAGCCATCCAGGGACACCTCCCCCATCTCCTGTGCCAACCTCGCCACCCTCCCATGTGCTGGGGCAGAAGACTGATCTGGGGTACAAGGTTCCTGGCAGAAAGTAAAGGAGGGAAGTTCCTTCACAGCGTCCGGCGGGTCCTCACGTCTGTCCTGTTCACACAGGTAAGTGTCTGATGTGAGGGGTCTGACAGACAACCTAGGGACAATACTACGTACCATACGCACAAAGGAAAGTGGTGCCATTCTGAAATATACCATAGGGAACAAATCATTGATTTCAGTACGGATATTAACCCCTAGAATGCTGGCGAGGGCTCCAGTGTAGTGTGTCTTTAGCTTATAATCACTAGAATTCAAGAGATTAACCCTCGGAGTGCCAGCCAATGTGTTGGGCACCTCTGCGGCACTCATGGTGTTTTAATGAGCGAAGGGGCATCAGAAGTGGGCACGTCTCCTTCCTGTGTCCAAGTCACCCACACGCAATGCGCAATGGGAATCGTATTGGGGCAATTCTGGGGCAAACTAACAAATGGAAAATCACAATCACGTAAAGGGGGCTTTTAACCCTATGAATCCCATAGCTTCACAAAATGATGGAATTTTCTCTAGCATTCAAGGGGTTAAAAACGGCATTTAAATAAATGGGAACTTGTGGAATTTTCACCTCCCTTCTCCTGCAGTTGGTTTGGTCCAGAATTGCACCAATTTTTCCTGATGAATGTGGCCCGATATGTGCACGAAGGATCCGCTAAGTGAACTGCATCATTGCACGCCCCACTGGTCCTTAAGGGTTAAACGTCCCATGTTCAGATGAAGAATGCGGTAATTCTGGGCAAACCACATGTAACAGAGGGTAAAAATACCAATTCCCACGACCCCCCCCCACATATTAAACTGGGATTTTAAACCTGTTGTGTGCCAGAGAGGGAGAAGCAAGGCACTGGACACCTCTCCAGCATCCAAAGAGTTAAAACATCCATTTAAACAAATAAAATAATTCCCTTTTTTATTGGGACACGGGGATAATCTTTTACACTTCATGTAAACCGCCCCGTAACCCCAAACAGGACAGAGGAATCCCCTGCTGCTTCAGGTTGGTATGTACCGTGGTGCCACCGACCTAACGGACAGGTAAGTACAACCTTTATGTTTATGTCAGATATATGGACTGACACATGAGCGCCCCCTAGTGCTCTTATTGGACAGTTAAGGGAATTTTCATTTATCCGTTGTTGTGCCATTTAACCCAGAATTCCTCATTTCTTTACACCATACAACTGTGATTCCTTATGGTAATGATCCATTACTGGAATTAACAGAACTCTGTTCGTCCTCAGGACCCACCAACAGTGCAGGTTCCTGAGACCTCTCCGCTGGGTCACATGGGGTTAATCAGTATCTCAGTGACACCAGGGCTAATGTAGGGATATACTGAACATCTGAACTACTGGTGCACCCCAAGGACAATCGCCATATTAAAACTGTGTAGTAAATATACATTAATATATATATACACACACATATACTGTAGGGTATCAGACTGTATATTATTATTAGGTGTAATATACACACATATACTGTAGGGTATCAGACTGTATATTATTATTATGTGTAATATACACACAAATACTGTAGGGTATCAGACTGTACATTATTATTATGTGTAATATACACACACATATACTGTAGGGTATCAGACTGTACATTATTATTATGTGTAATATACACACATATACTGTAGGGTATCAGACTGTACATTATTATTATTATTATGTGTAATATACACACATACTGTAGGGTATCAGACTGTACATTATTATTAGGTGTAATATACACACATATACTGTAGGGTATCAGACTGTATATTATTATTAGGTGTAATATACACACAAATACTGTAGGGTATCAGACTGTATATTATTATTATGTGTAATATACACACAAATACTGTAGGGTATCAGACTGTATATTATTATTAGGTGTAATATACACACAAATACTGTAGGGTATCAGACTGTATATTATTATTAGGTGTAATATACACACATATACTGTAGGGTATCAGACTGTATATTATTATTAGGTGTAATATACACACACATATACTGTAGGGTATCAGACTGTACATTATTATTAGGTGTAATATACACACATATACTGTAGGGTATCAGACTGTACATTATTATTAGGTGTAATATACACACACATATACTGTAGGGTATCAGACTGTACATTATTATTAGGTGTAATATACACACACATATACTGTAGGGTATCAGACTGTATATTATTATTATGTGTAATATACACACATACTGTAGGGTATCAGACTGTACATTATTATTAGGTGTAATATACACACATATACTGTAGGGTATCAGACTGTATATTATTATTATATGTAATATACACACACATATACTGTAGGGTATCAGACTGTACATTATTATTAGGTGTAATATACACACATATACTGTAGGGTATCAGACTGTACATTATTATTAGGTGTAATATAGACACACATATACTGTAGGGTATCAGACTGTACATTATTATTAGGTGTAATATACACACATATACTGTAGGGTATCAGACTGTACATTATTATTAGGTGTAATATACACACATATACTGTAGGGTATCAGACTGTACATTATTATTATGTGTAATATACACACACATATACTGTAGGGTATCAGACTGTATATTATTATTATTATTATGTGTAATATACACACATACTGTAGGGTATCAGACTGTACATTATTATTAGGTGTAATATACACACATATACTGTAGGGTATCAGACTGTATATTATTATTATATGTAATATACACACACATATACTGTAGGGTATCAGACTGTACATTATTATTATATGTAATATACACACACATATACTGTAGGGTATCAGACTGTATATTATTATTAGGTGTAATATACACACATATACTGTAGGGTATCAGACTGTATATTATTATTAGGTGTAATATACACACATATATACTGTAGGGTATCAGACTGTACATTATTATTAGGTGTAATATACACACATATATACTGTAGGGTATTAGACTGTATATTATTATTAGGTGTAATACACACACATATACTGTAGGGTATCAGACTGTATATTATTATTAGGTGTAATATACACACATATATATACTGTAGGGTATCAGACTGTACATTATTATTAGGTGTAATATACACACATATATACTGTAGGGTATCAGACTGTACAATATTATTAGGTGTAATACACACATATATACTGTAGGGTATCAGACTGTACATTATTATTAGGTGTAATATACACACATATATACTGTAGGGTATCAGACTGTACATTATTATTAGGTGTAATATACACACATATATACTGTAGAAATCAGACTGTACATTATTATTAGGTGTAATATACACACATATACTGTAGGGTATCAGACTGTATATTATTATTAGGTGTAATACACACACATATACTGTAGGGTATCAGACTGTATATTATTATTAGGTGTAATATACACACATATATACTGTAGGGTATCAGACTGTACATTATTATTAGGTGTAATATACACACATATATACTGTAGGGTATCAGACTGTACAATATTATTAGGTGTAATACACACATATATACTGTAGGGTATCAGACTGTACATTATTATTAGGTGTAATATACACACATATATACTGTAGGGTATCAGACTGTACATTATTATTAGGTGTAAAATACACACATATATACTGTAGGAATCAGACTGTACATTATTATTAGGTGTAATATACACACATATACTGTAGGGCATCAGACTGTATATTATTATTAGGTGTAATACACACACATATACTGTAGGCTATCAGACTGTATATTATTATTAGGTGTAATACACACACATATACTGTAGGTATCAGACTGTACATTATTATTAGGTGTAATATACACACATATACTGTAGGGTATCAGACTGTATATTATTATTATGTGTAATATACACACATATACTGTAGGGTATCAGACTGTATATTATTATTATTAGGTGTAATATACACACATATACTGTAGGGTATCAGACTGTACATTATTATTAGGTGTAATACACACACATATACTGTAGGGTATCAGACTGTATATTATTATTAGGTGTAATACACACACATATACTGTAGGGTATCAGACTGTATATTATTATTAGGTGTAATATACACATATACTGTAGGGTATCAGACTGTATATTATTATTAGGTGTAATATACACACATATACTGTAGGGTATCAGACTGTATATTATTATTAGGTGTAATATACACATATACTGTAGGGTATCAGACTGTATATTATTATTAGGTGTAATATACACACATATACTGTAGGGTATCAGACTGCACATGATTATTAGGTGTAATATACACACATATACTGTAGGGTATCAGACTGTATATTATTATTAGGTGTAATATACACATATATACTGTAGGGTATCAGACTGCACATGATTATTAGGTGTAATATACACACATATACTGTAGGGTATCAGACTGTATATTATTATTAGGTGTAATATACACATATACTGTAGGGTATCAGACTGTATATTATTATTATTAGGTGTAATATACACACATATACTGTAGGGTATCAGACTGTACATTATTATTAGGTGTAATATACACACATATACTGTAGGGTATCAGACTGTATATTATTATTAGGTGTAATATACACACATATATACTGTAGGGTATCAGACTGTACATTATTATTAGGTGTAATATACACACATATACTGTAGGGTATCAGACTGTATATTATTATTATATGTAATATACACACATATACTGTAGGGTATCAGACTGTATATTATTATTATTAGGTGTAATATACACACATATACTGTAGGGTATCAGACTGTACATTATTATTAGGTGTAATATACACACATATACTGTAGGGTATCAGACTGTATATTATTATTAGGTGTAATATACACACATATATACTGTAGGGTATCAGACTGTACATTATTATTAGGTGTAATATACACACATATACTGTAGGGTATCAGACTGTATATTATTATTAGGTGTAATATACACACATATATACTGTAGGGTATCAGACTGTACATTATTATTATATGTAATATACACACATATACTGTAGGGTATCAGACTGTACATTATTATTAGGTGTAATATACACACATATACTGTAGGGTATCAGACTGTATATTATTATTAGGTGTAATATACACACATATATACTGTAGGGTATCAGACTGTACATTATTATTAGGTGTAATATACACACATATACTGTAGGGTATCAGACTGTACATTATTATTAGGTGTAATATACACACATATATACTGTAGGGTATCAGACTGTACATTATTATTATATGTAATATACACACATATACTGTAGGGTATCAGACTGTACATTATTATTAGGTGTAATATACACACATATACTGTAGGGTATCAGACGGTACATTATTATTAGGTGTAATATACACACATATACTGTAGGGTATCAGACGGTACATTATTATTAGGTGTAATACACACACATATACTGTAGGGTATCAGACTGTACATTATTATTAGGTGTAATATACACACATATACTGTAGGGTATCAGACGGTACATTATTATTAGGTGTAATATACACACATATACTGTAGGGTATCAGACTGCACATGATTATTAGGTGTAATATACACACATATACTGTAGGGTATCAGACGGTACATTATTATTAGGTGTAATATACACACATATACTGTAGGGTATCAGACTGCACATGATTATTAGGTGTAATGATCACTAACCCTTTCAGTGCGAGTGGTCTGTAAGTCTTCTCTATTAGTGATGCTGTTGGGGGGAGGAGAGATGATTGTATCTATTTAATCTCCTGTACGGGGGGGATAATCTTTGATCTCTCGATCCTCACAGAGTTTTAATATAAAGTCGGAGGAGATTACAGGGAGAAGGATCAGAGTTCTGGTAGATTAACATCTTGTGTCCAACCGCCTTAACCATCTGTGTGCCGCGATGAATTGGAGGCCTTTCGAGCTCTGCAATGCATTGCACACCTGCCTGGTCATTAAGGGGTTAAACTTCGGTATCTATAAAGTACATAAAGTCGTTTGGCCTTTTTCTAAATCTTTTATTCAGTGACCTAAAGAGGTGTTAGTAGGTCCTGAAATACATCTCTGTAATGTCCCACCCACCAGCCACGCCCCAGCCACTCCCCCTAAAGCTACAGTGTCCCTCTTTGGTCACGTGAAATGCTGGGAGCTGGCAATAGCTTTAAATCTCCATTTAACCCTTTGAGTGACAGAGGACTTGCAAAGCAACACACTACATATCCCCCTCTGGATTTCAAAGGGTAAATCGGTAGGAATTTTCAGTGCCCCTACAGGACAGTTGTCTTCTCCAGAACTGCACCTCTCCAAGGTGCCCCAAAACCCATCCCCAGGGGCACTGCTGCGGGTGAGAAATACATGAAGTGATGCTCTCCGGGTATTTAAAGGGATAGTATTGTTTCATAATAAAAGCAGCTCTAATTAATCATCATAGTATTTGGACTTTGGAGAGTGTTATTTCAATACTGTCAGAGTTGTAGTACAAGAGTAATTCAATGACAAAGTATCCCCCTCCCGCCCCTTTTACTGATGTAACACTGCTCAGCCAGATCAGAAGGGAGGTGCCCAGGTAGACTGCAGAGAGGGACAATCTTCAATTAAGATAAGGGAAAAACCTGAAAAACTTGTCAAGGGGGGCAGAGCTTTCATTGTTCTCATAGGAAGAAGATTGTCCCCTGCTGTTATCTGTCTGGTCTATGGACTGGATTCCACATCTGAGAAGAGATGGCTTACACTAGGTAAAAGGGGCGGGGCTTTCATTGTTCTCATAGGAAGAAGATTGTCCCCTGCTGTTATCTGTCTGGTCTATGGACTGGATTCCACATCTGAGAAGAGATGGCTTACACTAGGAAAAAGGGGGCAGAGCTTTCATTGTTCTCATAGGAAGAAGATTGTCCCCTTCTGTTATCGGTCTGGTCTATGGACTGGATTCCACATCTGAGAAGAGATGGCTTACACTAGGTAAAAGGGGCAGGGCTTTCATTGTTCTCATAGGAAGAAGATTGTCCCCTTCTGTTATCTGTCTGGTCTATGGACTGGATTCCACATCTGAGAAGAGATGGCTTACACTAGGTAAAAGGGGGGCAGGGCTTTCATTGTTCTCATAGGAAGAAGATTGTCCCCTGCTGTTATCTGTCTGGTCTATGGACTGGATTCCACATCTGAGAAGAGATGGCTTACACTAGGTAAAAGGGGCGGGGCTTTCATTGTTCTCATAGGAAGAAGATTGTCCCCTGCTGTTATCTGTCTGGTCTATGGACTGGATTCCACATCTGAGAAGAGATGGCTTACACTAGGAAAAAGGGGGCAGAGCTTTCATTGTTCTCATAGGAAGAAGATTGTCCCCTTCTGTTATCTGTCTGGTCTATGGACTGGATTCCACATCTGAGAAGAGATGGCTTACACTAGGTAAAAGGCGCGGGAGGGGAAACTTTGCTTGTGAATACCTCTCAAACCATAAAGGTTTGAGAGAGAAGACATATCGTTCTTCATGTTTTTTAATGCCTATAAAATAAAATAAAGATAAAACGAAGTATTACTATCCCTTTAAGCCGATTGTCTTCCACTTTGGACAGAGGTAAAATACACCAGCAGGGCATGTCTGGGTCTCCACTCTGGGGTACAGGGGGACTAATTAGTGGGTCTGTCCCTTTAATTGCTTCTCAAGGGCTCATTCATGGAAATCCTGAAGACTGACCTGTTCGCTGCTCTGGAGCAGATATCCAGATATCAGGGGAACTGGGGGTGGAGAATTGGGTGGGAAATAACTTTAAAATGAGGCATCTATTGTTTTACCGAACAGGAACAAACAGATCTACAATAGAAATATTTCTCATAATAAAATGTTGTGGAATCTTTAAAAGGAACAGTAACCCTCTGACTTCACGAATTCTTCACCCGTGCACCATGTAAAGCCAAATTCTAGTCATATTTATTTACTTCTTCATAATCACATTTTGTGTTACAATTTATTATCTGTCCCTGCAGGAGACCTTCCTGGATCTGTTCAGAGAGTTTTCTGGTCATTCCACCATCAAAGCAGGACAGCGATACAATGTAACACTGTCCCTGCAGAATTCAGTGCTGTGTATGGTATCCCTATACCTGCTTCCACTGTGTTTGACATAAAGATCTCTGGAAACAGACACAGGGAGCTCACTGTTAAGGATAAAATAATAATAGTTCATGATTAAAAATAAAAATATTGGGTAATATGACTATTTATTAAGCCCTTGCAGAACAGTGTGAAGTAAAAATAAAGGTATCGTGCCTCACATTGCTCCAGTACTCACAGGGTTAACACAATGTGTCTGTATCACACCTGGCTCGGTACTCACAGGGTTAACAGAATCAGTGGCTGTATCACACACAGCTCTGGTACTCACAGGGTTAACACAATCAGTGCCTGTATCACACACAGCTCTGGTACTCACAGGGTTAACCCAATCAGTGTTTGTATCACACACGGCTCCGGTACTCACAGGGTTAACACAATCAGTGCCTGTATCACACACAGCTCTGGTACTCACAGGGTTAACACAATCAGTGCCTGTATCACACACAGCTCTGGTACTCACAGGGTTAACCCAATCAGTGTTTGTATCACACATGGCTCCAGTACTCACAGGGTTAACACTATCAGTGTCTGTATTATACATATCTCCGGTACTCACAGGGTTAACACTATCAGTGCCTGTATCACACATGTCTCCGGTACTCACAGGGTTAACACTATCAGTGCCTGTATCACACATGGCTCCGGTACTCACAGGGTTAACACTATCAGTGTCTGTATCACACATGTCTCCGGTACTCACAGGGTTAACACTATCAGTGTCTGTATCACACACGGCTCGGTACTCACAGGGTTAACACAATCAGTGTCTGTATCACACACGGCTCCGGTACTCACAGGGTTAACACTATCAGTGTCTGTATCACACACGGCTCGGTACTCACAGGGTTAACACTATCAGTGTCTGTATCACACACGGCTCGGTACTCACAGGGTTAACACTATCAGTGTCTGTATCACACACGGCTCCGGTACTCACAGGGTTAACACTATCAGTGCCTGTATCACACACGGCTCCGGTACTCACAGGGTTAACACTATCAGTGCCTGTATCACACACGGCTCCGGTACTCACAGGGTTAACACTATCAGTGCCTGTATCACACATGGCTCCGGTACTCACAGGGTTAACACAATCAGTGTCTGTATCGCACATGGCTCCGGTACTCACAGGGTTAACACTATCAGTGTCTGTATCACACACGGCTCCGGTACTCACAGGGTTAACACTATCAGTGTCTGTATCACACACGGCTCTGGTACTCACAGGGTGTTAACACTATCAGTGTCTGTATTACACACGGCTCCGGTACTCACAGGGTTAACACTATCAGTGCCTGTATCACACATGGCTCCGGTACTCACAGGGTTAACACTATCAGTGCCTGTATCACACACGGCTCCGGTACTCACAGGGTTAACACTATCAGTGCCTGTATCACACATGGCTCCGGTACTCACAGGGTTAACACTATCAGTGCCTGTATCACACACGGCTCCGGTACTCACAGGGTTAACACTATCAGTGTCTGTATCACACACGGCTCCGGTACTCACAGGGTTAACACTATCAGTGTCTGTATCACACACGGCTCCGGTACTCACAGGGTTAACACTATCAGTGTTTGTATCACACACGGCTCCGGTACACACAGGGTTAACACTATCAGTGTCTGTATCACACACAGCTCCGGTACTCACAGGGTTAACACAATCAGTGTTTGTATCACACACGGCTCCGGTACTCACAGGGTTAACACAATCAGTGTGTGTATCACACATGGCTCCGGTACTCACAGGGTTAACACTATCAGTGCCTGTATCACACATGGCTCCGGTACTCACAGGGTTAACACTATCAGCATCTGTATCACACACGGCTCCGGTACTCACAGGGTTAACACTATCAGCGTCTGTATCACACACGGCTCCGGTACTCACAGGGTTAACACTATCAGTGTCTGTATCACACACGGCTCCGGTACTCACAGGGTTAACACTATCAGCGTCTGTATCACACACGGCTCCGGTACTCGCAGGGTTAACACTATCAGCGTCTGTATCACACACGGCTCCGGTACTCACAGGGTTAACACTATCAGTGTCTGTATCACACACGGCTCCGGTACTCACAGGGTTAACACAATCAGTGTCTGTATCACACACGGCTCCGGCACTCACAGGGTTAACACAATGAGTGCTGGAGAGCCCAGTACATGATATATAGGTGGAATTAATCACGGTGTTAACATGAGGAAGCAGTGTTAGCCATGTAACTCCTCTGTACAGAGCGGGCAGATTAATCTCCCTCCTGACTGGCATCCGCTAAGCCTACTGGCACCACATTAAACACAATCTCCTGCTCACATAATCCACTAGGACAACACTTCGACTTTCCCTCATTTTCTACTTAAAAAGAAAAAAAATAAGTCATTTTCTTGGATGATTTTCTACCAACACAATCCCCTGTCATTTCCTACAAGTCCCGCTGGTCCTTTTCTGCCCCAGGTGTATACAGTGTGAGTGAACCCTAAAACCAGACAGCAGGTCCACTCTCCCACCCATACAAGGCATCCTAGTTGGCACTGCTGCTAACAGTTCTATGATAATTGTTTGAGCTGTAATAAGATTTGTGTGAAGCACCTGCCAGCAGTGACAGACTTCTTGTCCTACTCAGAAGGAACAGTCCTGTAACATGATTTTCATTAAAAAAGATGCACCGCTCCTTTAAAGCAGGACTGTCTCTCCTTTTCCCAGATGTCCATGCTATACGCTCCTCCCACTGCGGATCGATTGGGGAAGAGGTATAAAAATGTCACAAGACAGAGTCAGCGCAAAAATAGTGTAAACGGACGCTGCGCAGTGTACATAACCGCACCTGCGTTTATTTACCATGTGCGCCATTTGCAACAATGTTAGTAAAATTTGGGAAAGAAAATAAGAAAAATGTGAAAGTTGTAATCGCAGATTGGTCCCCCTTTCCTGAGAGGAAGATTATCGGTCCGTACAGAGGAACAGGAGCAATAATGGGGTCGTACCAAGTGAGCCACATTGAGAGATAAAAACATCCCCCAAATGTCCATTGATTTAAACGGGGAGTTTAACATCTTGTAGGCTGGAGGTATATGCAAAGAATTCTGAGAGTTAGAAGCCTCCTCTAACCCTTTGAGTGCCAGACCGTTGTAGAACAGATTGCTTCTCAATCTTTTAAAAGTGTTAAAGCAATGGACATTATCATTTATCTACTAATCTGCAGTCATTTTGCTCATGAATTTCGTTACATTATCTTCCTTAATAAGTCCCAACAGGGAGTAACCATCCATTAGGGTGATCCAGTGCCAAATTATTTTTTGGACCCCCTAACACAAAATTATTCTCCCAGGGACATAACTAGAACCTGTCGGGTCATGGAGAAAATGACCCACGTGGATGTTGTGCCCTGACCCTACCGTAGCCCCTATAGTCACACCTCTGAGGCCCAAATACTACAACTCTTCAGTAACTATGGATTTCTGGGGGGGGATTAAACACCTGCGCCCATCGAAATATATTAGTGACTGGGCAGGCTGGCCTGTGATCATATTATATCAGTTAAAACTTCTGCAGGCGCCCATGTGAGTAAATAATTCCATTTTAGTGGAAATACTTGACGCGTTTTGAGACCTCTCTAGAGAGGCTTTTATCTCACTAAACATTTATACAAATGACACAAAATGAAATGCAGAATGTTATTTATTGGCCCAGTGACTGCATTCAGAGCGACTTTGTGTGAGTGATGAGATGTCATTGTGTAAAGCAACACGTACAAATCCAATTATTCCATCAATAAATCAATGCGTTTCACTGACTCCCAGGGAATTCGGTGCAGATCCTTCAGGGAAGGACAGTACCCAAGACTCTACATGTTCATATCCATGTAATTACATAGTAACACAGGTTGTGACGGCAGATAAGCACCATCTGGTCCATTTTCCTAACCGGATAAAATACAGGACCGTACACTTAGACATTTCTGGATTCCCTGGTAGTATTAGTCAGTACCACCTCTGCTGGGAGGCCATTCCACGAGTCTATCACCCTTTCTGTACAGTAGTAGTCACAATAACGTGTACTGAACGGACACATTTACATAATATAATCTTTCTTTGCTGCTGACACCCTAAAATCTGCCTCAAACCAGCTGCCCCACAGGGGAACAAATCAAAATTCCCATAGAGTTAAATGGAGATTTAACCTCTTGAATACTAAAGAGGTCTTCAAAGCATTGCGGAGCAACGTGTTGGAGGCCTCTCTAGTATTCAAGGGGTTAAAATCCCTGTTTATCCATTGGGAATGTATGTGTCCCCTGTGGTGCACATGGTTTGATCTGGAATGAGTCCAGTTTTTTTTGGACACTGGCCCTTTAAGTGTTCTGTACTCTGATGGACCCCCGTGTTCTTTGTTACATTGTAGCAGCTGGTTCCTAAGCAGATCAGTGGAACGTTACCGTAGAAACCCCACGAACTGCGTCTGATTATCCCACCATCTTGGTCTTTACAGCTAATTAAGAATATGACTGACCGACTTGGACCTGAATCTTTATTTTTGGATGAAAGAAAACAGGTGACCTGGGGCGGCTCTCACTTCACAATAATAGTTTATTTTTAGTCAATTTACCTGTCCCAAAATGTCCTGAACCCTCACTGCAATCAGTGTCCTCCACAGATACCCAGGGCACCAACAGGGTAACTCCTCCTCCTTCTAATGCAGTGATACCGAGGGGCGGAGCAAAATAGACTCCACCTAGTACAGTGGCAGAGGGGTGGAGCAACAAGGACTCCCCCTACTACTACAGTGCTACTGAGGGGTGTAATAATAGTGACTACTCCTCCTGGTTTAGTGCTACTGAGGGGTGGAGTAAACAATAACTCCTCCTCCTGGTTTAGTGCTACTGAGGGGTGGAGTAAACAATGACTCCTCCTTCTAGTATAGCGCTACTGAGGGGTGGAGTAAACAATAACTCCTCCTCCTGGTTTAGTGCTACTGAGGGGTGGAGTAAACAATAACTCCTCCTCCTAGTATACCGTTACTGAGGGGTGAAACAACAATGTCTTCCCCTCCTAGTATAGCGCTACTGAGGGAGGAAGTAAACAATAACTCCTCCTCCTCCTAGTATAGTGCTGCTAAGGGGTGGAGTAAACAATGACTCCTCTTCCTAGTATAATTCTACTGAGGGGTGGAGTAAACAATAACTCCTCCTCCAAGTATAATTCTACTGAGGGGTGGAGTAAACAATAACTCCTCCTCCTAGTATAGAGCTACTGAGGGGTGGAGTAAATAATAACTCCTAGTATAGAGCTCAGGATGGAACAACAATGACTCCTCCTCCTAGTATAGCTCTACCGAGGGGTGGAACAACAATGACTCCTCCTCCTAGTATAGCTCTACTGAGGGGTGGAACAACAATGACTCCTCCTTCTAGTTTAGAGCTACTGAGGGGTGGAGTAAACAATGACTCCTCCTCCTCCTAGTATAGTGTTACTGAGGGGTGGAACAACAATGACTCCTCCTATTATAGTATAGAGCTACTGAGTGGTGGAGTAAACAAGAACTCCTCCTAGTATAGAGCTACTGAGGGGTGGAGTAAACAATAACTCCTCCTACTCCTAGTATAGTGCTACTGAGGGGCGAAGTAACAAGGACTTCTACTTCTGTTGCAGTACTACTGAGGGATGGAGCTACAAAGACTCCTCCTCCTAGTGTAGTGCTACAGAGGGGCGCCTTATGGCCCTTACAGGCCTGTTGCGTGTCCTGGATATACAGTAAATAAATCCAGTTTGACAGCCATTAATCTACTAATAACCCAGCTCTAGGTGCCCTGTTATACTGGGATTTATCATACTGCACTGCAGGGAATTACTGGGTCCATGTAAAGCAATTCACTCCCCTCCTATATACCAGACTAGAAAGCAGGTACTGCTTTATCCCTCCGGATCCCAACCCATGCTCAAAGCTGGCCATGCCATAGAAAGGGTACACAGGGCTTAGATGGGAACTCACCCCTCCGAAGTACTACCCCATTTACCTTACTGTGGCCCCCATGGACTTCACATCCTGCCAGTAACTGTCATGTCCGCCTCCATGGACTTCACATCCTGCCAGTAACTGTCATGTCTGCCTCCATGGACCTGACATCCTGCCAGTAACCGTCATGTCTGCCTCCATGGACCCGACATCCTGCCAGTAACTGTCATGTCCGCCTCCATGGACCTGACATCCTGCCAGTAACTGTCATGTCCGCCTCCATGGACCTGATATCCTGCCAGTAACTGTCATGTCCTCCTCCATGGACCTGACAACCTGCCAGTAACGGTCATGTCTCCTCCATGGACCTGATATCCTACCAGTAACTGTCATGCCTGCCTCCATGGACCCGACATCCTGCCAGTAACTGTCATGTCCGCCTCCATGGACCCGACATCCTGCCAGTAACTGTCATGTCCGCCTCCATGGACCTGAAATCGTGCCAGTAACTGTCATGTCCTCCTCCATGGACCTGACATCCTTCTCGTTAACTGTCATGTCCTCCTCCATGGACCTGACATCCTTCTCGTTAACTGTCATGTCCTCCTCCATGCACCTGATATCCTGCCAGTAACTGTCATGTCTCCTCCATGGACCTGATATCCTACCAGTAACTGTCATGTCTCCTCCATGGACCTGACATCCTGCCAGTAACTATCATGTCTCCTCCATGGACCTGACATCCTGCCAGTAACTGTCATGTCTTCCTCCATGGACCTGACATCCCGCCAGTAACTGTCATGTCTCCTCCATGGACCTGACATCCTGCCAGTAACTATCATGTCTCCTCCATGGACCTGACATCCTGCCTGTAACTGTCATGTCTTCCTCCATGGACCTGACATCCTGCCAGTAACTGTCATGTCCTCCTCCATGGACCTGACATCCTACCAATAACTGTCATGTCTTCCTCCATGGACCTGACATCCTGCCAGTAACTGTCATGTCCTCCTCCATGGACCTGACATCCTGCCAGTAACTGTCATGTCTGCCTCCATGGACCTGATATCCTGCCAATAACTGTCATGTCCGCCTCCATGGACCTGACATCCTGCCAGTAACTGTCATGTCTCCTCCATGGACCTGACATCCTTCTCGTTAACTGTCATGTCCTCCTCCATGGACCCGACATCCTACCAATAACTGTTATGTCTTCCTCCATGGACCTGACATCCTGCCAGTAACTGTCATGTCCTCCTCCATGGACCTGACATCCTGCCAGTAACTGTCATGTCTGCCTCCATGGACCTGATATCCTGCCAATAACTGTCATGTCCGCCTCCATGGACCTGACATCCTGCCAGTAACTGTCATGTCTCCTCCATGGACCTGACATCCTTCTCGTTAACTGTCATGTCCTCCTCCATGGACCCGACATCCTACCAATAACTGTTATGTCTTCCTCCATGGACCTGAAATCGTGCCAGTAACTGTCATGTCCTCCTCCATGGACCTGACATCCTGCCAGTAACTGTCATGTCCTCCTCCATGGACCTGACATCCTGCCAGTAACTGTCATGTCTGCCTCCATGGACCTGACATCCTTCTCGTTAACTGTCATGTCCTCCTCCATGGACCCGACATCCTACCAGTAACTGTTATGTCTCCTCCATGGACCTGATATCCTGCCAGTAACTGTCATGTCTGCCTCCATGGACCTGACATCCTTCTCGTTAACTGTCATGTCTGCCTCCATGGACCTGACATCCTACCAGTAACTGTTATGTCTCCTCCATGGACCCGACATCCTACCAGTAACTGTCATGTCCTCCTCCATGGACCCGACATCCTACCAGTAACTGTCATGTCTCCTCCATGGACCTGACATCCTGCCAGTAACTGTAATGTCTGCCTCCATGGACCTGACATCCTTCTCGTTAACTGTCATGTCCTCCTCCATGGACCCGACATCCTACCAGTAACTGTTATGTCCTCCTCCATGGACCCGACATCCTACCAGTAACTGTCATGTCCTCCTCCATGGACCTGACATCCTTCTCGTTAACTGTCATGTCCTCCTCCATGGACCCGACATCCTACCAGTAACTGTCATGTCCTCCTCCATGGACACGACATCCTGCCAGTAACTGTCATGTCCTCCTCCATGCACCAGATATCCTGCCAGTAACTGTCATGTCCTCCTCCATGGACCTGACATCCTGCCAGTAACTGTCATGTCCTCCTCCATGGACCTGACATCCTGCCAGTAACTGTCATGTCTCCTCCATGGACCTGACATCCTGCCAGTAACTGTCATGTCCTCCTCCATGGACCTGATATCCTGCCAGTAACTGTCATGTCCGCCTCCATGGACCTGACATCCTGCCAGTAACTGTCATGTCCTCCTCCATGGACCTGACATCCTGCCAGTAACTGTCATGTCTCCTCCATGGACCTGACATCCTGCCAGTAACTGTCATGTCCTCCTCCATGGACCTGATATCCTGCCAGTAACTGTCATGTCCGCCTCCATGGACCTGACATCCTGCCAGTAACTGTCATGTCCGCCTCCATGGACCTGACATCCTGCCAGTAACTGTCATGTCCGCCTCCATGGACCTGACATCCTGCCAGTAACTGTCATGTCCTCCTCCATGGACCTGATATCCTGCCAGTAACTGTCATGTCCGCCTCCATGGACCTGACATCCTGCCAGTAACTGTCATGTCTGCCCTCCGTGGCCAGGACGAACTGAAGATGTTTTCTCTTGATCCCAGACACAAGTGCAGAAGGAAGGTGGCACGAGGGTCTTCTAGTAAATGAAGTCAGTTTATAGGAGGTGAAAGTCTGAACCGGTAACAGATTATAAAATGTGAAATCTGGAAAACTCCAGGGAAGAGTCTTCCAATGTCTTTGTTTCATGAACCAAAACCAGATCCAATGTTCCCGTATGCACTGATGGCATGCAATTCACCCGCCGCCCACCAGGGTGCTGGGCACTGATGGCTAGTCATACATTTAGTATGTAAATACCCAATCACTTATCTCCATCCTGTGAATTCGGCGCTGCCTGAATGGATAAGAAGTGGGTAATCCTTCGCCTCTCAGGATAATTATTTATATAAACCTTTCATGTTTCTTGATGCAGCTCAGAGGCAGCATTAACCCTTTGGCTGCTAGACAGCTAACCAGTGCTTTGCATTTGAGACCTATACAGCACCCGATGTGTTAAAGCAGTGGTCACAGTCCGGCACTATGGCACGCAGTGAACACCAGCTTATCGTGCCCAGGGGAGGGCTGGCCTGGGGGGCAGGGGGGCAATTGCCCCCTGGGCCGGTCATATGTCTGGGCTGGTGGGCCACTGCTCCTCACTAAATCTCCCAATTGCTGCTGTAAATGGAGCTACACTAGTGATAACATAGAGCTTACAATTGAAATGGAGCTACACTAGTGATAACATAGAGCTTACAATTGAATTGGAGCTACACAGACGACACCACAGAGGAACAATCCAAATGGAGCTACACTAGTAGCATAACACATTCCCTGGTATGCTCTATAGTATCACTGGTGTAGCATTACTTAAATTGTAGGTTTTGTAGGAGCGCACTAGTGTAGCCTCATTTCAGCTGTAAGCTATGTGGTATCAGTTGCCTTACTTCACAACATTAATGCCAGTTTTAAAATTAACAAAAGGGGGTGGGCTGGGCGATATAGAAATCGGCCACTTGACTGAATTTGCCCCTTGGGCCACAAGTTGCCAGCCCTCCCCTGATCGTGCCCCAGTTTACCTGTATTGCCAAAAACGTTCCAGTTGACTTTCTAATGCAGATTTATGGAAATGATTATGCAAAATATCCTCTTTGTGTCATTCTGATGGTAAGACCTGAGAATATCTGTATATTTATGTATTCTACACTTCATTACGTCCTTCAGAAAAGATTTATAAATTGCCAGACGTGCCCTGAAAATCCCAGATGACATTTGAGGTGTTCCTTATAAAAATTAGTGTTAAAGGAACATCCTATATAATAATTTGCTAATGTATGTTTATCAGAAGCTGTCATGCGCAGTACAGACTACCCACGCCACGGCTGATAATGGAGCAGGGCGCTCAGAATTCAGACCATAGGCAGTGCGCAGAGAGGACTATGGTCTGAATTTGGAATGCCCCCTCCGTTATCAGCCGCTGCGTGAGCGGTCTTTACTGTGCATGACTGCACCACGGCCGTTACTGCCTGGCACTGTGGCCTGTGTACACGGGCTGTTCAACTAGTTCAATATAAAATGCAATAGGTATATATGATCTCCCATAGAATAACATAGGAACTGGAGAGTTTATCTCACTGGAGAAGTTATCTCCTCTTTATCACACCTTAGTACATCTCCCCCTGTAGTCTATAACTAAATATCTCCCATAGAATAACATAGGGACTGGAGAGTTTATCTCACTGGAGAAGTTATCTCCTCTTTATCACACCTTAGTACATCTCCCCTGTAGTCTATAACTAAATCTCTCCCATATAATAACATAGGAACTGGAGAGTTTATCTCACTGGAGAAGTTATCTCCTCTTTATCACACCTTAGTACATCTCCCCTGTAGTCTATAACTAAATCTCTCCCATAGAATAACATAGGAACTGGAGAGTTTATCTCACTGGAGAAGTGATCTCCTCTTTATCACACCTTAGTACATCTCCCCTGTAGTCTATAACTAAATATCTCCCATAGAATAATATAGGAACTGGAGAGTTTATCTCACTGGAGAAGTTATCCCCTCTTTATCACACCTTAGTACATCTCCCCTGTAGTCTATAACTAAATATCTCCCATAGAATAACATAGGAACTGGAGAGTTTATCTCACTGGAGAAGTTATCCCCTCTTTATCACACCTTAGTACATCTCCCCTGTAGTCTATGACTAAATATCTCCCATAGAATAACATAGGAACTGGAGAGTTTATCTCACTGGAGAAGTTATCTCCTCTTTATCACACCTTAGTACATCTCCCCTGTAGTATATAACTAAATCTCTCCCATAGAATAACATAGGAACTGGAGAGTTTATCACACTGGAGAAGTTATCTCCTCTTTATCACACCTTAGTACATCTCTCCTGTAGTCTATAACTAAATCTCTCCCATAGAATAACATATGAACTGGAGAGTTTATCTCACTGGAGAAGTTATCTCCTCTTTATCACACCTTAGTACATCTCCTCTGTAGTCTATAACTAAAGATCTCCCATAGAATAACATAGGGACTGGAGAGTTTATCTCACTGGAGAAGTTATCTCCTCTTTATCACACCTTAGTACATCTCCCCTGTAGTCTATAACTAAATATCTCCCATAGAATAACATAGGAACTGGAGAGTTTATCACACTGGAGAAGTTATCCCCTCTTTATCACACCTTAGTACATCTCCCCTGTAGTCTATAACTAAAGATCTCCCATAGAATAACATAGGAACTGGAGAGTTTATCTCACTGGAGAAGTTATCTCCTCTTCATCACATCTTAGTACATCTCCCCTGTAGTCTATAACTAAATCTCTCCCATAGAATAACATAGGAACTGGAGAGTTTATCTCACTGGAGAAGTTATCTCCTCTTCATCTCTCCTTAGTACATCTCCCCTGTAGTCTATAACTAAATCTCTCCCATAGAATAACATAGGAACTGGAGAGTTTATCTCACTGGATAAGTTATCTCCTCTTTATCACACCTTAGTACATCTCCCCCTGTAGTCTATAACTAAATATCTCTCATAGAATAACATAGGGACTGGAGAGTTTATCTCACTGGAGAAGTTATCTCCTCTTTATCACACCTTAGTACATCTCCCCTGTAGTCTATAACTAAAGATCTCCCATAGAATAACATAGGAACTGGAGAGTTTATCTCACTGGAGAAGTTATCTCCACTTTATCACACCTTAGTACATTTCCCCTGTAGTCTATAACTAAATTTCTCCCATAGAATAACATAGGAACTGGAGAGTTTATCTCACTGGAGAAGTTATCTCCTCTTTATCACACCTTAGTACATCTCCCCTGTAGTCTATAACTAAATCTCTCCCATAGAATAACATAGGAACTGGATAGTTTATCTCACTGGAGAAGTTATCTCCTCTTTATCACACCTTAGTACATCTCCCCTGTAGTCTATAACTAAATCTCTCCCATATAATAACATAGGAACTGGAGAGTTTATCTCACTGGAGAAGTTATATCCTCTTTATCACACCTTAGTACATCTCCCCCTGTAGTCTATAACTAAATATCTCCCATATAACAACATAGGAACTGGAGAGTTTATCTCACTGGAGAAGGTATCTCCTCTTTATCACACCTTAGTACATCTCCCCTGTAGTCTATAACTAAATCTCTCCCATAGAATAACATAGGAACTGGAGAGTTTATCTCACTGGAGAAGTTATCTCCTCTTTATCTCTCCTTAGGGTGAACCGTTAGTGTCAGTGACTCCATGTTAGTTGGCTCAGTGTTAGGAACATAATGGGGGTTAGTTTTAACCATGTGAGCACTGGAGACGTCCCGATACGCTATTTTGCAATGGGGAGATGAGACAGCGATCTGGGTAAAGTATCTACATCCAGAGGGGGAGGATGAAATGTCCTGTTGATTTAAATGAGGCTTTTAACCCCTTGAATGCTAAAGAGATCTCCAACCCACTTCACTGCAATGAACGGGAAACCTCCCAGTTATTCAAGGGGTTAAAACAAGATTCAAATCATTGCATATTTGCAGAATTTTCAGTTGTTCCCTATAGTGTGGTTGGTTTGCTCCACAATTGCACATCCTCAGCTTAATGGAGTCTTTACTGTGTTTAACTCTGTGAGTGCTAGAGGGGACACAGTGCATTGCCTCTCAAGATGCTGTACACCCTTCTGCACTCGCAGGGTTAAAGCCACATGTGGTCCGCACACTACACGGCCCGATCTGTTTAGGGATCCAGAATTCAGACGCTTGTCAGTGACTGGTAGAAATTCCCAACTTGGAAGAGATTTTTTGGCACCGAAAGAATCATAAGGCAGTTTGTTCCCGTCTTCTATAGCAGCGAAAAGGCCGCTGTGTCTGTCGCGCCGGCTGCTCACAGCTCCTCTCTCTCTCTAATTCGCTGTTCTCCCTGCCATATGCGTGCATTGTACACAAAATCATCTCTTGCCAGCGATTCCTGGAGACGTATTCTGGGAGACGCAGCGCTTGGTTACAAGACAGGAGCAGATGTAGGAGAAATACGTCTGTGAGCGCTGGGTGACGGACTGTAACATGGCGCCTCTTACCCTCTAGTCTTATAGATGATAAGCTTCAGTACAGCCGTATCTTACACCTCCATTCACTACAGTAGGGCTGTCTCCTTTAACCATCGCCAAAACCGAACACAGGCGCGATGCTCTGCGCTAACGGCAGAGCATTTCACCACAACTTTGGTGGTCAAATTCTAACTTTATAATTCTTTTCAGTGTGAACCTTAATTTATGCCCTGCATGACTGTTTTAAGCAAGTGATGCATTGAGGACCTCTCTAGGACTGAAAGGGTTAAAATCACATTTAGATCAGCAGACAGCTGCATGAGCAGCCAATAAAAATGAGTGCTCTGGTGATAGATGTTTGCTCTATCCAATGGGAGCTCAAGAGTCTGAAACGGAATCTGTTCAAATTTCTGAATCCCTGACAGCGTCGAAAAACAGAAAAGCCAACACTGGACAGGGAGCCCCAAACCGGACTGTCCTGGTCAGAACCGGACACGTGGCAAACCTACAGTTCAGTAGGTTTGAGAAACCTGAGGCTCTCCAGCTGTTGAGGATGCCAGCTCTCATTATCCCCCTCCAGGTATTGGTGGGTGTCAGGTTCCCGTGTACAACCTCTGCAGTGCATCCCAGAAATCACACTGTGGGCTCATTAGGACTTTAACACCAGCGAGTCCCTTACACCTGACCCGTAACCAGTGCAGCAAACTGGCAAAGTTTTATTTCTCTGACACTGAGCTCACTGGGTCTGTTTACAGGGATCATTCTGTCATGGAACATGTAAACACGTCTAGTGTTAAAATGTAAAAGAGACACACAGAGCATTCAGTGCTGCAGAGAGTGTTACATTGTATTACATCACACAGAGCATTCAGTGCTGCAGGGATAGTGTAACATTGTATTACATCACACAGAGTATTCAGTGCTGCAGGGATAGAGTAACATTGTATCACATCACACAGAGCATTCAGTGCTGCAGGGATAGTGTAACATTGTATTACATCACACAGAGCATTCAGTGCTGCAGAGAGTGTTACATTGTATTACATCACACAGAGCATTCAGTGCTGCAGGGATAGTGTAACATTGTATTACATCACACAGAGCATTCAGTGCTGCAGGGATAGAGTAACATTGTATCACATCACACAGAGCATTCAGTGCTGCAGGGATAGTGTAACATTGTATTACATCACACAGAGCATTCAGTGCTGCAGGGATAGTGTAACATTGTATTACATCACACAGAGCATTCAGTACTGCAGGGATAGTGTAACATTGTATTACATCACACAGAGCATTCAGTGCTGCAGGGATAGTGTAACATTGTATTACATCACACAGAACATTCAGTGCTGCAGGGATAGTGTAACATTGTATTACATCACACAGATCATTCAGTGCTGCAGGGATAGTGTAACATTGTATTACATCACACAGAGCATTCAGTACTGCAGGGATAGTGTAACATTGTATTATATCACACAGAGCATTCAGTACTACAGGGATAGTGTAACAATGTATTACATCACACAGAGCATTCAGTGCTGCAGAGAGTGTTACATTGTATTACATCACACAGAACATTCAGTGCTGCAGGGATAGTGTAACGTATTACATCACACAGAGCATTCAGTGCTGCAGGGATAGTGTAACATTGTATTGCATCACACAGAGCATTCAGTACTGCAGGGATAGTGTAATATTGTATTACATCACACAGAGCATTCAGTGCTGCAGGGATAGTGTAACGTATTACATCACACAGAGCATTCAGTGCTGCAGGGATATTGTTACATTGTATTGCATCACACAGAGCATTCAGTGCTGCAGGGATAGTGTAACATTGTATTACATCACACAGATCATTCAGTGCTGCAGGGATAGTGTAACATTGTATCACATCACACAGAGCATTCAGTGCTGCAGGGATAGTGTAACATTGTATTACATCACACAGAGCATTCAGTGCTGCAGGGATTGTGTAACATTGTATTACATCACACAGAGCATTCAGTGCTGCAGGGATAGTGTAACATTGTATTACACCACACAGAGCATTCAGTGCTGCAGGGATAGTGTAACATTGTATTACATCACACACAGCATTCAGTGCTGCAGGGATAGTGTAACATTGTATTACACCACACAGAGCATTCAGTGCTGCAGGGATAGTGTAACATTGTATTACACCACACAGAGCATTCAGTGCTGCAGGGAGAATGTAACATTGTATTACATCACACAGAGCATTCAGTGCTGCAGGGATAGTGTAACATTGTATTACATCACACAGAGCATTCAGTGCTGCAGGGATAGTGTAACATTGTATTACATCACACAGAGCACTCAGTCCTGCAGGGATAGTGTAACATTGTATTACATCACACAAAGCACTCAGTGCTGCAGGGATAGTGTAACATTGTATTACATCACACACAGCATTCAGTGCTGCAGGGAGAATGTAACATTGTATTACATCACACAGACCATTCAGTGCTGCAGGGATAGTGTAACATTGTATTACACCACACAGAGCACACCCAAAGAAAAAAAACACATTTAAAATTGCTGGACTGCAACCAATTTTGACCAAAATAGCTAAAAGCAAATATACAAAGTATTGGTGCACATCCACAGAGGCCGCAGAGTAAAGGGTTAATGGTGATGAAAATGTGGATGTGCACCAATACTTTGTATATTTGCTTTTAGCTATTTTGGTCAAAATTGGTTGCACTCCAGCAATTTTAAATGTGTTTTTTCTTTGGGCGTGCTCACCAAAACCTGGACTGGAATTATACTTTTGGAAGTTTTGACCAGCTTCTATTGGTTCAAGCACCCCTCCCACCCCCAGGTGCAAGACTCATTGTCTCTAGGACACTATATAATGCCTGTCAGAGAGTCTCTCTCCATTAATGAGTAAAGCTGACCAAGTATCAGCTCTCAGGATAAAGTAAATTAAGGTTAGTAATTGCCTAAAGTAGGAGAGATTCCGCTCATAAGACAAAGCATATTAAGGTTAGGTACTTGCCAAAATGAGGCACCTTGTCGTTGGTGGCAAGCTTAGCATTCTATGGCCATATAATGTGACTAAATCCTCATCTTTAATATAGTAGTGATATGCAGGCACAATGCCTCAGAGTAAAGGGTTAATGGTGATGAAAATGTGGATGTGCACCAATACTTTGTATATTTGCTTTTATATATATATATATATATATATACACACACACACACATACACACACAGTACATACTCATGATTATGTATTTACACACACACACAGTACATACTCATGATTATGTATTTACACACACACACAGTACATACACATTATTATATTATATATTTATAGATATATACACAGTACACACAGTACATACACATAATTATGTATTTATATACACACAGTACATACACATAATTATGTATTTATATACACACAGTACATACACATTATTATATTATATATTTATAGATATATACACAGTACACACAGTACATACACATAATTATGTATTTATATACACACAGTACATACACATAATTATGTATTTATACACACACAGTACATACACATTATTATGTATTTATATATACACACAGTACATACACATAATTATGTATTTATATATACACACAGTACATACACATAATTATGTATTTATACACACACAGTACATACACATTATTATGTATTTATATATACACACAGTACATACACATAATTATGTATTTATACACACACAGTACATACACATAATTATGTATTTATACACACACAGTACATACACATAATTATGTATTTATACACACACAGTACATACACATAATTATATATTTATATACACACAGTACATACACATAATTATGTATTTATACACACACAGTACATACACATAATTATGTATTTATATACACACAGTACATACACATAATTATGTATTTATATATACACAGTACATACACATAATTATGTATTTATATACACACAGTACATACACATAATTATGTATTTATATACACAGTACATACACATAATTATATATTTATATACACACAGTACATACACATAATTATGTATTTATATACACACAGTACATACACATAATTATGTATTTATACACACACAGTACATACACATAATTATGTATTTATACACACACAGTACATACACATTATTATGTATTTATATATACACACAGTACATACACATAATTATGTATTTATACACACACAGTACATACACATAATTATGTATTTATACACACACAGTACATACACATTATTATGTATTTATACACACACAGTACATACACATAATTATGTATTTATATACACACAGTACATACACATAATTATGTATTTATATACACAGTACATACACATAATTATATATTTATATACACACAGTACATACACATAATTATGTATTTATATACACACAGTACATACACATAATTATGTATTTATACACACACAGTACATACACATAATTATGTATTTATACACACACAGTACATACACATAATTATGTATTTATATACACACAGTACATACACATTATTATATTATATATTTATAGATATATACACATACACACACAGTACATACACATAATTATGTATTTATAAATACAATCACACATGTTCTATGTTATTCTTGTATGCCAGAACATTACCCCGGCTGGAGGGATAATTAATAAGCACATTATATATATATATATTTTTTTATATCTAATATGATCACCTACAGATTAACTGTCGAAGTGTTTTTATTTGTATATTTTGTCAGTGAAATTACAAGTTCTTTTCACTCAATAAGAAAACACAATCAGTGTGACCCATCTCTCCGTTTAGATCAGAGCTCCTCGTTCCGTGATGTGTTTAATAATGAGCGGTGAGATCCCACATATAAAATACCCAGCTCACAGGCAGCCTCCCCCCATTAGGGACTCTCTGTTGTGCTTTGGACACAATGGAGTGAGTCTATCATGGACTGCAGCCTTAATTGAATCATTTTATCTCCAGAGTTGTGACAGCGTTTGGCAGTCGCTCATTGTGCCGCAAGCGCCGTGCAGCCATGAATCGTAATCAGTGGCTCTAATCAATTCACTGCTCTCCACTCAGAGGCCTGGACTCTTGACTCTCAGAAGAGAGGCCCTTAAAGTACCAACACAGGAAAGCACACAGCAGGGCAGTTTATTAATAGAGGACCCACACGTCCTAATAATAACCACATGCTTAATTTACTGTGGCCAGAAAATCCTAATTGCCCCTGTGAAATTTGCTGTTGTGTTTTTCTTTAAGAGATGACCTGTTCAGTGAGTCCTGGGTGTCAGGTCCACGGGGAGCACAGACCAGACCTGGGAACATTCAAAATGAGCTCGCCCTGAGATCTGTCAAATGTTAACCCTTACAGCCCCCAATAATAAACAATGTCCTTCCTTCCTCTAACCTAGAGGCACTCCTCAATGAACTATGGTACAACCCAGAGATCTCACTGCCCGGACACAAGACAAGCAGGACTTTTCCCTCTGCCTTTGTGTACAACTCAGAGATCTCACTGCCCGGACACAAGACAAGCAGTTTATGTACAACTCAGAGATCTCACTGCCCGGACACAAGACAAGCAGTTTATGTACAACGCAGAGATCTCACTGCCCAGACACAAGACAAGCAGTTTATGTACAACTCAGAGATCTCACTGCCCAGACACAAGACAAGCAGTTTATGTACAACGCAGAGATCTCACTGCCCGGACACAAGACAAGCAGTTTATGTACAACGCAGAGATCTCACTGCCCGGACACAAGACAAGCAGTTTATGTACAACGCAGAGATCTCACTGCCCGGACACAAGACAAGCAGTTTATGTACAACGCAGAGATCTCACTGCCCAGACACAAGACAAGCAGTTTATGTACAACTCAGAGATCTCACTGCCCGGACACAAGACAAGCAGTTTATGTACAACTCAGAGATCTCACTGCCCGGACACAAGACAAGCAGTTTATGTACAACTCAGAGATCTCACTACCCGGACACAAGACAAGCAGGACTTCTCCATCTGCCTTTCCATACAAGGAGATTACAGTCTAGTGGTATAATGGTCAGAAACTCTCACAAAGAGCTTACAATCTAGTGATATAATGGTCAGACGTTATCCCAAGGAGCTTACAATCTAGTGGAATAATGGTCGGACGTTATCCCAAGGAGCTTACAATCTAGTGGTATAATGGTCGGACATTATCCCAAGGAGCTTACAATCTAGTGGAATAATGGTCGGACGTTATCCCAAGGAGCTTACAATCTAGTGGTATAATGGTCTGACTCTGTCCCAAACAGCTTACATTATATTAGCAGGGCTTAAAATTTGAAGTCCTTTGCTACTAGCCAGACCTGAAAAGTTACTCGCTACTGCAATCCATAACATACCAACCAGGGCTGAATTTTCACATTTATAAGGAGATTTATAACCCCTTAATGCCCCAGAGATTTCCAATGCATTACAACGCATTCCCCTAGGCACTCAAAGGGTTAAGAATCAGGTTTCAGCAGAATGAATGACTTTTATCAGCATATAATGGACGCAGGGACACGCGGGAGGTGGGACACTTGGCCAGTGATCCTGATATAAAGCAAATTAATGATTGTTCTGACCTTCCTCATCCGCCGAACACGCCTCAGATTCCAAGAAATTCACAGGGAAGGAGCGGAATACAGATTGTCTTATTATACACAAAATCACATGGATATTATACGCACTGGGGTGTTAAAGGGGAAGTAACGCCTCCTTATATTAATCCCCCACTTAACTTACTATGGCCACAAAATCATAATGACCCCTATCAATGTTGCCTTTGTGTCTCTGTTCAAAAAATAACATCTCCGGTTCTGGATGTCAGGTCCATGGAGGAGGACATGACAGTTAATGGCAGGATATCAGGGACAGACATAAGTCTATAGTGAGAAGTGTGTAATACTGAGTATTGTATTAGATAGGGAAATGGGTAGACTGGATGGTACAGATACTGATAGGGAAGTCAGTAATACCTGGGACAGACATAAGTCTATAGTGAGAAGTATGTAAGATGAGTATTGTATTAGATAGGGAAATGGGTAGACTGGATGGACAGATACTGATAGGGAAGTCAGTAATACCTGGGACAGACATAAGTCTATAGTGAGAAGTATGTAAGATGAGTATTGTATTAGATAGGGAAATGGGTAGACTGGATGGGACAGATACTGATAGGGAAGTCAGTAATACCTGGGACAGACATAAGTCTATAGTGAGAAGTATGTAAGATGAGTATTGTATTAGATAGGGAAATGGGTAGACTGGATGGACAGATACTGATAGGGAAGTCAGTAATACCTGGGACAGACATAAGTCTATAGTGAGAAGTATGTAAGATGAGTATTGTATTAGATAGGGAAATGGGTAGACTGGATGGGACAGATACTGATAGGGAAGTCAGTAATACATGTGACAGACATAAGTCTATAGTGAGAAGTGTGTAATACTGAGTATTGTATTAGATAGGGAAATGGGTAGACTGGATGGACAGATACTGATAGGGAAGTCAGTAATACCTAGGGCAGACATAAGTCTATAGTGAGAAGTATGTAAGATGAGTATTGTATTAGATAGGGAAATGGGTAGACTGGATGGGACAGATACTGATAGGGAAGTCAGTAATACATGTGACAGACATAAGTCTATAGTGAGAAGTGTGTAATACTGAGTATTGTATTAGATAGGGAAATGGGTAGACTGGATGGACAGATACTGATAGGGAAGTCAGTAATACCTGGGACAGACATAAGTCTATAGTGAGAAGTGTGTAAGATGAGTATTGTATTAGATAGGGAAATGGGTAGACTGGATGGGACAGATACTGATAGGGAAGTCAGTAATACCTGGGACAGACATACGTCTATAGTGAGAAGTGTGTAAGATGAGTATTGTATTAGATAGGGAAATGGATAGACTGGATGGACAGATACTGATAGGAAAGTCAGTAATACCTGGGACAGACATAAGTCTATAGTGAGAAGTATGTAAGATGAGTATTGTATTAGATAGGGAAATGGGTAGACTGGATGGGACAGATACTGATAGGGAAGTCAGTAATACCTGGGACAGACATAAGTCTATACTGAGAAGTATGTAATACTGAGTATTGTATTAGATAGGGAAATGGGTAGACTGGATGGACAGATACTGATAGGGAAGTCAGTAATACCTGGGACAGACATAAGTCTATAGTGAGAAGTGTGTAAGATGAGTATTGTATTAGACAGGGAAATGGGTAGACTGGATGGGACAGATACTGATAGGGAAGTCAGTAATACCTGGGACAGACATAAGTCTATAGTGAGAAGTGTGTAAGATGAGTATTGTATAAGATAGGGAAATGGGTAGACTGGATGGGACAGATACTGATAGGGAAGTCAGTAATACCTGGGACAGACATAAGTCTATAGTGAGAAGTGTGTAATACTGAGTATTGTATTAGATAGGGAAATGGGTAGACTGGATGGACAGATACTGATAGGGAAGTCAGTAATACCTGGGACAGACATAAGTCTATAGTGAGAAGTATGTAAGATGAGTATTGTATTAGATAGGGAAATGGGTAGACTGGATGGGACAGATACTGATAGGGAAGTTAGTAATACCTGGGACAGACATAAGTCTACAGTGAGAAGTATGTAATACTGAGTATTGTATTAGATATGGAAATGGGTAGACTGGATGGGACAGATACTGATAGGGAAGTCAGTAATACCTGGGACAGACATAAGTCTATACTGAGAAGTATGTAATACTGAGTATTGTATTAGATAGGGAAATGGGTAGACTGGATGGACAGATACTGATAGGGAAGTCAGTAATACCTGGGACAGACATAAGTCTATAGTGAGAAGTGTGTAAGATGAGTATTGTATTAGATAGGGAAATGGGTAGACTGGATGGGACAGATACTGATAGGGAAGTCAGTAATACCTGGGACAGACATAAGTCTATAGTGAGAAGTGTGTAATACTGAGTATTGTATCAGATAGGGTAATGGGTAGATTGGATGGGACAGATACCGATAGGGAAGTCAGTAATACCTGGGACAGACATAAGTCTATAGTGAGAAGTGTGTAAGATGAGTATTGTATTAGATAGGGAAATGGGTAGACTGGATGGGACAGATACTGATAGGGAAGTCAGTAATACCTGGGACAGACATAAGTCTATAGTGAGAAGTATGTAAGATGAGTATTGTATTAGATAGGGAAATGGGTAGACTGGATGGGACAGATACTGATAGGGAAGTCAGTAATACCTGGGACAGACATAAGTCTATAGTGAGAAGTATGTAAGATGAGTATTGTATTAGATAGGGAAATGGGTAGACTGGATGGGACAGATACTGATAGGGAAGTCAGTAATTCCTGGGACAGACATAAGTCTATAGTGAGAAGTATGGAAGATGAGTATTGTATTAGATAGGGAAATGGGTAGACTGGATGGGACAGATACTGATAGGGAAGTCAGTAATACCTGGGACAGACATAAGTCTATAGTGAGAAGTATGTAAGATGAGTATTGTATTATATAGGGAAATGGGTAGACTGGATGGACAGATACTGATAGGGAAGTCAGTAATACCTGGGACAGACATAAGTCTATAGTGAGAAGTGTGTAAGATGAGTATTGTATTAGATAGGGAAATGGGTAGATTGGATGGGACAGATACTGATAGGGAAGTCAGTAATACCTGGGACAGACATAAGTCTATAGTGAGAAGTATGTAAGATGAGTATTGTATTAGATAGGGAAATGGGTAGACTGGATGGACAGATACTGATAGGGAAGTCAGTAATACCTGGGACAGACATAAGTCTATAGTGAGAAGTATGTAAGATGAGTATTGTATTAGATAGGGAAATGGGTAGACTGGATGGACAGATACTGATAGGTAAGTCAGTAATACCTGGGACAGACATAAGTCTATAGTGAGAAGTGTGTAAGATGAGTATTGTATTAGATAGGGAAATGGGTAGACTGGATGGACAGATACTGATAGGGAAGTCAGTAATACATGGGACAGACATAAGTCTATAGTGAGAAGTATGTAAGATGAGTATTGTATTAGATAGGGAAATGGGTAGACTGGATGGACAGATACTGATAGGGAAGTCAGTAATACCTGGGACAGACATAAGTCTATAGTGAGAAGTATGTAAGATGAGTATTGTATTAGATAGGGAAATGGGTAGACTGGATGGACAGATACTGATAGGGAAGTCAGTAATACCTGGGACAGACATAAGTCTATAGTGAGAAGTATGTAAGATGAGTATTGTATTAGATAGGGAAATGGGTAGACTGGATGGGACAGATACTGATAGGGAAGTCAGTAATACCTGGGACAGACATAAGTCTATACTGAGAAGTATGTAAGATGAGTATTGTATTAGATAGGGAAATGGGTAGACTGGATGGGACAGATGATTCTTTTCTACTCTTACAATTTGTATATATATATATATATATATATATATATATATATATATATAGATAGATATAGATAAATATATATTCCAGGTAAAATGGACCAAAGACAAAGCTTTTCACTCTACCAGCCTCGTTTGTAATCCGTGTTAATTGGTCCCCTAGCGCCAGCCGGTAGTTTACCATATGACAAATGCTCATTAAGACCCATCTGTGCTGACAATTACAACCTGCTGGGATCCCTCAGATCGTTCCGGTTCTGTGTCTCGCTGTGACACTCAGATCCCAGCAGTCGGACTGATTCAGGACTTTGTTATTATGATATATGTGTTAGGAAGAGGTTAATTAAAGGAACAGTAACAATAAAATACCGGAACATCCCTCTATCATGTGAATGACCCCGCTCTAACATTCACACATCTATATGTAAAGGATTTCGGGCCTTAATAGAGTGAAGATATGTTATACGTGGTGTTTCTCTGCAGGCAAGGGAGGACATTTTCATTTGTGCTGTGCAGTGAATTTTCTATTGTTACTGTCCTTTGCTTAAAGAATCCATTTCCTTGCTGAAGGGGATTTCCAAGGTTCCCAAAAGACCCAGGATTTGGGCCAAATCTATGTATTATGTGTGCACCATACAGCACTGTTAGTTGTAGGAAGATTAGCACCATCAAACGCACCAAGCTAGCAACAACACCCAGTGCTTTAAAAAGGAAGTAAAATAGCCTAATACTAACCACTCACATTTCTATGTACAGAAAATCCTAATGTCCCCTGTGCATTTTATCTTAATGGCTTTGTTCCAGGGATAACATTTTCCATCAGTCTTAGACGTCAGATACCTGGAGGTGGACATGACAGTTGCTAGCAGGGTTGGAGGACCTCAAACTCAGCCCACCGCATGCGCCGATATTAACTCTTTAAGGATCAGTGGAGATGGAGATCTAGAAATGGGAATTGAAAGTAATGTCAGTCTTTGCTGATGACACTAAGCTATGTAAGGAAATACATACAGAGCTGGATGGTTTTTCCCTACAGAAGGATTTAGATAAACTAAGTGAATGGGCAGAAAAGTGGCAGATGACTTTTAATGTAGATAAATGTAAGGTTATGTATTTGGGTTGTAGAAACAAACTTGCTACATATACACTAAATGGGAAACAACTTGGGAAATCCTCATTACAGAAAGATTTAGGAGAACTGATAGACAATAGTCTTCACAGCAGTGTTCAGAGTCACTCAGCTGCTGCAAGAGCAAATAGAGTACTAGCCTGCATAAAAAGAGGTGTAGAAGCAAGGGATGCTAATATTATCCTACCTCTGTATAAATCCTTGGTTAGGCCTCATCTAGAATATGGGGTACAATTTTTGGTACCAGTTCTTAAAAAAAAAATTGTTGAACTGGAAAAACTGCAGAGACGTGCAACAAAACTGATAAAGGGATTGGAGGATCAGAGTTATAAAGAGAGACTAGCCAAACTGGGTTTGTTTACACTAGAGAAGAGACATCTAAAGGGTGATATGATTATCATTTACATATATATTCCCAAGAACAATCTGGGGAATGTCAGTCAGTACCTAGCAGTGCCCCTGTGTGAAGGGGAATGTCAGTCAGTACCTAGCAGTGCCCCTGTGTGAAGGGGAATGTCGGTCAGTACCTAGCAGTGCCCCTGTGTGAAGGGGAAGGTCGGTCAGTACCTAGCAGTGCCCCTGTGTGATGGGGAATGTCCGTCAGTACCTAGCAGTGCCCCTGTGTGAAGGGGAAGGTCGGTCAGTACCTAGCAGTGCCCCTGTGTGAAGGTGGATGTCAGTCAGTACCTAGCAGTGCCCCTGTGTGAAGGGGAAGGTCGGTCAGTACCTAGCAGTGCCCCTGTGTGAAGGGGGATGTCGGTCAGTACCTAGCAGTGCCCCTGTGTGAAGGGGGATGTCGGTCAGTACCTAGCAGTGCCCCTGTGTGAAGGGGAATATCGGTCAGTACCTAGCAGTGCCCCTGTGTGAAGGGGGATGTCGGTCAGTACCTAGCAGTGCCCCTGTGTGAAGGGGAATATCGGTCAGTACCTAGCAGTGCCCCTGTGTGAAGGTGGATGTCAGTCAGTACCTAGCAGTGCCCCTGTGTGAAGGGGAATATCGGTCAGTACCTAGCAGTGCCCCTGTGTGAAGGGGAATATCGGTCAGTACCTAGCAGTGCCCCTGTGTGAAGGGGGATGTCGGTCAGTACCTAGCAGTGCCCCTGTGTGAAGGGGAATGTCGGTCAGTACCTAGCAGTGCCCCTGTGTGAAGGTGAATGTCGGTCAGTACCTAGCAGTGCCCCTGTGTGAAGGGGAAGGTCAGTCAGTACCTAGCAGTGTCCCTGTGTGAAGGGGAAGGTCGGTCAGTACCTAGCAGTGCCCCTGTGTGAAGGGGAATGTCGGTCAGTACCTAGCAGTGCCCCTGTGTGAAGGGGAATGTCGGTCAGTACCTAGCAGTGCCCCTGTGTGAAGGGGAATGTCGGTCAGTACCTAGCAGTGCCCCTGTGTGAAGGGGAAGGTCGGTCAGTACCTAGCAGTGCCCCTGTGTGAAGGGGAATGTCAGTCAGTACCTAGCAGTGCCCCTGTGTGAAGGGGGATGTCGGTCAGTACCTAGCAGTGCCCCTGTGTGAAGGGGAAGGTCAGTCAGTACCTAGCAGTGCCCCTGTGTGAAGGGGAATGTCGGTCAGTACCTAGCAGTGCCCCTGTGTGAAGGGGAATGTCGGTCAGTACCTAGCAGTGCCCCTGTGTGAAGGGGAATGTCAGTCAGTACCTAGCAGTGCCCCTGTGTGAAGGGGAATGTCAGTCAGTACCTAGCAGTGCCCCTGTGTGAAGGGGAATGTCGGTCAGTACCTAGCAGTGCCCCTGTGTGAAGGGGAATGTCGGTCAGTACCTAGCAGTGCCCCTGTGTGAAGGGGAATGTCAGTCAGTACCTAGCAGTGCCCCTGTGTGAAGGGGAATGTCAGTCAGTACCTAGCAGTGCCCCTGTGTGAAGGGGAATGTCGGTCAGTACCTAGCAGTGCCCCTGTGTGAAGGGGAATGTCCTTCAGTACCTAGCAGTGCCCCTGTGTGAAGAGGAATGTCAGTCAGTACCTAGCAGTGCCCCTGTGTGAAGGGGAAGGTCAGTCAGTACCTAGCAGTGCCCCTGTGTGAAGGGGAATGTCAGTCAGTACCTAGCAGTGCCCCTGTGTGAAGGGGAATGTCAGTCAGTACCTAGCAGTGCCCCTGTGTGAAGGGGAAGGTCAGTCAGTACCTAGCAGTGCCCCTGTGTGAAGGGGAAGGTCAGTCAGTACCTAGCAGTGCCCCTGTGTGAAGGGGAATGTCGGTCAGTACCTAGCAGTGCCCCTGTGTGAAGGGGAATATCGGTCAGTACCTAGCAGTGCCCCTGTGTGAAGGGGAATGTCGGTCAGTACCTAGCAGTGCCCCTGTGTGAAGGGGAATGTCGGTCTGTACCTAGCAGTGCCCCTGTGTGAAGGGG
Organism: Rhinophrynus dorsalis; assembly: GCA_037306005.1. Classification (NCBI taxonomy): domain Eukaryota; kingdom Metazoa; phylum Chordata; class Amphibia; order Anura; family Rhinophrynidae; genus Rhinophrynus; species Rhinophrynus dorsalis. The sequence goes on along the minus strand of CM074727.1, from coordinate 2,550,336 downwards.
AAGGTCAGTCAGTACCTAGCAGTGCCCCTGTGTGAAGGGGAAGGTCAGTCAGTACCTAGCAGTGCCCCTGTGTGAAGGGGAAGGTCAGTCAGTACCTAGCAGTGCCCCTGTGTGAAGGGGAATATCGGTCAGTACCTAGCAGTGCCCCTGTGTGAAGGGGAAGGTGAGTCAGTACCTAGCAGTGCCCCTGTGTAAAGGGGAATGTCGGTCTGTACCTAGCAGTGCCCCTGTGTAAAGGGGAATGTCGGTCTGTACCTAGCAGTGTCCCTGTGTGAAGGGGAATGTCAGTCAGTACCTAGCAGTGCCCCTGTGTGAAGGGGAAGGTCAGTCAGTACCTAGCAGTGCCCCTGTGTGAAGGGGAATGTCGGTCAGTACCTAGCAGTGCCCCTGTGTGAAGGGGAATGTCGGTCAGTACCTAGCAGTGCCCCTGTGTGAAGGGGAAGGTCAGTCAGTACCTAGCAGTGCCCCTGTGTGAAGGGGAAGGTCAGTCAGTACCTAGCAGTGCCCCTCTGTGAAGGGGAAGGTCAGTCAGTACCTAGCAGTGCCCCTGTGTGAAGGGGAAGGTCAGTCAGTACCTAGCAGTGCCCCTGTGTGAAGGGGAAGGTCAGTCAGTACCTAGCAGTGCCCCTGTGTGAAGGGGAATGTCGGTCAGTACCTAGCAGTGCCCCTGTGTGAAGGGGAAGGTCAGTCAGTACCTAGCAGTGCCCCTGTGTGAAGGGGAAGGTCAGTCAGTACCTAGCAGTGCCCCTGTGTGAAGGGGAAGGTCAGTCAGTACCTAGCAGTGCCCCTGTGTGAAGGGGAATGTCGGTCAGTACCTAGCAGTGCCCCTGTGTGAAGGGGAATGTCGGTCAGTACCTAGCAGTGCCCCTGTGTGAAGGGGAATGTCGGTCAGTACCTAGAAGTGCCCCTGTGTGAAGGGGAATGTCGGTCAGTACCTAGCAGTGCCCCTCTGTGAAGGGGAAGGTCAGTCAGTACCTAGCAGTGCCCCTGTGTGAAGGGGAAGGTCAGTCAGTACCTAGCAGTGCCCCTGTGTGAAGGGGAAGGTCAGTCAGTACCTAGCAGTGCCCCTGTGTGAAGGGGAATGTCGGTCAGTACCTAGCAGTGCCCCTGTGTGAAGGGGAAGGTCAGTCAGTACCTAGCAGTGCCCCTGTGTGAAGGGGAAGGTCAGTCAGTACCTAGCAGTGCCCCTGTGTGAAGGGGAATGTCGGTCAGTACCTAGCAGTGCCCCTGTGTGAAGGGGAATGTCAGTCAGTACCTAGCAGTGCCCCTGTGTGAAGGGGAAGGTCAGTCAGTACCTAGCAGTGCCCCTGTGTGAAGGGGAATGTCGGTCAGTACCTAGCAGTGCCCCTGTGTGAAGGGGAATGTCGGTCAGTACCTAGCAGTGCCCCTGTGTGAAGGGGGATGTCGGTCAGTACCTAGCAGTGCCCCTGTGTGAAGGGGAAGGTGAGTCAGTACCTAGCAATGCCCCTGTGTGAAGGGGAAGGTGAGTCAGTACCTAGCAGTGCCCCTGTGTGAAGGGGAATGTCGGTCTGTACCTAGCAGTGCCCCTGTGTGAAGGGGGATGTCAGTCAGTACCTAGAAGTGCCCCTGTGTGAAGGGGGATGTCAGTCAGTACCTAGCAGTGCCCCTGTGTGAAGGGGAAAGTCGGTCAGTACCTAGCAGTGCCCCTGTGTGAAGGGGAGTGTCGGTCAGTACCTAGCAGTGCCCCTGTGTGAAGGGGAAGGTCAGTCAGTACCTAGCAGTGCCCCTGTGTGAAGGGGAAGGTCAGTCAGAACCAAGCAGTGCCCCTGTGTGAAGGGGAATGTCGGTTAGTACCTAGCATTGCCCCTGTGTGAAGGGGAAGGTCAGTCAGTACCTAGCAGTGCCCCTGTGTGAAGGGGAATGTCGGTCTGTACCTAGCAGTGCCCCTGTGTGAAGGGGAATATCGGTCAGTACCTAGCAGTGCCCCTGTGTGAAGGGGAATGTCAGTCAGTACCTAGCAGTGCCCCTGTGTGAAGGGGAATGTCGGTCAGTACCTAGCAGTGCCCCTGTGTGAAGGGGAATGTCGGTCTGTACCTAGCAGTGCCCCTGTGTGAAGGGGAATGTCGGTCAGTACCTAGAAGTGCCCCTGTGTGAAGGGGAATGTCAGTCAGTACCTAGCAGTGCCCCTGTGTGAAGGGGAATGTCGGTCAGTACCTAGAAGTGCCCCTGTGTGAAGGGGAATGTCGGTCAGTACCTAGAAGTGCCCCTGTGTGAAGGGGAATGTCGGTCAGTACCTAGAAGTGCCCCTGTGTGAAGGGGAAGGTCAGTCAGTACCTAGCAGTGCCCCTGTGTGAAGGGGAATGTCAGTCAGTACCTAGCAGTGCCCCTGTGTGAAGGGGAATGTCGGTCAGTACCTAGCAGTGCCCCTGTGTGAAGGAGAATGTCAGTCAGTACCTAGCAGTGCCCCTGTGTGAAGGGGAATGTCAGTCAGTACCTAGCAGTGCCCCTGTGTGAAGGGGAATGTCGGTCAGTACCTAGCAGTGCCCCTGTGTGAAGGGGAATGTCCTTCAGTACCTAGCAGTGCCCCTGTGTGAAGGGGAATGTCAGTCAGTACCTAGCAGTGCCCCTGTGTGAAGGGGAATGTCAGTCAGTACCTAGCAGTGCCCCTGTGTGAAGGGGAATGTCGGTCAGTACCTAGCAGTGCCCCTGTGTGAAGGGGAATGTCGGTCAGTACCTAGCAGTGCCCCTGTGTGAAGGGGAAGGTCAGTCAGTACCTAGCAGTGCCCCTGTGTGAAGGGGAATGTCAGTCAGTACCTAGCAGTGCCCCTGTGTGAAGAGGAATGTCAGTCAGTACCTAGCAGTGCCCCTGTGTGAAGGGGAATGTCAGTCAGTACCTAGCAGTGCCCCTGTGTGAAGGGGAATGTCAGTCAGTACCTAGCAGTGCCCCTGTGTGAAGGGGAATGTCCTTCAGTACCTAGCAGTGCCCCTGTGTGAAGGGGAATGTAGGTCAGTACCTAGCAGTGCCCCTGTGTGAAGGGGAATGTCGGTCAGTACCTAGCAGTGCCCCTGTGTGAAGGGGAATGTCGGTCAGTACCTAGCAGTGCCCCTGTGTGAAGGGGAATGTCAGTCAGTACCTAGCAGTGCCCCTGTGTGAAGGGGAATGTCAGTCAGTACCTAGCAGTGCCCCTGTGTGAAGGGGAAGGTCGGTCAGTACCTAGCAGTGCCCCTGTGTGAAGGGGAATGTCGGTCAGTACCTAGAAGTGCCCCTGTGTGAAGGGGAATGTCGGTCAGTACCTAGAAGTGCCCCTGTGTGAAGGGGAATGTCGGTCAGTACCTAGAAGTGCCCCTGTGTGAAGGGGAATGTCGGTCAGTACCTAGCAGTGCCCCTGTGTGAAGGGGAAGGTCAGTCAGTACCTAGCAGTGCCCCTGTGTGAAGGGGAATGTCAGTCAGTACCTAGCAGTGTCCCTGTGTGAAGGGGAAGGTCAGTCAGTACCTAGCAGTGCCACTGTGTGAAGGGGAATGTCGGTCAGTACCTAGCAGTGCCCCTGTGTGAAGGGGAAGGTCGGTCAGTACCTAGCAGTGCCCCTGTGTGAAGGGGAATGTCGGTCAGTACCTAGCAGTGCCCCTGTGTGAAGGGGAAGGTCGGTCAGTACCCAGCAGTGCCCCTGTGTGAAGGGGAAGGTCGGTCAGTACCTAGCAGTGCCCCTGTGTGAAGGGGAAGGTCGGTCAGTACCCAGCAGTGCCCCTGTGTGAAGGGGAAGGTCGGTCAGTACCCAGCAGTGTCCCTGTGTGAAGGGGAAGGTCAGTCAGTACCTAGCAGTGCCCCTGTGTGAAGGGGAATGTCGGTCAGTACCTAGCAGTGTCCCTGTGTGAAGGGGGATGTCGGTCAGTACCTAGCAGTGCCCCTGTGTGAAGGGGAAGGTCGGTCAGTACCCAGCAGTGCCCCTGTGTGAAGGGGAAGGTCGGTCAGTACCTAGCAGTGCCCCTGTGTGAAGGGGAAGGTCGGTCAGTACCTAGCAGTGCCCCTGTGTGAAGGGGAAGGTCGGTCAGTACCTAGCAGTGCCCCTGTGTGAAGGGGAAGGTCGGTCAGTACCCAGCAGTGCCCCTGTGTGAAGGGGAATGTCGGTCAGTACCTAGCAGTGCCCCTGTGTGAAGGGGAAGGTCGGTCAGTACCTAGCAGTGCCCCTGTGTGAAGGGGAAGGTCGGTCAGTACCTAGCAGTGCCCCTGTGTGAAGGGGAATGTCGGTCAGTACCTAGCAGTGCCCCTGTGTGAAGGGGAATGTCGGTCAGTACCTAGCAGTGCCCCTGTGTGAAGGTGAATGTCGGTCAGAACCTAGCAGTGCCCCTGTGTGAAGGGGAATGTCGGTCAGTACCTAGCAGTGCCCCTGTGTGAAGGTGAATGTCGGTCAGTACCTAGCAGAGCCCCTGTGTGAAGGGGAAGGTCAGTCAGTACCTAGCAGTGCCCCTGTGTGAAGGGGAATGTCGGTCAGTACCTAGCAGTGCCCCTGTGTGAAGGGGGATGTCGGTCACTACCTAGCAGTGCCCCTGTGTGAAGGGGAATGTCGGTCAGTACCTAGCAGTGCCCCTGTGTGAAGGGCAGTGTCAGTCCGTACCTAGCAGTGCCCCTGTGTGAAGGGGAAGGTCAGTCAGTACCTAGCAGTGCCCCTATGTGAAGGGGAATGTCGGTTAGTACCTAGCAGTGCCCCTGTGTGAAGGGGAATGTCGGTCAGTACCTAGCAGTGCCCCTGTGTGAAGGGCAGTGTCAGTCAGTACCTAGCAGTGCCCCTGTGTGAAGGGGAAGGTCAGTCAGTACCTAGCAGTGCCCCTGTGTGAAGGGGGATGTCGGTCAGTACCTAGCAGTGCCCCTGTGTGAAGGGGAAGGTCAGTCAGTACCTAGCAGTGCCCCTGTGTGAAGAGGAATGTCGGTCAGTACCTAGCACTGCCCCTGTGTGAAGGGGAAGGTCGGTCAGTACCTAGCAGTGCCCCTGTGTGAAGGGGAATGTCGGTCAGTACCTAGCAGTGCCCCTGTGTGAAGGGGAATGTCGGTCAGTACCTAGCAGTGCCCCTGTGTGAAGGGGAATGTCGGTCAGTACCTAGCAGTGCCCCTGTGTGAAGGGCAGTGTCAGTCAGTACCTAGCAGTGCCCCTGTGTGAAGGGGAAGGTCGGTCAGTACCTAGCAGTGCCCCTGTGTGAAGGGGAATGTCGGTCAGTACCTAGCAGTGCCCCTGTGTGAAGGGGAATGTCAGTCAGTACCTAGCAGTGCCCCTGTGTGAAGGGGAATGTCGGTCAGTACCTAGCAGTGCCCCTGTGTGAAGGGGAATGTCCTTCAGTACCTAGCAGTGCCCCTGTGTGAACGGGAATGTCGGTCAGTACCTAGCAGTGCCCCTGTGTGAAGAGGAATGTCGGTCAGTACCTAGCAGTGTCCCTGTGTGAAGGGGAATGTCGGTCAGTACCTAGCAGTGCCCCTGTGTGAAGGGGAATGTCCTTCAGTACCTAGCAGTGCCCCTGTGTGAAGGGGAATGTCGGTCAGTACCTAGCAGTGCCCCTGTGTGAAGGGGAATGTCGGTCAGTACCTAGCAGTGCCCCTGTGTGAAGGGGAATGTCGGTCAGTACCTAGCAGTGCCCCTGTGTGAAGAGGAATGTCAGTCAGTACCTAGCAGTGCCCCTGTGTGAAGGGGAATGTCGGTCAGTACCTAGCAGTGCCCCTGTGTGAAGGGGAATGTCGGTCAGTACCTAGCAGTGCCCCTGTGTGAAGGGGAATGTCGGTCAGTACCTAGCAGTGCCCCTGTGTGAAGGGGAAGGTCAGTCAGTACCTAGCAGTGCCCCTGTGTGAAGGGGAAGGTCAGTCAGTACCTAGCAGTGCCCCTGTGTGAAGGGGAATGTCAGTCAGTACCTAGCAGTGCCCCTGTGTGAAGGGGAAGGTCAGTCAGTACCTAGCAGTGCCCCTGTGTGAAGGGGAAGGTCGGTCAGTACCTAGCAGTGCCCCTGTGTGAAGGGGAATGTCGGTCAGTACCTAGCAGTGCCCCTGTGTGAAGGGGAAGGTCAGTCAGTACCTAGCAGTGCCCCTGTGTGAAGGGGAAGGTCAGTCAGTACCTAGCAGTGCCCCTGTGTGAAGGGGAATGTCGGTCAGTACCTAGAAGTGCCCCTGTGTGAAGGGGAATGTCGGTCAGTACCTAGAAGTGCCCCTGTGTGAAGGGGAATGTCGGTCAGTACCTAGCAGTGTCCCTGTGTGAAGGGGAAGGTCGGTCAGTACCTAGCAGTGCCCCTGTGTGAAGGGGAAGGTCGGTCAGTACCTAGCAGTGCCCCTGTGTGAAGGGGAAGGTCAGTCAGTACCTAGCAGTGCCCCTGTGTGAAGGGGAATGTCAGTCAGTACCTAGCAGTGTCCCTGTGTGAAGGGGAAGGTCAGTCAGTACCTAGCAGTGCCCCTGTGTGAAGGGGAATGTCGGTCAGTACCTAGCAGTGCCCCTGTGTGAAGGGGAATGTCGGTCAGTACCTAGCAGTGCCCCTGTGTGAAGGGGAAGGTCGGTCAGTACCCAGCAGTGCCCCTGTGTGAAGGGGGATGTCGGTCAGTACCCAGCAGTGCCCCTGTGTGAAGGGGAAGGTCGGTCAGTACCCAGCAGTGTCCCTGTGTGAAGGGGAAGGTCAGTCAGTACCTAGCAGTGCCCCTGTGTGAAGGGGAATGTCGGTCAGTACCTAGCAGTGTCCCTGTGTGAAGGGGGATGTCGGTCAGTACCTAGCAGTGCCCCTGTGTGAAGGGGAATGTCGGTCAGTACCTAGCAGTGCCCCTGTGTGAAGGGGAATGTCGGTCAGTACCTAGCAGTGCCCCTGTGTGAAGGGGAATGTCGGTCAGTACCTAGCAGTGCCCCTGTGTGAAGGGGAAGGTCGGTCAGTACCCAGCAGTGCCCCTGTGTGAAGGGGAAGGTCGGTCAGTACCTAGCAGTGCCCCTGTGTGAAGGGGAAGGTCGGTCAGTACCTAGCAGTGCCCCTGTGTGAAGGGGAAGGTCAGTCAGTACCTAGCAGTGCCCCTGTGTGAAGGGGAAGGTCGGTCAGTACCTAGCAGTGCCCCTGTGTGAAGGGGAAGGTCGGTCAGTACCCAGCAGTGCCCCTGTGTGAAGGGGAATGTCGGTCAGTACCTAGCAGTGCCCCTGTGTGAAGGGGAAGGTCGGTCAGTACCTAGCAGTGCCCCTGTGTGAAGGGGAAGGTCGGTCAGTACCTAGCAGTGCCCCTGTGTGAAGGGGAATGTCGGTCAGTACCTAGCAGTGCCCCTGTGTGAAGGGGAATGTCGGTCAGTACCTAGCAGTGCCCCTGTGTGAAGGTGAATGTCGGTCAGTACCTAGCAGTGCCCCTGTGTGAAGGGGAATGTCGGTCAGTACCTAGCAGTGCCCCTGTGTGAAGGTGAATGTCGGTCAGTACCTAGCAGTGCCCCTGTGTGAAGGGGAAGGTCAGTCAGTACCTAGCAGTGCCCCTGTGTGAAGGGGAATGTCGGTCAGTACCTAGCAGTGCCCCTGTGTGAAGGGGGATGTCGGTCAGTACCTAGCAGTGCCCCTGTGTGAAGGGGAATGTCGGTCAGTACCTAGCAGTGCCCCTGTGTGAAGGGGAATGTCAGTCAGTACCTAGCAGTGCCCCTGTGTGAAGGGGGATGTCAGTCAGTACCTAGCAGTGCCCCTGTGTGAAGGGGAATGTCGGTCAGTACCTAGCAGTGCCCCTGTGTGAAGGGCAGTGTCAGTCAGTACCTAGCAGTGCCCCTGTGTGAAGGGGAAGGTCAGTCAGTACCTAGCAGTGCCCCTGTGTGAAGGGGAATGTCGGTCAGTACCTAGCAGTGCCCCTGTGTGAAGGGCAGTGTCAGTCAGTACCTAGCAGTGCCCCTGTGTGAAGGGGAAGGTCAGTCAGTACCTAGCAGTGCCCCTGTGTGAAGGGGAATGTCGGTCAGTACCTAGCAGTGCCCCTGTGTGAAGGGGAATGTCGGTCAGTACCTAGCAGTGCCCCTGTGTGAAGAGGAATGTCGGTCAGTACCTAGCAGTGCCCCTGTGTGAAGGGGAATGTCGGTCAGTACCTAGCAGTGCCCCTGTGTGAAGGGGAATGTCGGTCAGTACCTAGCAGTGCCCCTGTGTGAAGGTGAAGGTCGGTCAGTACCTAGCAGTGCCCCTGTGTGAAGGGGAATGTCGGTCAGTACCTAGCAGTGCCCCTGTGTGAAGGGCAGTGTCAGTCCGTACCTAGCAGTGCCCCTGTGTGAAGGGGAAGGTCAGTCAGTACCTAGCAGTGCCCCTATGTGAAGGGGAATGTCGGTTAGTACCTAGCAGTGCCCCTGTGTGAAGGGGAATGTCGGTCAGTACCTAGCAGTGCCCCTGTGTGAAGGGGAATGTCAGTCAGTACCTAGCAGTGCCCCTGTGTGAAGGGGAATGTCGGTCAGTACCTAGCAGTGCCCCTGTGTGAAGGGGGATGTCGGTCAGTACCTAGCAGTGCCCCTGTGTGAAGGGGAATGTCGGTCAGTACCTAGCAGTGCCCCTGTGTGAAGGGGAATGTCAGTCAGTACCTAGCAGTGCCCCTGTGTGAAGGGGAATGTCGGTCAGTACCTAGCAGTGCCCCTGTGTGAAGGGCAGTGTCAGTCAGTACCTAGCAGTGCCCCTGTGTGAAGGGGAAGGTCAGTCAGTACCTAGCAGTGCCCCTGTGTGAAGGGGGATGTCGGTCAGTACCTAGCAGTGCCCCTGTGTGAAGGGGAAGGTCAGTCAGTACCTAGCAGTGCCCCTGTGTGAAGGGGAAGGTCAGTCAGTACCTAGCAGTGCCCCTGTGTGAAGGGGAATGTCGGTCAGTACCTAGCAGTGCCCCTGTGTGAAGGGCAGTGTCAGTCAGTACCTAGCAGTGCCCCTGTGTGAAGGGGAAGGTCAGTCAGTACCTAGCAGTGCCCCTGTGTGAAGGGGGATGTCGGTCAGTACCTAGCAGTGCCCCTGTGTGAAGGGGAAGGTCAGTCAGAACCAAGCAGTGCCCCTGTGTGAAGGGGAAGGTCGGTCAGTACCTAGCAGTGCCCCTGTGTGAAGGGGAAGGTCGGTCAGTACCTAGCAGTGCCCCTGTGTGAAGGGGAAGGTCGGTCAGTACCTAGCAGTGCCCCTGTGTGAAGAGGAATGTCGGTCAGTACCTAGCACTGCCCCTGTGTGAAGGGGAAGGTCGGTCAGTACCTAGCAGTGCCCCTGTGTGAAGGGGAATGTCGGTCAGTACCTAGCAGTGCCCCTGTGTGAAGGGGAATGTCGGTCAGTACCTAGCAGTGCCCCTGTGTGAAGGGGAATGTCGGTCAGTACCTAGCAGTGCCCCTGTGTGAAGGGGAAGGTCGGTCAGTACCTAGCAGTGCCCCTGTGTGAAGGGGAATGTCAGTCAGTACCTAGCAGTGCCCCTGTGTGAAGGGGAAGGTCAGTCAGTACCTAGCAGTGCCCCTGTGTGAAGGGGAATGTCGGTCTGTACCTAGCAGTGCCCCTGTGTGAAGGGGAAGGTCAGTCAGTACCTAACAGTGCCCCTGTGTGAAGGGGAATGTCGGTCAGTACCTAGCAGTGCCCCTGTGTGAAGGGGAATGTCAGTCAGTACCTAGCAGTGCCCCTGTGTGAAGGGGAATGTCAGTCAGTACCTAGCAGTGCCCCTGTGTGAAGGGGAATGTCGGTCAGTACCTAGCAGTGCCCCTGTGTGAAGGGGAATGTCCTTCAGTACCTAGCAGTGCCCCTGTGTGAACGGGAATGTCGGTCAGTACCTAGCAGTGCCCCTGTGTGAAGAGGAATGTCGGTCAGTACCTAGCAGTGTCCCTGTGTGAAGGGGAATGTCGGTCAGTACCTAGCAGTGCCCCTGTGTGAAGGGGAATGTCGGTCAGTACCTAGCAGTGCCCCTGTGTGAAGGGGAATGTCGGTCAGTACCTAGCAGTGCCCCTGTGTGAAGAGGAATGTCAGTCAGTACCTAGCAGTGCCCCTGTGTGAAGGGGAATGTCGGTCAGTACCTAGCAGTGCCCCTGTGTGAAGGGGAATGTCGGTCAGTACCTAGCAGTGCCCCTGTGTGAAGGGGAATGTCGGTCAGTACCTAGCAGTGCCCCTGTGTGAAGGGGAATGTCGGTCAGTACCTAGCAGTGCCCCTGTGTGAAGGGGAATGTCGGTCAGTACCTAGCAGTGCCCCTGTGTGAAGGGGAATGTCGGTCAGTACCTAGCAGTGCCCCTGTGTGAAGGGGAATGTCAGTCAGTACCTAGCAGTGCCCCTGTGTGAAGGGGAAGGTCAGTCAGTACCTAGCAGTGCCCCTGTGTGAAGGGGAAGGTCGGTCAGTACCTAGCAGTGCCCCTGTGTGAAGGGGAATGTCGGTCAGTACCTAGCAGTGCCCCTGTGTGAAGGGGAAGGTCAGTCAGTACCTAGCAGTGCCCCTGTGTGAAGGGGAAGGTCAGTCAGTACCTAGCAGTGCCCCTGTGTGAAGGGGAAGGTCAGTCAGTACCTAGCAGTGCCCCTGTGTGAAGGGGAATGTCGGTCAGTACCTAGCAGTGCCCCTGTGTGAAGGGGAATATCGGTCAGTACCTAGCAGTGCCCCTGTGTGAAGGGGAATGTCGGTCAGTACCTAGCAGTGCCCCTGTGTGAAGGGGGATGTCGGTCAGTACCTAGCAGTGCCCCTGTGTGAAGGGGAAGGTGAGTCAGTACCTAGCAGTGCCCCTGTGTGAAGGGGAAGGTCAGTCAGTACCTAGCAGTGCCCCTGTGTGAAGGGGAATGTCGGTCAGTACCTAGCAGTGCCCCTGTGTGAAGGGGAATGTCGGTCAGTACCTAGCAGTGCCCCTGTGTGAAGGGGAATGTCGGTCAGTACCTAGCAGTGCCCCTGTGTGAAGGGGAAGGTCAGTCAGTACCTAGCAGTGCCCCTGTGTGAAGGGGAATGTCGGTCAGTACCTAGCAGTGCCCCTGTGTAAAGGGGAATGTCGGTCTGTACCTAGCAGTGCCCCTGTGTGAAGGGGAATATCGGTCAGTACCTAGCAGTGCCCCTGTGTGAAGGGGAATGTCGGTCAGTACCTAGAAGTGCCCCTGTGTGAAGGGGAATGTCGGTCAGTACCTAGCAGTGCCCCTGTGTGAAGGGGAAGGTCAGTCAGTACCTAGCAGTGCCCCTGTGTGAAGGGGAAGGTCAGTCAGTACCTAGCAGTGCCCCTGTGTGAAGGGGAAGGTCAGTCAGTACCTAGCAGTGCCCCTGTGTGAAGGGGAAGGTCAGTCAGTACCTAGCAGTGCCCCTGTGTGAAGGGGAATGTCGGTCAGTACCTAGCATTGCCCCTGTGTGAAGGGGAAGGTCAGTCAGTACCTAGCAGTGCCCCTGTGTGAAGGGGAATGTCGGTCTGTACCTAGCAGTGCCCCTGTGTGAAGGGGAATATCGGTCAGTACCTAGCAGTGCCCCTGTGTGAAGGGGAATGTCGGTCAGTACCTAGAAGTGCCCCTGTGTGAAGGGGAATGTCGGTCAGTACCTAGAAGTGCCCCTGTGTGAAGGGGAATGTCGGTCAGTACCTAGCAGTGCCCCTGTGTGAAGGGGAATGTCGGTCAGTACCTAGAAGTGCCCCTGTGTGAAGGGGAATGTCGGTCAGTACCTAGAAGTGCCCCTGTGTGAAGGGGAATGTCGGTCAGTACCTAGCAGTGTCCCTGTGTGAAGGGGAAGGTCGGTCAGTACCTAGCAGTGCCCCTGTGTGAAGGGGAAGGTCGGTCAGTACCTAGCAGTGCCCCTGTGTGAAGGGGAAGGTCAGTCAGTACCTAGCAGTGCCCCTGTGTGAAGGGGAATGTCAGTCAGTACCTAGCAGTGTCCCTGTGTGAAGGGGAAGGTCAGTCAGTACCTAGCAGTGCCCCTGTGTGAAGGGGAATGTCGGTCAGTACCTAGCAGTGCCCCTGTGTGAAGGGGAATGTCGGTCAGTACCTAGCAGTGCCCCTGTGTGAAGGGGAAGGTCGGTCAGTACCCAGCAGTGCCCCTGAGTGAAGGGGGATGTCGGTCAGTACCCAGCAGTGCCCCTGTGTGAAGGGGAAGGTCGGACAGTACCCAGCAGTGTCCCTGTGTGAAGGGGAAGGTCAGTCAGTACCTAGCAGTGCCCCTGTGTGAAGGGGAATGTCGGTCAGTACCTAGCAGTGTCCCTGTGTGAAGGGGGATGTCGGTCAGTACCTAGCAGTGCCCCTGTGTGAAGGGGAATGTCGGTCAGTACCTAGCAGTGCCCCTGTGTGAAGGGGAATGTCGGTCAGTACCTAGCAGTGCCCCTGTGTGAAGGGGAATGTCGGTCAGTACCTAGCAGTGCCCCTGTGTGAAGGGGAAGGTCGGTCAGTACCCAGCAGTGCCCCTGTGTGAAGGGGAAGGTCGGTCAGTACCTAGCAGTGCCCCTGTGTGAAGGGGAAGGTCGGTCAGTACCTAGCAGTGCCCCTGTGTGAAGGGGAAGGTCAGTCAGTACCTAGCAGTGCCCCTGTGTGAAGGGGAAGGTCGGTCAGTACCTAGCAGTGCCCCTGTGTGAAGGGGAAGGTCGGTCAGTACCCAGCAGTGCCCCTGTGTGAAGGGGAATGTCGGTCAGTACCTAGCAGTGCCCCTGTGTGAAGGGGAAGGTCGGTCAGTACCTAGCAGTGCCCCTGTGTGAAGGGGAAGGTCGGTCAGTACCTAGCAGTGCCCCTGTGTGAAGGGGAATGTCGGTCAGTACCTAGCAGTGCCCCTGTGTGAAGGGGAATGTCGGTCAGTACCTAGCAGTGCCCCTGTGTGAAGGTGAATGTCGGTCAGTACCTAGCAGTGCCCCTGTGTGAAGGGGAATGTCGGTCAGTACCTAGCAGTGCCCCTGTGTGAAGGTGAATGTCGGTCAGTACCTAGCAGTGCCCCTGTGTGAAGGGGAAGGTCGGTCAGTACCTAGCAGTGCCCCTGTGTGAAGGGGAATGTCGGTCAGTACCTAGCAGTGCCCCTGTGTGAAGGGGGATGTCGGTCAGTACCTAGCAGTGCCCCTGTGTGAAGGGGAATGTCGGTCAGTACCTAGCAGTGCCCCTGTGTGAAGGGGAATGTCAGTCAGTACCTAGCAGTGCCCCTGTGTGAAGGGGGATGTCAGTCAGTACCTAGCAGTGCCCCTGTGTGAAGGGGAATGTCGGTCAGTACCTAGCAGTGCCCCTGTGTGAAGGGCAGTGTCAGTCAGTACCTAGCAGTGCCCCTGTGTGAAGGGGAAGGTCAGTCAGTACCTAGCAGTGCCCCTGTGTGAAGGGGAATGTCGGTCAGTACCTAGCAGTGCCCCTGTGTGAAGGGCAGTGTCAGTCAGTACCTAGCAGTGCCCCTGTGTGAAGGGGAAGGTCAGTCAGTACCTAGCAGTGCCCCTGTGTGAAGGGGAATGTCGGTCAGTACCTAGCAGTGCCCCTGTGTGAAGGGGAATGTCGGTCAGTACCTAGCAGTGCCCCTGTGTGAAGGGGGATGTCGGTCAGTACCTAGCAGTGCCCCTGTGTGAAGAGGAATGTCGGTCAGTACCTAGCACTGCCCCTGTGTGAAGGTGAAGGTCGGTCAGTACCTAGCAGTGCCCCTGTGTGAAGGGGAATGTCGGTCAGTACCTAGCAGTGCCCCTGTGTGAAGGGGAATGTCGGTCTGTACCTAGCAGTGCCCCTGTGTGAAGGGGAATGTCGGTCAGTACCTAGCAGTGTCCCTGTGTGAAGGGGAATGTCGGTCAGTACCTAGCAGTGCCCCTGTGTGAAGGGGAAGGTCGGTCAGTACCTAGCAGTGCCCCTGTGTGAAGGGGAATGTCGGTCAGTACCTAGCAGTGCCCCTGTGTGAAGGGGAAGGTCAGTCAGTACCTAGCAGTGCCCCTGTGTGAAGGTGAATGTCGGTCAGTACCTAGCAGTGCCTCTGTGTGAAGGGGAAGGTCGGTCAGTACCTAGCAGTGCCCCTGTGTGAAGGGGAAGGTCGGTCAGTACCTAGCAGTGCCCCTGTGTGAAGGTGAATGTCGGTCAGTACCTAGCAGTGCCTCTGTGTGAAGGGGAAGGTCGGTCAGTACCTAGCAGTGCCCCTGTGTGAAGGGGAATGTCGGTCAGTACCTAGCAGTGCCCCTGTGTGAAGGGGAAGGTCGGTCAGTACCTAGCAGTGCCCCTGTGTGAAGGGGAATGTCGGTCAGTACCTAGCAGTGCCCCTGTGTGAAGGGCAATGTCGGTCAGTACCTAGCAGTGCCCCTGTGTGAAGGGGAATGTCAGTCAGTACCTAGCAGTGCCCCTGTGTGAAGGGGAATGTCGGTCAGTACCTAGCAGTGCCCCTGTGTGAAGGGGAATGTCGGTCAGTACCTAGCAGTGCCCCTGTGTGAAGGGCAATGTCGGTCAGTACCTAGCAGTGCCCCTGTGTGAAGGGGAATGTCAGTCAGTACCTAGCAGTGCCCCTGTGTGAAGGGGAATGTCGGTCAGTACCTAGCAGTGCCCCTGTGTGAAGGGGAATGTCAGTCAGTACCTAGCAGTGTCCCTGTGTGAAGGGGAATGTCGGTCAGTACCTAGTAGTGATGAGCGAGCGTGCTCGGCCGATGCTCGGATCGGCTCGAGCATCGCTCTGCTCGGCACATGGCGGTACTCGTCGAGTACCGCCATGTGCTCTCCCGCCATGTTCGGGTGGCGGGGATCTGTGCCGGAAGAGGCACAGATCACAAGACGCTCCGCTGGACCACCAGGGACTTGAGGTACGGGGGCATTGCGGAGATGAAGGGGGCATTGCGGAGATGAAGGGGGACATTGTGGAAGAGGGGCATAGACTCTATGCCCCTCTTCCACAATGTCCCCCTTCATCTCCGCTATGCCCGTCTTCCACAATGTGCCCCTTCATCTCCGCTATGCCCCTCTTCCACAATGTGCCCCTTCATCTCCGCTATGCCCCTCTTCCACAATGTCCCCCTTCATCTCCTCTATGGCATAGAGGAGATGAAGGGGGACATTGTGGAAGAGGGGCATAGCGGAGATGAAGGGGCACATTGTGGAAGAGGGGCATAGCGGAGATGAAGGGGCACATTGTGGAAGACGGGCATAGCGGAGCTGAAGGGGGACATTGCGGAGCTGAAGGGGGCATTCGGAGATGAAGGGGGCATAGCGGAGATGAAGGGGGCATTGACCAGGCACCCTCCCCTCATCAGAGCAGGGGGTGCCTGGTGTCGCCCCATTCATTCCAATGGGGCTCGGGTGCTCGGCCGAGCACTCGAGCCTCAGGGGGTGCTCGGTCAGAGCACCCGAGCATCCGGGTGCTCGCTCAACACTAGTACCTAGCAGTGCCCCTGTGTGAAGGGGAAGGTCAGTCAGTACCTAGCAGTGCCCCTGTGTGAAGGGGAAGGTCAGTCAGTACCTAGCAGTGCCCCTGTGTGAAGGGGAAGGTCGGTCAGTACCTAGCAGTGCCCCTGTGTGAAGGGGAAGGTCGGTCAGTACCTAGCAGTGCCCCTGTGTGAAGGGGAATGTCAGTCAGTACCTAGCAGTGCCCCTGTGTGAAGGGGAAGGTCGGTCAGTACCTAGCAGTGCCCCTGTGTGAAGGGGGATGTCGGTCAGTACCTAGCAGTGCCCCTGTGTGAAGGGGAATGTCAGTCAGTACCTAGCAGTGCCCCTGTGTGAAGGGGAAGGTCGGTCAGTACCTAGCAGTGCCCCTGTGTGAAGGGGAATGTCGGTCAGTACCTAGCAGTGCCCCTGTGTGAAGGGGAAGGTCGGTCAGTACCTAGCAGTGCCCCTGTGTGAAGGGGAAGGTCGGTCAGTACCTAGCAGTGCCCCTGTGTGAAGGGGAATGTCAGTCAGTACCTAGCAGTGCCCCTGTGTGAAGGTGAATGTCAGTCAGTACCTAGCAGTGCCCCTGTGTGAAGGGGAAGGTCAGTCAGTACCTAGCAGTGCCCCTGTGTGAAGGGGAATGTCGGTCAGTACCTAGCAGTGCCCCTGTGTGAAGGGGAAGGTCGGTCAGTACCTAGCAGTGCTCCTGTGTGAAGGTGAATGTCAGTCAGTACCTAGCAGTGCCCCTGTGTGAAGGGGAATGTCGGTCAGTACCTAGCAGTGCCCCTGTGTGAAGGGGAATGTCGGTCAGTACCTAGCAGTGCCCCTGTGTGAAGGGGAATGTCGGTCAGTACCTAGCAGTGCTCCTGTGTGAAGGTGAATGTCAGTCAGTACCTAGCAGTGCCCCTGTGTGAAGGGGGATGTCAGTCAGTATCTAGCAGTGCCCCTGTGTGAAGAGGAATGTCGGTCAGTACCTAGCAGTGCCCCTGTGTGAAGGGGAATGTCGGTCAGTACCTAGCAATGCCCCTGTGTGAAGGGGAAGGTCGGTCAGTACCTAGCAGTGCTCCTGTGTGAAGGTGAATGTCAGTCAGTACCTAGCAGTGCCCCTGTGTGAAGGGGAATGTCGGTCAGTACCTAGCAGTGCCCCTGTGTGAAGGGGAATGTCGGTCAGTACCTAGCAGTGCCCCTGTGTGAAGGGGAATGTCGGTCAGTACCTAGAAGTGCCCCTGTGTGAATGGGAATGTCGGTCAGTACCTAGCAGTGCCCCTGTGTGAAGGGGAATGTCGGTCAGTACCTAGAAGTGCCCCTGTGTGAATGGGAATGTCGGTCAGTACCTAGCAGTGCCCCTGTGTGAAGGGGAAGGTCAGTCAGTACCTAGCAGTGCCCCTGTGTGAAGGTGAATTTTCCTTTCCTTTAATAACATCCCATTCTGCCTCTTCTCCATCAAGTCGGGGATATAAGTAATTACCCTCTGATCACAGGGAGCGCGGCCAGATTACAGGCCCAGTGGCAGAGACTTTTATATGGAATGGAATAGTAAATTGACACAATCTAGATAGGATTTGTGTAACGCTTTGATCAGCTGTTCCCCAGTGAAGGGCACCCAGAGGACGGAGCCTCCTCGTTAATATGCACGACCGTTCCGCAGGCAATCAATAGCACCGCTCTGCATCACTCATCAGGGGCCTCAATGAATGGGACTTAATTGGGTTCAAGGGGTCAGGGCAAGGGTACAGCTAATGTGCAAAATATGGGAGTATAAAAGGCAAATTTGGAACAAATCTTTCCAAATTCCCACTGATTTAACCATTTTAACGCCAGAGGGGTATGTAGCTCATTGCTTTGCAATGTGTTGTGTACCCCTTGGGCACTTAAAGGGTTAAATGGGACTTTTAACCCCTTGAATGTCACAGAAGTCTCCAGAGGATTGTGACAGACAAATGATAAGACATACAGCAGGCTAACCTCCAGTGTGTAGCCAGCAGCATCCAGACCCAAATCCCGTCATATGCACCTGTGTGGGACATGTACTTAGACCCAAAGAGGTATATCCAACGCATTGCGCTGCACTCAAAGGGTTAACGTGACCCATCACCCATACACAAGCTTTGTTTGTATAACAGAGAAATAAAATGGGTCTATATCTTGTACCGGACATTTTTCTATAAAACAGATGATTTTTGGGAAGTCAACCTTTATGTGCTGGTGACACAGTCGGGCACTTTATGCTAATTTATTTCACAGTATGCTAATTAGCTCCAAACCTCCCAACATTTCAAATGGCTACATAGGGACACTGGTGTTTTAGGTAGCATTGCTGAGGGAGTGGCTGGTGGGCGGGGAATAACCAAAATCTTTAGGTTATTTCATGATCTATTGACACCTGTTTGTGTAACTGAATAAATGATTTATAACAAGATCAGTGTATTTTATTTACACAGATTAATTTATATACATATATACTGATGTTTATACAAACATTACTGTGAGTTTTATTACTGTGGAGCAATGTGATACACTTCTATACACACCACACAGTCTGATCTCCTAAACACAGGGACACCAGGGTGATACACTTCTATACACACCACGCAGTCTGATCTCCTAAACACAGGGACACCAGGGTGATACACTTCTATACACACCACACAGTCTGATCTTCTAAACACAGGGACACCAGGGTGATGCACTTCTATACACACCACACAGTCTGATCTCCTAAACACAGGGACACCAGGGTGATACACTTATATACACACCACACAATCTGATCTCCTAAACACAGGGACACCAGGGTGATACACTTATATACACACCACACAGTCTGATCTCCTAAACACAGGGACACCGGGGTGATACACTTCTATACACACCACACAGTCTGATCTCCTGAACACAGGGACACCAGGGTGATACATTTATATACACACCACACAGTCTGATCTATTAAACACAGGGACACCGGGGTGATACACTTCTATACACACCACACAGTCTGATCTCCTAAACACAGGGACACCAGGGTGATACATTTATATACACACCACACAGTCTGATCTCCTAAACACAGGGACACCAGGGTGATGCACTTATATACACACACCACACAGTCTGATCTCCTAAACACAGGGACACCAGGGTGATACACTTCTATACACACCACACAGTCTGATCTCCTAAACACAGGGACACCAGGGTGATACATTTATATACACACCACACAGTCTGATCTCCTAAACACAGGGACACCAGGGTGATACACTTCTATACACACCACACAGTCTGATCTCCTAAACACAGGGACACCGGGGTGATACACTTCTATACACACCACACAGTCTGATCTCCTAAACACAGGGACACCAGGGTGATACATTTATATACACACCACACAGTCTGATCTCCTAAACACAGGGACACCAGGGTGATGCACTTATATACACACACCACACAGTCTGATCTCCTAAACACAGGGACACCAGGGTGATACACTTCTATACACACCACACAGTCTGATCTCCTAAACACAGGGACACCAGGGTGATACATTTATATACACACCACACAGTCTGATCTCCTAAACACAGGGACACCAGGGTGATACACTTCTATACACACCACACAGTATGATCTCCTAAACACAGGGACACCGGGGTGATACACTTATATACACACTACACAGTCTGATCTCCTAAACACAGGGACACCAGGGTGATACACTTATATACACACCACACAGTCTGATCTCCTGAACACAGGGACACCAGGGTGATACACTTCTATACACACCACACAGTCTGATCTCCTAAACACAGGGACACCAGGGTGATACACTTCTATATACACCACACAGTCTGATCTCCTAAACACAGGGACACCAGGGTGATGCACTTATATACACACTGCACAGTCTGATCTGCTAAACACAGGGACACCAGGGTTGGACAGAAAGATTTGGGTCTCAAATAGGGACTGTCCAAACAAAAAAGGGACACTTGGGAGGTGTGGGCATCTAATATCTCCTAAAGAGGGACAACTGGGAGGAATGGACCCCTAATATCTCCTAAACAGGGAAACTTGGGTGGTACCCCTAATATCTCCTAAAGAGGGACACTTGGGAGGTATATACCCTAATATCTCCTTAAGGGGAGGTATGTAGTTCTGTTACAGACCAATCATACCCCTTGCTGTGCTATTAGACATCTAGATCCATTCATATCACAGTGTGTGGTCATATTGGCCCAGTACAGACAATAATTAGCATAACGTGCCAGACTGTGCCACCAGAGACCATTGCAATTCTCACAAACAATTTACATTAAACACAAATGTCTAGAAGAGCATATAGGCAGATTACACTTACTAACTAAAATGTATTTTAAGATGGAGGGTTCAGATTTTAGGTTTACTGCACCAAATCAATTATTTTTATTTTCCAGAAGTTCAGTATGATTTTGTATAACTGTAATTAGGAATCTGGTGTTGTGTCTCAATTAGGAGCATATTAACGGAAAAGTAAAGTTTTAAGATGAAATAATACATGTTGTATTTTATATATATTTATATTTCCTTGTCAGTAATACAAGGACCAGCCGTTTGCTGGGAGATGCTTCTCTCTTAACATCTTACAATTCAAATGTCTTTACTGTATAAGAAAACAGTAAGCAACAGCTCCACCTGGTGTCCAGAAGAGGATTTATTTAAAGGGATAGTAATACCTGAAAATAAGTTTATTTTATATTGTAGCTGTTAAAAAACCATGAAAGATGATAAAGGTTTGGGAGATATTCATATGTAAAATATAGTTATCTTTTCCTGGCTGTTTCAGACAAGTCTGCCATCTAGTGGACAGATTTGGAATTCGGTCCACAGAGCAACCGGCAGCTCTTTAGCAGTGCTGAGTTCACGATCTTTGAAAAGAACTAGTTAATTGGAACTATCTACAAAGTGCGCCTGGCTTGAAAGCTCACTTTGTAGACCATTCCAATTAAGAAATTATTTTTAAAGATGGTGATCTCAGCACTTCTGGAGAGGCACAGCCATCCCAGGACTGGATTCCTAATCTGAAGGGTGGAGCAATGACATCACTCCAGGGGAAACTTTACTTCTGAATATCTCCCAAACCATAAAGGTTTGGGAGATAAGACTTATATCATTTTTTCATGGTTTTTTAAGGGCTACAAAATAAAATAAACTTATTTTCAGGTATTACTATCCCTTTAAAATGAGCTCAGAGGGAAAGGAAACGTAACCATAACCTTGTATTGTGACTTTACATGATCTGCAGGTGTGTAAAAGTCAAATTACAGAGACTTATTATTTATATTTTTTTATCTTTGCTCTTGTTACATTTTTCTGTCCGTGACATTAAGGTCATTGACTTTCTGAACCCAGGACGTTTTCTGTCTGACAGAGGCAGTAGAGATATTAATGTTACAAGTCTCCCTGCAGTACTGATTCATCTCTATGCTCTGTATGTGGCTGTTTTCAGTGAGTTTCTTTCAGGGACTGAAAGCAGGAATAGTGATACAATGTAACCATATCCCTGCGCCAGTAAAGCCTGCTTCTAGTACAGCATACACAGCATTCAGATCCGCAGGAATAATGTTACATTGTATCAGTGTCCATACAGAGCACTCAGTGCTACAGGAATAGCATTACATTGTATCGGTGTCCATACAGAGACTCAGTGCTGCAGGGATAGTGTTACATTGTATCCCTGTCCATACAGATCACTCAGTGCTGCAGGGATAATATTACATTGTATCAGTGTCCATACAGAACACTCAGTGCTGCAGGGATAGTGTTACATTGTATCAGTGTCCATACAGAACACTCAGTGCTGCAGGGATAGTGTTACATTGTTATCACTGTCCATACAGAGCACTCAGTGCTGCAGGGATAGCGTTACATTGTATCGGTGTCCATACAGAGACTCAGTGCTGCAGGGATAGTGTTACATTGTATCCCTGTCCATACAGATCACTCAGTGCTGCAGGGATAATATTACATTGTATCAGTGTCCATACAGAACACTCAGTGCTGCAGGGATAGTGTTACATTATATCAGTGTCCATACAGAACACTCAGTGCTGCAGGGATAGTGTTACATTGTTATCACTGTCCATACAGAGCACTCAGTGCTGCAGGGATAGTGTTACATTGTATCATTGTCCATAAAGAGCACTCAGTGCTGCAGGGATAATATTACATTGTATCAGTGTCCATACAGAACACTCAGTGCTGCAGGGATAGTGTTACATTGTATCAGTGTCCATACAGAACACTCAGTGCTGCAGGGATAGTGTTACATTGTTATCACTGTCCATACAGAGCACTCAGTGCTGCAGGGATAGTGTTACATTGTATCACTGTCCATACAGAGCATTTAGTGTTGCAGGGATAGTGTTACATTGTTATCACTGTCCATACAGAGCACTCAGTGCTGCAGGGATAGTGTCACATTGTATACCTGTCCATACAGAGCACTCAGTGCTGCAGGGATAGTGTTACATTGTATCACTGTCCATACAGAGCACTCAGTGCTGCAGGGATAGTGTTACATTGTATACCTGTCCATACAGAGCACTCAGTGCTACAGGAATAGTGGTACATTGTATCATTGTCCATAAAGAGCACTCAGTGATACAGGAATAGTATTACATTGTATCCCTGTCCATACAAAGTGCTCAGTGCTGCAGGGATAGTGTTACATTGTATCAGTGTCCATACAGAGCACTCAGTGCTGCAGGGATAATGTCACATTGTATCAGTGTCCATACAGAGCACTCAGTGCTGCAGGGATAATGTCACATTGTATCACTGTCCATACAGAGCACTCAATGCTGCAGGGATAATGTCACATTGTATCAGTGTCCATACAGAGCACTCAGTGCTGCAGGGATAGCATTACATTGTATCACTGTCCATACAGAGCACTCAGTGCTGCAGGGATAGAGTTACATTGTATCACTGTTCATACAGAGCACTCAGTGCTGCAGGGATAGTGTTACATTGTATCACTGTCCATACAGATCACTCAGTGCTGCAGGGATAGCATTACATTGTATCACTGTCCATACAGAGCACTCAGTGCTGCAGGGATAGAGTTACATTGTATCACTGTTCATACAGAGCACTCAGTGCTGCAGGTATAGTGTTACATTGTATCACTGTCCATACAGATCACTCAGTGCTGCAGGGATAGCATTACATTGTATCACTGTCCATACAGAGCACTCAGTGCTGCAGGGATAGAGTTACATTGTATCACTGTTCATACAGAGCACTCAGTGCTGCAGGTATAGTGTTACATTGTATCACTGTCCATACAGAACACTCAGTGCCGCAGGGATAGCGTTACATTGTATCACTGTCCATACAGAGCAGTCAGTGCCGCAGGGATAATGTTACATTGTATCACTGTCCATACAGAGCACTCAGTGCCGCAGGGATAGCGTTACATTGTATCATTGTCCATACAGAGCACTCAGTGCCGCAGGGATAGTGTTACATTCCATCACTGTCCATACAGAGCACTCAGTGCCGCAGGGATAGCGTTACATTGTATCATTGTCCATACAGAGCACTCAGTGCTGCAGGGATAGTGTTACATTGTATCACTGTCCTGCTTTCTCAGTCCGTTACAGAACTCTGTATGGAAACACAGATCCAGTGAGCTCACTGTCATGGTAATAACTGTAAAAACAAAAAACACAACAGGCGAAGATGGAAGAAGGAATACAAGTTCCAGGCGATCTGACTTTACACGTCCCACACATGGGGTATAGGTAAAGTCTAAATGAAATGTTACTGTAATCTGCAGACTAAGTAAAATAAGTCTGAGGTGCAATACATTTTTAAGGAAGCATCTCCCAGCATTGGCCTTTCCCCTGTTTTACTCAATTAGGAGAGTAGAATGATAATGGAGTAATGACCCCCCGTCTCATCCCCAGATCCCCCTGTAGGAGCCGGGGCTCCATGCTCTGTGGGATGGGAGCGTGCAGCAGGAAGGCGCTGACGCTCCTCAGCAGCGTGTTCGCGGTGTGCGGTCTGGGGCTCCTGGGGATCGCAGTCAGCACAGACTACTGGTTGTACCTGGAGGAGGGGATCATCCTGCCGCAGAACCAGAGCACTGAGATCAAGATGTCCCTGCACTCGGGCCTGTGGAGGGTCTGCTTCCTAGCAGGTACCGCCCCGAGGGGCCACACGTACAAAAACTAAAGGGGCACCAATAACCATTACCATTGATTGAAACTAATCTTTTAACCCCTTAAATGCTAGTGAGTTCCTCAACACATTGCTAAGAATTGTGATGCAGACTTCTCTAGCACTCAAAGGGTTAAAATCTCCATTTAAATCACAGCTATTGCCCCAATACTGTACTTATACAGCCCTGATACTGCCCCCGTGTTCCCCTCATGCTAACTCAATGCTGTTCCAATATTGTGCCGATTCTGTTCTTATCTTGCCCTGATATGCCCCCATTCAGCAGTGATACTGACCAAATTGCCTTGATATTGCCCTCTGATACAGACCTCATGTTGCACAGATACTGCCATCCGGTACAGACCTCATGTTGCACAGATACTGCCCTCTGATGCAGACCTCATGTTGCCCACATATTGCCATCCGGTACAGACCTCATGTTGCCTAGATATTGCCCTCCGGTAGAGACCTCATGTTGCCCAGATACTGCCCTCCCGTGCAGACCTCATGTTGCCAAGATATTGCCCTCCGATGTAGATTTCATGTTGCCCAGATATTGCCCTCCCGTGCAGACCTCATGTTGCCCAGATATTTCCCTCCAGCACAGACCTCATGTTGCCCTGATATTGCCCTCCAATACAGACCTCATGTTGCCCAGATATTGCCCTCCAGCACAGACTTCATGTTGCCCTGGTATTGCCCTCCAATACAGACCTCATGTTGCCCAGATACTGCCCTCCCATACAGACCTCATGTTGCCCTGATATTGCCCTTCGATACAGACCTCATGTTGCCCTGACATTTCCCTCCAGTACAGACCTCTTATTGCCCTGACTTTGCTCTCCGATACAGACCTCATATTCCCTCTAATACAGACCTCATATTGCCCTGGCACTGCACTAATACAGCACCAGTATCAGTAATTAGCTCAGCTATTCTGAGTGCAGAACCCAAGCTCAGACCTCTAGGAATGCGGAACATTGCTCAGGGACCTCAATGGGAAGTGACCATTGTCTGCTATGGTTCAGTGCAGAGCAGTCTGGAGCAGAACACAGCAGTCTGGTGCACAGCAGAGTAGTCTGGAGCAGAGCAGTGTAGTCTGGTGCACAGCAGTGCAGTCTGGAGCAGAGCAGTGCAGTCTGGTGCAGAGCAGTGTAGTCTGGTGCAGAGCAGTGCAGTCTGGAGCAGAGCAGTGCAGTCTGGTGCAGAGCAGTGCAGACTGGTGCAGAGCAGTGCAGTCCGGTGCAGAGCAGTGCAGTCCGGTGCAGAGCAGTGCAGTCTGGTGCAGAGCAGTGCAGTCTGGTGCAGAGCAGTGCAGTCTGGAGCAGAGCAGTGTAGTCTGGAGCAGAGCAGTCTGGTGCAGAGCAGTGCAGTCTGGTGCAGAGCAGTGTAGTCTGGTGCAGAGCAGTGCAGTCTGGTGCAGAGCAGTGTAGTCTGGTGCAGAGCAGTGCAGTCTGGAGCAGAGCAGTGTAGTCTGGAGCAGAGCAGTGTAGTCTGGTGCAGAGCAGTGTAGTCTGGTGCAGAGCAGTGCAGTCTGGAGCAGAGCAGTGCAGTCTGGAGCAGAGCAGTGTAGTCTGGAGCAGAGCAGTGCAGTCTGGTGCAGAGCAGTGTAGTCTGGTGCAGAGCAGTGCAGTCTGGTGCAGAGCAGTGTAGTTTGGTGCAGAGCAGTGCAGTCTGGTGCAGAGCAGTGCAGTCTGGTGCAGAGCAGTGCAGTCTGGAGCAGAGCAGTGTAGTCTGGTGCAGAGCAGTGCAGTCTGGTGCAGAGCAGTGTAGTCTGGTGCAGAGCAGTGTAGTCTGGTGCAGAGCAGTGCAGTCTGGTGCAGAGCAGTGCAGTCTGGAGCAGAGCAGTGTAGTCTGGAGCAGAGCAGTGCAGTCTGGTGCAGAGCAGTGCAGTCTGGTGCAGAGCAGTGCAGTCTGGAGCAGAGCAGTGTAGTCTGGTGCAGAGCAGTGCAGTCTGGAGCAGAGCAGTGTAGTCTGGAGCAGAGCAGTGCAGTCTGGTGCAGAGCAGTGCAGTCTGGTGCAGAGCAGTGCAGTCTGGAGCAGAGCAGTGTAGTCTGGTGCAGAGCAGTGCAGTCTGGAGCAGAGCAGTGCAGTCTGGTGCAGAGCAGTGTAGTCTGGTGCAGAGCAGTGTAGTCTGGAGCAGAGCAGTGCAGTCTGGTGCAGAGCAGTGCAGTCTGGTGCAGAGCAGTGTAGTCTGGAGCAGAGCAGTGCAGTCTGGTGCAGAGCAGTGTAGTCTGGTGCAGAGCAGTGCAGTCTGGAGCAGAGCAGTGCAGTCTGGTGCAGAGCAGTGTAGTCTGGAGCAGAGCAGTGTAGTCTGGTGCAGAGCAGTGTAGTCTGGAGCAGAGCAGTGCAGTCTGGTGCAGAGCAGTGTAGTCTGGTGCAGAGCAGTGCAGTCTGGTGCAGAGCAGTGTAGTCTGGTGCAGAGCAGTGCAGTCTGGTGCAGAGCAGTGCAGTCTGGTGCAGAGCAGTGTAGTCTGGAGCAGTGCAGTCTGGTGCAGAGCAGTGCAGTCTGGTGCAGAGCAGTGTAGTCTGGTGCAGAGCAGTGCAGTCTGGAGCAGTGCAGTCTGGTGCAGAGCAGTGCAGTCTGGTGCAGAGCAGTGTAGTCTGGTGCAGAGCAGTGCAGTCTGGAGCAGTGCAGTCTGGTGCAGAGCAGTGCAGTCTGGTGCAGAGCAGTGTAGTCTGGTGCAGAGCAGTGCAGTCTGGTGCAGAGCAGTGTAGTCTGGTGTAGAGCAGTGCAGTCTGGTGTAGAGCAGTGCAGTCTGGTGCAGAGCAGTGTAGTCTGGTGCAGAGCAGTGTAGTCTGGTGCAGAGCAGTGTAGTCTGGAGCAGAGCAGTGCAGTCTGGTGCAGAGCAGTGTAGTCTGGTGCAGAGCAGTGTAGTCTGGTGCAGAGCAGTGCAGTCTGGAGCAGAGCAGTGCAGTCTGGTGCAGAGCAGTGTAGTCTGGAGCAGAGCAGTGTAGTCTGGTGCAGAGCAGTGTAGTCTGGAGCAGAGCAGTGCAGTCTGGTGCAGAGCAGTGTAGTCTGGTGCAGAGCAGTGCAGTCTGGTGCAGAGCAGTGTAGTCTGGTGCAGAGCAGTGTAGTCTGGAGCAGTGCAGTCTGGTGCAGAGCAGTGCAGTCTGGTGCAGAGCAGTGTAGTCTGGTGCAGAGCAGTGCAGTCTGGAGCAGTGCAGTCTGGTGCAGAGCAGTGCAGTCTGGTGCAGAGCAGTGTAGTCTGGTGCAGAGCAGTGCAGTCTGGAGCAGTGCAGTCTGGTGCAGAGCAGTGCAGTCTGGTGCAGAGCAGTGTAGTCTGGTGCAGAGCAGTGCAGTCTGGTGCAGAGCAGTGTAGTCTGGTGTAGAGCAGTGCAGTCTGGTGTAGAGCAGTGCAGTCTGGTGCAGAGCAGTGCAGTCTGGTGCAGAGCAGTGTAGTCTGGTGCAGAGCAGTGCAGTCTGGAGCAGAGCAGTGCAGTCTGGTGCAGAGCAGTGTAGTCTGGTGCAGAGCAGTGCAGTCTGGAGCAGAGCAGTGCAGTCTGGAGCAGAGCAGTGAAGTCTGGTGCAGAGCAGTGCAGTCTGGTGCAGAGCAGTGTAGTCTGGTGCAGAGCAGTGCAGTCTGGTGTAGAGCAGTGTAGTCTGGTGCAGAGCAGTGCAGTCTGGTGCAGAGCAGTGTAGTCTGGAGCAGAGCAGTGTAGTCTGGTGCAGAGCAGTGTAGTCTGGAGCAGAGCAGTGCAGTCTGGTGCAGAGCAGTGTAGTCTGGTGCAGAGCAGTGCAGTCTGGTGCAGAGCAGTGTAGTCTGGAGCAGAGCAGTGCAGTCTGGTGCAGAGCAGTGTAGTCTGGTGCAGAGCAGTGTAGTCTGGTGCAGAGCAGTGTAGTCTGGAGCAGAGCAGTGCAGTCTGGTGCAGAGCAGTGTAGTCTGGTGCAGAGCAGTGTAGTCTGGTGCAGAGCAGTGCAGTCTGGAGCAGAGCAGTGCAGTCTGGTGCAGAGCAGTGTAGTCTGGAGCAGAGCAGTGTAGTCTGGTGCAGAGCAGTGTAGTCTGGAGCAGAGCAGTGCAGTCTGGTGCAGAGCAGTGTAGTCTGGTGCAGAGCAGTGCAGTCTGGTGCAGAGCAGTGCAGTCTGGTGCAGAGCAGTGCAGTCTGGTGCAGAGCAGTGTAGTCT
Organism: Rhinophrynus dorsalis; assembly: GCA_037306005.1. Taxonomy (NCBI): domain Eukaryota; kingdom Metazoa; phylum Chordata; class Amphibia; order Anura; family Rhinophrynidae; genus Rhinophrynus; species Rhinophrynus dorsalis. Next base: position 2,522,845 of record CM074727.1, on the reverse strand, counting down.
GGTGCAGAGCAGTGTAGTCTGGAGCAGTGCAGTCTGGTGCAGAGCAGTGCAGTCTGGTGCAGAGCAGTGTAGTCTGGTGCAGAGCAGTGCAGTCTGGAGCAGTGCAGTCTGGTGCAGAGCAGTGCAGTCTGGTGCAGAGCAGTGTAGTCTGGTGCAGAGCAGTGCAGTCTGGAGCAGTGCAGTCTGGTGCAGAGCAGTGCAGTCTGGTGCAGAGCAGTGTAGTCTGGTGCAGAGCAGTGCAGTCTGGTGCAGAGCAGTGTAGTCTGGTGTAGAGCAGTGCAGTCTGGTGTAGAGCAGTGCAGTCTGGTGCACAGCAGTGTAGTCTGGTGCAGAGCAGTGTAGTCTGGTGCAGAGCAGTGCAGTCTGGAGCAGAGCAGTGCAGTCTGGTGCAGAGCAGTGTAGTCTGGTGCAGAGCAGTGTAGTCTGGTGCAGAGCAGTGTAGTCTGGTGCAGAGCAGTGCAGTCTGGAGCAGAGCAGTGCAGTCTGGAGCAGAGCAGTGTAGTCTGGTGCAGAGCAGTGCAGTCTGGTGCAGAGCAGTGTAGTCTGGTGCAGAGCAGTGTAGTCTGGAGCAGTGCAGTCTGGTGCGGAGCAGTGCAGTCTGGTGCGGAGCAGTGTAGTCTGGTGCAGAGCAGTGCAGTCTGGAGCAGAGCAGTGCAGTCTGGTGTAGAGCAGTGCAGTCTGGTGCAGAGCAGTGTAGTCTGGTGCAGAGCAGTGTAGTCTGGAGCAGAGCAGTGTAGTCTGGTGCAGAGCAGTGCAGTCTGGTGCAGAGCAGTGTAGTCTGGTGCAGAGCAGTGTAGTCTGGAGCAGAGCAGTGCAGTCTGGTGCAGAGCAGTGCAGTCTGGTGCACAGCAGTGTAGCCTGGTGCAGAGCAGTGCAGTCTGGAGCAGAGCAGTGCAGTCTGGTGCAGAGCAGTGTAGTCTGGTGCAGAGCAGTGTAGTCTGGTGCAGAGCAGTGCAGTCTGGAGCAGAGCAGTGCAGTCTGGTGCAGAGCAGTGTAGTCTGGTGCAGAGCAGTGCAGTCTGGTGTAGAGCAGTGTAGTCTGGTGCAGAGCAGTGCAGTCTGGTGCAGAGCAGTGTAGTCTGGTGCAGAGCAGTGTAGTCTGGAGCAGAGCAGTGCAGTCTGGTGCAGAGCAGTGTAGTCTGGTGCAGAGCAGTGTAGTCTGGTGCAGAGCAGTGCAGTCTGGTGTAGAGCAGTGTAGTCTGGAGCAGAGCAGTGCAGTCTGGTGCAGAGCAGTGTAGTCTGGAGCAGAGCAGTGCAGTCTGGTGCAGAGCAGTGCAGTCTGGTGCACAGCAGTGTAGTCTGGTGCAGAGCAGTGTAGTCTGGTGCAGAGCAGTGCAGTCTGGTGCAGAGCAGTGTAGTCTGGTGCAGAGCAGTGTAGTCTGGTGCAGAGCAGTGCAGTCTGGTGCAGAGCAGTGTAGTCTGGTGCAGAGCAGTGTAGTCTGGAGCAGAGCAGTGTAGTCTGGTGCAGAGCAGTGCAGTCTGGTGCAGAGCAGTGTAGTCTGGTGCAGAGCAGTGTAGTCTGGAGCAGAGCAGTGTAGTCTGGTGCAGAGTAGTGTAGTCTGGTGCAGAGCAGTGCAGTCTGGTGCAGAGCAGTGCAGTCTGGTGCAGAGCAGTGTAGTCTGGTGCTGAGCAGTGCAGTCTGGTGTAGAGCAGTGTAGTCTGGTGCAGAGCAGTGCAGTCGGGTGCAGAGCAGTGCAGTCGGGTGCAGAGCAGTGCAGTCTGGTGCAGAGCAGTGTAGTCTGGTGTAGAGCAGTGTAGTCTGGAGCAGAGCAGTGTAGTCTGGAGCAGAGCAGTGCAGTCTGGTGCAGAGCAGTGCAGTCTGGTGCAGAGCAGTGCAGTCTGGAGCAGAGCAGTGCAGTCTGGTGCAGAGCAGTGTAGTCTGGTGCAGAGCAGTGCAGTCTGGTGCAGAGCAGTGCAGTCTGGTGCAGAGCAGTGTAGTCTGGTGCAGAGCAGTGCAGTCTGGTGCAGAGCAGTGTAGTCTGGTGCAGAGCAGTGTAGTCTGGAGCAGAGCAGTGTAGTCTGGAGCAGAGCAGTGCAGTCTGGTGCAGAGCAGTGCAGTCTGGTGCAGAGCAGTGTAGTCTGGAGCAGAGCAGTGTAGTCTGGTGCAGAGCAGTGCAGTCTGGTGCAGAGCAGTGCAGTCTGGTGCAGAGCAGTGTAGTCTGGTGCAGAGCAGTGCAGTCTGGTGTAGAGCAGTGCAGTCTGGAGCAGAGCAGTGCAGTCTGGAGCAGAGCAGTGCAGTCTGGTGCAGAGCAGTGCAGTCTGGTGCAGAGCAGTGTAGTCTGGTGCAGAGCAGTGCAGTCTGTAGCAGAGCAGTGCAGTCTGGAGCAGAGCAGTGCAGTCTTGTGCAGAGCAGTGCAGTCTGGTGCAGAGCAGTGCAGTCTGGTGTAGAGCAGTGCAGTCTGGAGCAGAGCAGTGCAGTCTGGAGCAGAGCAGTGCAGTCTGGTGTAGAGCAGTGCAGTCTGGTGCAGAGCAGTGCAGTCTGGTGCAGAGCAGTGTAGTCTGGTGCAGAGCAGTGCAGTCTGGAGCAGAGCAGTGCAGTCTGGAGCAGAGCAGTGCAGTCTGGAGCAGAGCAGTGCAGTCTGGTGTAGAGCAGTGTAGTCTGGAGCAGAGCAGTGTAGTCTGGTGCAGAGCAGTGCAGTCTGGAGCAGAGCAGTGCAGTCTGGAGCAGAGCAGTGCAGTATGGTGCAGAGCAGTGTAGTCTGGTGCAGAGCAGTGTAGTCTGGTGCAGAGCAGTGCAGTCTGGTGTAGAGCAGTGCAGTCTGGTGTAGAGCAGTGCAGTCTGGTGCAGAGCAGTGTAGTCTGGAGCAGAGCAGTGTAGTCTGGTGCAGAGCAGTGCAGTCTGGTGCAGAGCAGTGTAGTCTGGTGCAGAGCAGTGTAGTCTGGTGCAGAGCAGTGTAGTCTGGTGCAGAGCAGTGCAGTCTGGTGCAGAGCAGTGTAGTCTGGTGTAGAACAGTGCAGTCTGGAGCAGAGCAGTGCAGTCTGGTGCAGAGCAGTGCAGTCTGGTGCAGAGCAGTGCAGTCTGGTGCAGAACAGTGCAGTCTGGTGCAGAGCAGTGCAGTCTGGTGCAGAGCAGTGCAGTCTGGTACACAGCAGTGTAGTCTGGAGCAGAGCAGTGCAGTCTGGAGCAGAGCAGTGCAGTCTGGAGCAGAGCAGTGCAGTCTGGTGCAGAGCAGTGCAGTCTGGTGCAGAGCATTGTAGTCTGGTGCAGAGCAGTGCAGTCTGGAGCAGAGCAGTGCAGTCTGGAGCAGAGCAGTGCAGTCTGGTGTAGAGCAGTGCAGTCTGGTGTAGAGCAGTGTAGTCTGGAGCAGAGCAGTGCAGTCTGGTGCAGAGCAGTGTAGTCTGGAGCAGAGCAGTGTAGTCTGGTGCAGAGCAGTGCAGTCTGGTGTAGAGCAGTGTAGTCTGGTGCAGAGCAGTGCAGTCTGGAGCAGAGCAGTGCAGTCTGGTGTAGAGCAGTGCAGTCTGGTGTAGAGCAGTGTAGTCTGGAGCAGAGCAGTGCAGTCTGGTGCAGAGCAGTGTAGTCTGGAGCAGAGCAGTGTAGTCTGGTGCAGAACAGTGCAGTCTGGAGCAGAGCAGTGCAGTCTGGTGCAGAGCAGTGCAGTCTGGAGCAGAGCAGTGCAGTCTGGAGCAGAGCAGTGTAGTCTGGTGTAGAGCAGTGTAGTCTGGTGCAGAGCAGTGCAGTCTGGAGCAGAGCAGTGCAGTCTGGAGCAGAGCAGTGCAGTCTGGTGCAGAGCAGTGCAGTCTGGTGCAGAGCAGTGCAGTCTGGTGTAGAGCAGTGCAGTCTGGTGCAGAGCAGTGCAGTCTGGTGCAGAGCAGTGTAGTCTGGAGCAGAGCAGTGTAGTCTGGTGCAGAGCAGTGCAGTCTGGTGCAGAGCAGTGCAGTCTGGAGCAGAGCAGTGTAGTCTGGTGCAGAGCAGTGTAGTCTGGTGCAGAGCAGTGCAGTCTGGAGTAGAGCAGTGTAGTCTGGTGCAGAGCAGTGCAGTCTGGTGTAGAGCAGTGCAGTCTGGAGCAGAGCAGTGCAGTCTGGAGCAGAGCAGTGCAGTCTGGTGTAGAGCAGTGCAGTCTGGTGCAGAGCAGTGCAGTCTGGTGCAGAGCAGTGTAGTCTGGTGCAGAGCAGTGCAGTCTGGAGCAGAGCAGTGCAGTCTGGAGCAGAGCAGTGCAGTATGGTGCAGAGCAGTGTAGTCTGGTGCAGAGCAGTGTAGTCTGGTGCAGAGCAGTGCAGTCTGGTGCAGAGCAGTGCAGTCTGGTGCAGAGCAGTGCAGTCTGGAGCAGAGCAGTGCAGTCCGGTGCAGAGCAGTGTAGTCTGGAGCAGAGCAGTGTAGTCTGGAGCAGAGCAGTGCAGTCTGGTGCAGAGCAGTGTAGTCTGGTGTAGAGCAGTGTAGTCTGGTGCAGAGCAGTGCAGTCTGGTGCAGAGCAGCGCAGTCTGGAGCAGAGCAGTGCAGTCCGGTGCAGAGCAGTGTAGTCTGGAGCAGAGCAGTGCAGTCTGGTGCAGAGCAGTGCAGTCTGGAGCAGAGCAGTGCAGTCTGGTGCAGAGCAGTGCAGTCTGGTGCAGAGCAGTGTAGTCTGGTGCAGAGCAGTGCAGTCTGGTGCAGAGCAGTGCAGTCTGGTGCAGAGCAGTGTAGTCTGGTGCAGAGCAGTGCAGTCTGGTGCAGAGCAGTGCAGTCTGGTGCAGAGCAGTGTAGCCTGGTGCAGAGCAGTGCAGTCTGGTGCAGAGCAGTGTAGTCTGGTGCAGAGCAGTGTAGTCTGGAGCAGAGCAGTGCAGTCTGGTGCAGAGCAGTGTAGTCTGGTGCAGAGCAGTGCAGTCTGGTGCAGAGCAGTGTAGTCTGGTGCAGAGCAGTGTAGTTTGGAGCAGAGCAGTGCAGTCTGGTGCAGAGCAGTGAAGTTTCCTCAGAATAGCTGCGCTCTTTGTCGTGCGTGAGGCCCATAACCAGAATCTGGGGAAGGTTTATATTCTCTCACTAGGATTACAGCAAGTTTGTTCAGGAACCGCACTAATTCCCCTTTATACTAAATCCCATAGACCAGTGCGGAGTCCTGTTATACCACATGTCGTTATTTACAGGAATGACTGGAGTAACCGTTACATTCACCCGTTAGCAGTGTTTAGAAAGCCTTGTATGGGGGATATTATCTGGACGATATACAGGCCATTAGCAGCGTTTAGGAAGCCTTGTATGGGGGATATTATCTGGACGATACACTGACCCATTAGCAGCGTTTAGAAAGCCTTGTATGGGGGATATTATCTGGACGATATACAGGCCATTAGCAGCGTTTAGGAAGCCTTGTATGGGGGATATTATCTGGACGATACACTGACCCATTAGCAGCGTTTAGGAAGCCTTGTATGGGGGATATTATCTGGACGATACACTGGCCCATTAGCAGCGTTTAGGAAGCCTTGTATGGGGGATATTATCTGGAAGATACACTGGCCCATTAGCAGCGTTTAGGAAGCCTTGTATGGGGGATATTATCTGGACGATACACTGGTCCATTAGCAGCGTTTAGGAAGCCTTGTATGGGGGATATTATCTGGACAATACACTGGCCCATTAGCAGCGTTTAGGAAGCCTTGTATGGGGGATATTATCTGGAAGATACACTGGCCCATTAGCAGCGTTTAGGAAGCCTTGTATGGGGGATATTATCTGGACGACACACTGGCCCATTAGCAGCGTTTAGGAAGCCTTGTATGGGGGATATTATCTGGACGATACACTGACCCATTAGCAGCGTTTAGGAAGCCTTGTATGAGGGATATTATCTGGACGATACACTGACCCATTAGCAGCGTTTAGGAAGCCTTGTATGGAGATATTATCTGGACGATACACTGGTCCATTAGCAGCGTTTAGGAAGCCTTGTATGGGGGATATTATCTGGACGATACACTGGCCCATTAGCAGCGTTTAGGAAGCCTTGTATGGGGGATATTATCTGGACGATACACTGGCCCATTAGCAGCGTTTAGGAAGCCTTGTATGGGGGATATTATCTGGACGATACACTGGCCCTTTAGCAGCGTTTAGGAAGCCTTGTATGGGGGATATTATCTGGAAGATACACTGGCCCATTAGCAGCGTTTAGGAAGCCTTGTATGGGGGATATTATCTGGAAGATACACTGGCCCATTAGCAGCGTTTAGGAAGCCTTGTATGGGGGATATTATCTGGACGATACACTGACCCATTAGCAGCGTTTAGGAAGCCTTGTATGGGGATATTATCTGGACGATACACTGGCCCATTAGCAGCGTTTAGGAAGCCTTGTATGGGGGATATTATCTGGACGATACACTGGCCCATTAGCAGCGTTTAGGAAGCCTTGTATGGGGGATATTATCTGGACGATACACTGGCCCTTTAGAAGCGTTTAGGAAGCCTTGTATGGGGGATATTATCTGGACGATACACTGGCCCATTAGCAGCGTTTAGGAAGCCTTGTATGGGGGATATTATCTGGACGATACACTGGCCCATTAGCAGCGTTTAGGAAGCCTTGTATGGGGGATATTATCTGGACGATACACTGACCCATTAGCAGCGTTTAGGAAGCCTTGTATGGGGGATATTATCTGGACGATACACTGACCCATTAGCAGCGTTTAGGAAGCCTTGTATGGGGGATATTATCTGGACGATACACTGACCCATTAGCAGCGTTTAGGAAGCCTTGTATGGGGGATATTATCTGGAAGATACACTGACCCATTAGCAACGTTTAGGAAGCCTTGTATGGGGGATATTATCTGGACGATACACTGACCCATTAGCAGCGTTTAGGAAGCCTTGTATGGGGGATATTATCTGGATGATACACTGGCCCATTAGCAGCGTTTAGGAAGCCTTGTATGGGGGATATTATCTGGATGATACACTGGCCCTTTAGCAGCGTTTAGGAAGCCTTGTATGGGGGATATTATCTGGACGATACACTGACCCATTAGCAGCGTTTAGGAAGCCTTGTATGGGGATATTATCTGGACGATACACTGACCCATTAGCAGCGTTTAGGAAGCCTTGTATGGGGGATATTATCTGGAAGATACACTGGTCCATTAGCAGCATTTAGGAAGCCTTGTATGGGGGATATTATCTGGAAGATACACTGGCCCATTAGCAGCGTTTATGAAGCCTTGTATGGGGGATATTATCTGGAAGATACACTGGCCCATTAGCAGCGTTTAGGAAGCCTTGTATGGGGGATATTATCTGGACGATACACTGGCCCTTTAGCAGCGTTTAGGAAGCCTTGTATGGGGGATATTATCTGGACGATACACTGGCCCTTTAGCAGCGTTTAGGAAGCCTTGTATGGGGATATTATCTGGACGATACACTGGCCCTTTAGCAGCGTTTAGGAAGCCTTGTATGGGGATATTATCTGGACGATACACTGGCCCTTTAGCAGCGTATAGGAAGCCTTGTATGGGGGATATTATCTGGACGATACACTGGCCATTAGCAGCGTTTAGGAAGCCTTATATGGGGGATATTATCTGGACGATACACTGGCCCTTTAACAGCGTTTAGGAAGCCTTGTATGGGGGATATTATCTGGACGATACACTGGCCCTTTAGCAGCGTTTAGGAAGCCTTGTATGGGGGATATTATCTGGACGATACACTGGCCCTTTAGCAGCGTTTAGGAAGCCTTGTATGGGGGATATTATCTGGACGATACACTGGCCCATTAGCAGCGTTTAGGAAGCCTTGTATGGGGGATATTATCTGGACGATACACTGACTCTAGACAAAGACACAAACACTCATTTTAAAACCTTGACAAGACCGACTGACTCACATCTCTGATGGTTCCTATGAAGACAAAACACACTGAAGTATGATGGTGACGAAGCCAACAGCCTAATGAAACTCATTAAGACTAACGTGCAAATATTTCTCTTTGCAGGGGAAGAACAAGGCCGCTGTTTCACCATTGAATACATTATGCCCCTGAACGTGCAGATGACGTCCGAGTCCACCGTCAGTGTCTTAAGTTAGTAAATACCTGCCCTACGCCTCTGGTGGCTTTATTAACCCTTTAAGTATCAGAGGGGTGTGGAAAGCATACATTCACAATGTTTCTTCACCCCACTGACCCTTTACCCTCTGAGCACAAGAGAGGTATAGATAGCACCGCTCTGCAATGTGTTGGATACCCCTTTGGCACTCAAAGGGTTAACGGAGCAGTAACCTATTTTATGAGAAACCTGCAGAGCTTTTCCTGCTGCTGAGAGATATTCCATTCAAACATTATTACAGCTTAAACTTTTAACTGCACTGCAGTTTTATACTGTGGCCACCATTTGGTGCTCTTGCTATTATTTACAAAGGAGTGCCACAGTCAGTGACTCAAACTCTCCCATCAAATGCATTCTGGCCTCCAGTCGTCCCTGTTCCTAAAAGGTCAAACTGAAAATTTTTGATGACAAAATCTCCTCTAGGGAAATCCCTATAAAGAGGAGGAGCTTATGGCTGCATCCCAGTTTTATAGGGATTGTGGGAGTGGTTAACTGGGGGGAGGAGTATGATGGTTTCAGTTCTTTTTTTTGTCTGTTTGAAACAATAAAGTTCTCTTGCTGCTGATTGGAGAAGGATTATAGTATAATATGAAGCGTCCGTGATTGCCATAAAATGTATATATAGATATATAGCGCTAGCCTGCGAAGCTCCCTGTGTGCGTAACCACACATGCGCAGTAGAAGCTGATGGAACGATGCAGTCATGTGCAGTAGAGACTGACGGAACGATGCAGTCATGCGCAGTAGAGACTGACGGAACGATGCAGTCATGCGCAGTAGAGACTGACAGAACGATGCAGTCATGCGCAGTAGAGACTGACTGACAGAACGATGCAGTCATGCGCAGTAGAGACTGGCCGAACAAGCTGATTTGGAGCGGGGAGCTCCGGATGACTCACCACCTGTCCCTGCTCCCGGCTTCGGAGCAGCAGCTGGGGCCGCTGGGTGGCACTTTAGCCCGTGTATACAGCCTTTCATACTAGTTTTTTCATAAAAGATTACTGCTCATTTAAAGACATAATAATCTACTTTGTACAACTTTATTAATCTCTCTTACTAGACAGGTTTCTGTCGGGTACTGTGAAAGCAGGGTTAGTGTTACATTGTATCACTGTCTGTGCAGTATGAAAGACTATAGCAGTGTTTCTCAACTCCTGTCCTCAGGACCCACTAACAGGCCAGGACTTGATGATTTCCTTGTTAGAGCGCAGGTGAGTTATTCAGTGTGAATGAGCCTTTGATCACATGATTTCCTTTTTAGAACACAGGTGAGTTAATCAATGTGAATGAGCCTCTGATCACATGATTTCCTTGTTAGAGCACAGGTGAGTTAATCAATGTGAATGAGCCTCTGATCACATGATTTCCTTGTTAGAACACAGGTGAGTTAATCAATGTGACTGAGCCTCTGATCACATGATTCCCTTGTTAGAACACAGGTGAGTTAATCAATGTGACTGAGCCTCTGATCACATGATTTCCTTGTTAGAACACAGGTGAGTTAATCAATGTGAATGAGCCTCTGATCACATGATTTCCTTGTTAGTGCACAGGTGAGTTAATCAATGTGAATGAGCCTCTGATCACCACACCTGTGGTCTAGTAGAGAAATCCCTAAGTCCTGGCCTGTTAGTGGGTCCTGAGGACAGGAGTTGAGAACCACTGGACTATAGAGAGGGAGAGATGAATCTATTATTCCTGCTGGTAAACATTATATGGGATACTGAGCGGTCCGTATGGTTGGTGTAATAGCCCTGATCAGAGGCAGAGAGCTTCATGGTAACTTCATTCCAGTCTTTCATACTGCACAGACAGTGATATAATGTAACACTGTCCCTGAGGCAGGAAAGACTATAGGGAGGGAGTGATCGTTCTATTGTCCCCGCTGGTAAATGTGATATGGGATTCATAGCGCTGGGCAGTCCGTATGGTTGGTGTAATAGCCCTGATCGGAGGCAGAGAGCTTTATGGTAACCTCATTCCAGTCTTTCCCGCCTAAGGGACAGTGTTACATTGTATCACTGTCTGTGCAGTATGAAAGACTATAGGGAGGGAGTGATCGTTCTATTGTCCCCGCTGGTAAATGTGATATGAGATTCATAGCGCTGGGCAGTCCGTATGGTTGGTGTAATAGCCCTGATCAGAGGCAGAGAGCTTCATTGTAACTTCATTCCAGTCTTTCCTGCCTCAGGGACAGTGTTACATTGTATCAATGTCTGTGCTTTCTCTGTCCTTGAAAGAAAACTGCCTAGAAACAGAAGTTCAGGGATCTCACTGCCAGGGACACAAAAGCTGGGGGAAATGGGTGAAGATAAAACTATGACCATTAATGTAACTTTACAGACTTTACAATATGTGACTTCAAAATGTTTATCAGTGTCTTAATGAATGCCTCAAAGGGTTAAGTGCCAGAGGTGTATGCAGCATATTGCAGAGCAAGGCGTTGTACAGCCCTCTGGCATTTAAAGAGTTAAAGGGATAGTAATAATTTACATGTAAAATATATATTATATAGTAGGTTTAAAACAAGACACTCCCTCTGATAAGAGATGTTCTATTAGAAAGTTATTTCAGTTCAGACATGAATATTTTTATGTACAATATCTTAATGGCCTGAAATTGTACAGTGGCGCTGTTACTACACCATCCTATGGAGATTTATGGTCAGAGACCAGAGCTGTACATAGTATGGAGTAGTAACAGCGCCACTGTGACATTTCTGGCCATTGAAATATTGCACCTTAAAAAATATTCATGTCTGAACTGCAATAACTTTTTAATAAAACACCTCTCAGCAGTGGGAATGCCCTTGTTTTATTCAGAAGGATAAACACTGCCATTTTTTTACAGTTTAAGTATTACCGTCCCTTTAAACGTCTTGTTTTTAAAGCTGTAGCATCTGCACCAATTTACATGACAAATGGCCCCCAAGCGTGAATGTGCATCACGGGAACTGGTCCGTCCTGCGTCTCTGTGTGTCACAGCTTTACGTATTAACCCCTTAAGGACCAGTGGGTTGTGTAATGCTCTGCTTCTCAATGGGATGCATACGCCTCTGGTCATTAACTCTTGAGTGCCAGAGGTGGACGTAACGTATTGCTTTGCAATGCAGTGCGTACCCCTCTGGAAGTCAAAGGGTTACAGGGTCACTTAGTGTCTTAAACATTCTCACTTTTGTTGCAAGTAGAAATGATCCGCTCGGCGACGCCGTTCCCCTTGGTCAGTCTCTTCTTCATGTTCATCGGATTCATACTGAACAACGTCGGTCACATCCGCCCCCACCGGACCATCCTGGCTTTCGTGTCCGGAATTTTCTTTATTCTTTCTGGTAAGTTTCTTTTTCTTTTAGAAACTTTCTATTTTTTTTTTTTTTCTAACAGCAGCTTAACCCTTTGTGTCCCAGAGAGGTTCTCAGGTTTGCTCTTTAACCCTTTGAGTGCTAGAGTGGTATGCAACGCATTGCAAAGCAATGCGTTGCGTACCACTCTGGCATTCAAAGGGTTAACACAATGCCCACCCCTCTGGCAAACGTGGGGCGATTGTGGAATAAAAGAACTGAACCATATTTATCAAAGCGAAATCCCTACTGAACGTAAAGGGGTATTTTCTTTGATAAATACGACACCTATCGTGCCTTGGAATTGCTCCGTTTTTGTCTTTGATAAATATGCCCCCGACTGTTAACCCTCTGACTGCCAGAGAGGTATCGAACACATCCAAATTAAATACCTGATTAATGGTAAATACATGGAGTTAAAGAAAAATAAACCAAATTGTACAGAAATGAATACATACTACTAAAATAAAGAAAATAATGTTTATTTAATCCTTTGTGCCAGAGGGATGTGAGTTGCACAGTTCTCTGGATCTGAAAGGGTTAAAAGAAAGAGGGATCCTGTTTGGTTTTTTCCACGCGCCAACACAGATGTAGTTTGTAACATTCCTACGTTCCCTCAGTATTTGGAGTAAGGAGAAAGAAAAGTGGATGTTGCATTGATTGCATATCATATTGTGTACTGAGATCCACACAATGCTAAGCACTTACTCTTACCGTAGCTTGATGCAATACAGGTTGAGTATCCCTTATCCAAAATGCTTGGGACCAGAAGTGTTTTGGATTTCGGATTTTGGAATATTTGCATATACATAATGAGATTTCTTGGGGATGGGACCCAAGTCTAAACACGAAATTCATTTATGTTTCATATCCATGTTATCCACAGAGCCAGAAGTCATTTTATACAATATTTTTAAAGCGTAACTTTAATCAACGTTAGTTAGCCCCAAATCATTAGTACGTTAGTGTATACATATAAATATTTGTTATTTGCATCATTAGTCCGGCACTAGAGGAGAATAGAACTGGTTCGGCAGGCAGCAGCGGGTAACAGCGCAGACATCTTGCAGAGACGGCATCTCTGCGTCTGCGCTGTCCATCCCCTTCAACTTCACGACTGGCGAGCTGGAAGCCATTGTGCCTTAAGGCACCGAAGGGACTGAGAGCGCAGGCGTAGAGAGTTCCTACTGCAAGATCCCAGCCGCTGCCTGTCTGCATAAAAACGTCTGTTTCTTACTTATGCCGGACTTATACTGCAAATTAAAAGTATTTATATGTAGATCGCTAATATATTAAGGATTTGGGGCTAACTGTAATGTTGGTGAAAGTTCCATTTTAATAATTTTGTGCATTAAACAAAGTCTGTGTACACTGAACCATCAGAAAGCGTGTGTCATATCGGCGCTCAGACAGCTTCAGATTTTGGAGTATATTGGATTTTGGAGTTTCAGGATTCTGAATCCCCATCTTCATCTAATGTTAATTTCTCACATCCATATTCACACAGTGCCAACTTTCCACCCCCATATTCACATAATGCTGAGTTTCCACCACCCATAGTCACACAATGATGAGTGTTCACACCCATCTTCACACAATGTTGAGTGTTTACACCCATCTTCACACAATGATGAGTGTTCACACCCATCTTCACACATGAATCAGTCAGTATTATGGGCCCAGATCATCAGGAAGACTTTATATAAAGGTGAATGTGACATCTCAGATGCATGTTTATGATAAATCACCTATAAGTGATAGTTTGTCCCTGAGGATTCCCGCGGACCTGTCACCGAGTCCTGAGTGAACCCCGGCCTAGTTCTCAGTTTTCTCTGTCCCTCTTCTTTCTATCTGGCACCCTCCATTCTTAAATAACATAAAAATTCCTAAATAACATAAAAAAACAAGAAATGCCTTATGGCCATAAAATCCTAGTGGCCCCTATGAATTTCTCCCATGCTCCTTAGTTCAAAGAGATAACATGTTCAGTCAGTCCTGGATGTAATTTCCACTGAGGTGGACAGGAGAAAACTCTGATCACTGCACATGGCAATGCTAACCCTTTAAGGACCAGGATCAATGCACTGCACAACTCTCTGGTTCTTAAAGGGTTAACTTAGATCATGCACTCTGTCTACTATAGAGCAACAGTCATATCCTCCTCTATGGACCTGACATCCTGCCAGTAACTGTCATGTCCTCCTCCATAGACCTGACATCCTACCAGTAACTGTCATGTCCTCCTCCATGGACCTGACATCCTACCAGTAACTGCCATGTCCTCCTCCATAGACCTGACATCCTGACAGTAACTGTCATATCTCCTCTATGGACCTGACATCCTGTCAGTAACTGTCACGTCTCCTCCATGGACCTGAGATCCTGTCAGTAACTGTCATGTCTCCTCCATGGACCTGAGATCCTGTCAGTAACCGTCATGTCTGCCTCCATGGACCTGACATCCTGCCAGTAACTGTCATGTCCGCCTCCATGTACCTGACATCCTGCCAGTAACTGTCATGTCTGCCTCCATGGACCTGACATCCTGCCAGTAACTGTCAAGTCCGCCTCCATGTCCCTGACATCCTGCCAGTAACTGTCATGTCTGCTTCCATGAACCTGATATCCTACCAGTAACTGTCATGTCCGCCTCCATGTACCTGACATCCTGCCAGTAACTGTCATGTCTGCCTCCATGTACCTGACATCCTGCCAGTAACTGTCATGTCTCCTCCATGGACCTGATATCCTACCAGTAACTGTCATGTCTGCCTCCATGGACCTGAGATCCTGCCAGTAACTGTCATGTCTCCTCCATGGACCTGATATCCTACCAGTAACTGTCATGTCTGCCTCCATGGACCTGAGATCCTGCCAGTAACTGTCATGTCCTCCTCCATGGACCTGACATCCTGCCAGTAACTATCATGTCCTCCTCCATGGACCTGACATCCTGCCAGTAACTGTCATGTCCTCCTCCATGGACCTGACATCCTGCCAGTAACTATCATGTCCTCCTCCATGGACCTGACATCCTGCCAGTAACTGTCATGTCCTCCTCCATGGACCTGACATCCTGCCAGTAACTATCATGTCCGCCTCCATGGACCTGACATCCTGCCAGTAACTGTCATGTCTCCTCCATGGACCTGACATCCTGCCAGTAACTGTCATGTCTGCCTCCATGGACCTGACATCCTGCCAGTAACTATCATGTCCGCCTCCATGGACCTGACATCCTGCCAGTAACTGTCATGTCTCCTCCATGGACCTGACTACCTCAACTGAACATGGGCACCAGGTCAGGGTTCATAGTGCCATTAGGATTTTCTGGCGTCTGAAGTGTAATCAGGGAGTCATTAAGGAGACATTTACTCTCTGTTTAGAGTGCAGTGAGTCACTAGTTGATTTTCTCACTCACAATGAGGAGGATTCATTCAGACCTTCTGTTCTCTCTCTCCGTTACCGCGCCAGGCCTGTCTCTAGTCGTGGGATTGGTTCTCTACATATCCAGCATTAACGATGAGATCTTGAATAGGACGAAAGATTCGGAGACCTATTTCAGCTACAAATACGGATGGTCCTTCGCCTTCGCTGCCATATCGTTTCTCCTGACAGAGGTAATTTGGATGGCTGGGAATTATGGGAGTTGTAGCCCCTGCAGCTGGAGAGCCACAAGTTGAACTCCGCTGGGTTAGAAGATCAAATCTACACTGGAAATTCAATTAGTAACATGAGGATAATTTTATGATATTTTATCTTATTATTACGTCCTCTGATTGCTGCTTCCGTTGTGTACAATCCACTGTATTAAAGCGGAACTAACACCGCTAACAAACGTCGTCTGTAATATTTCCCTATCTGGTGACTAGTTGCTTAGTAGCGCTAGTCGCCAGAATTATTAACTCTTCATTGAGAAATTTGAAGTGATCCTCGGCTGACAGGCAGGACGGAGAGCGGACATCTTGCCCTAGTGACATCCGCGCACCTGCGCTGTCAGTCCCAGACGGCTGTAGGACGCGTTGCTAGGAGCCATTCAGCTCCGGAAGGGACTGACAGCGCAGGAGCGTGGACGTCACTAGGGTAAGATGTCTGCACTCCGTCCTGCCTGTCATCCGAGGATCACTTCAAATTTCTCAATGAAGAGGTAATAATTCTGGCGACTAGCGCTACTAAGCAGCTAGTCACCAGATAGGGAATTATTATAGACGACGTTTGTTAGAGGTGTTAGTTCCGCTTTAAATTCTAATTATACCAGTTACACAGAAAAAGATTCACACGCTTTCCTCAGGGTTCTCCATAGAGACAGGATAAATAGGCTACATCCAGCCCTGCTGCCATATTTTATTTCACAGGGGTAGAGGGTGGTACAAGTGGGTAAAAAATACCAAAAGGCAGTCATTTATTTCCTTGGATTAAAATCAATTCTGCTTCATAACCAAGTGGTGTTATTTTCTATATTGTGCTGAGCTAAAAACCCAGCATCTCATGGTAAAGAATTCCACATGTTTACTGCCCCACTTTAAAAAACCCCTGCCTTTGTATAGTTGGAAGTGCCATTCCTCTAGTCTTAAAGGATGCCCCCTTGTTACTTTCTCGTCACTTGCAGTCAGTATATGAGCAGCGGAGAACGTCTAGATATTGGGGTGATAAGAACTGGAGCAGTTGTGGAGAAAACCAACTGAGCCATGGGGTGAGAACAAATATAAAAATTTCCATTGATTTAAATGTGAATTTTAATCCCTTGAATGCTAGAGAGATCTCCAGCATATTGCTCTGCAATCTGTTGGGTACCTGTAGCATTCAACGAGTTAAGCCATATTTAAGTTAATGGTATTTTGGGGAATGTATTACTGTCCCCTATTGTGCAGTTGGTTTGTTCCATAGTTCATCCAGTTTTCCCTGGTATATCAGCCATAATACCCCACCCCCAGGCCAAGTCCAAGTTCAGTCCTCAGGGGCCATCAACCGGCCAGGATTTAGGGATTTACCTGAAGGACAGGGGAGTCCGTCACAATGAATGATCCACTGATTATCTCCTCTGTGTGTAATCAGGGAAATCCTTACATCCCGGCCTGTTGGTGGCGCTAGAGGACTGAACTTGGAAAGCTCCTCCCCCAGGAACATGATGTTTTCTGTATGACTGGTTAGTAAATGTGGATTGATCTCTAAGCTTTGGATGGTAGAACCTAATAACGTTCCTCTCTCCCCCCAGAGCGCCGGAGTGATGTCCGTTTACTTGTTCATGAAGAGATACACCGCGGAAGATGCATACAGGCCCCACCCTGGGTTCTACCGTCCGCGGCTCAGCAATTGCTCTGACTACTCTGGTCAGTTTCTGCACCCGGAGGCCTGGGTGAGAGGCCGCAGCCCCTCGGATATCTCCAGTGAGGCCTCTCTACAGATGAACTCCAACTACCCCGCCCTGCTCAAGTGTCCCGATTATGACCAAATGTCTTCGTCCCCCTGCTGAACACTTCCGGCGCTCAGTGAAGTTTCATCGTGTGTTCTGCTGGACGCATTGGCACTGCCCACACTTGACGCATTTAACATCCCCTCCCCTCGTATTCTACTTCACCTAATATCAGAGAATTGCCTGATATCAGCAGACACCGGGCTGCGCTGCGTGGCCATTCGTGATGGGGGCTTGCGTCACACACTTGTCCCACAGTAGACTAGGTAGCAAGTGAGGTGCTGTGTGTGGTCTTGCGTTGGTTTTATTTCGGCATGGCCGCTGAGCTTTATAACACGTCAGGTTACTGGGGTGGGGGGTATAAGAGAGGGGTAAGATGTGTCTGTAAAATTGTTGCAAAGAAACAAAAGGATACAGAAAAATGTTTAGCGATGTTTGCAATTTGTTGTGTACCCCTCTGGCACTCAAAGGGTTATAGGGACATTAGGTGGCTAGTGGCACTGCCCAAGAACAAACCCTATTAAATGAAGTCTTAAAGAAACACTAACACCTATAATTATCTAGAGTTATACACACACTGAAATATCTTGTACTTCACACAACTTATGTAACAATTATCAAGTTATTACTATCAGAGGCCTAAAATCTAGCCTTCTGGTCCTGCCCTTTACACAGCTCCCATTAACATAGGTCTATTGATCGGTGTCTCAGAAGTGCTAGCGCTTTATTGTCTGTTAATGACCTGAGATAAGATATTGGATTTTTGGAATTGGGGCTCAACTCTATCGCTCACGTTATTTAAAATGGCGACAGTGGATTTGACAACAGAGTTTACGATTCTATTAACTGGGCTGTCAAAACCCACCACCGCGAAAAAGTGTTTGCGCCCATTTGACACCCCAGAAATCTAGTTGAATTTGGTTCTATTACACTCTGTGGCTTCACTTCACGTTAAGAAACATACGTCTTATCGCTAAAAAACTGCGCCATGTAACCGAGGCACAAAGTCCCTAACATGAGGTGACCGGTGCGGGTTAGACACACACACTTGTGCTTAAAAACAAAAGAAGATTAACCCTTTGCGTGCCAGTGGGGTAGGCAACGCACTGCATACCCCACTGGCACTCACAGGGTTAATCTCACTAACGTTAACACATCTCCTGATAAGATAAAAACTGACCAGTAAGCCTGATGTCCAGTGGGGTCCTCAGCACCCTGGTCAGCGACTGCACGTCTTCTCCATCAGTCTTCTCTTGTTTCCATCTGATTGTCTCCTTTCTTCTGTAAAATCTGTTTAATAAAAATATCCAATGAAAGTAGAATTTAAAAACAAACAAGTAGCCCCCAAGATAACCCAGAGTTAACCCCTTGAGTGTTGGTGGGGTACCCCTCTGGCACCAAAAGGTTTAAATACAGCGTGGCATTTATTTTAAAAATAATCTTCAGCCATTCCATTTTAAGCAAAATAATGAATTCCATTGTGCCACAAATCAAAGGGCGTCCAATGTGTAGATATGTCCATGCCGTCACCGCCACTGGCTCCGCAGGAGGAGGTAGGCATGCATATAGGCGCAGACCCCTCCCCATACCTTTCAGGCCATTGTCAGAATCCAAATGAGGGAATTTTAAACAGAGACTGAATTTTATATGGCCAGTCCCTGTTCAAAATGGAGGCCAGCCTCCAAGTGGCTGAGACGTGTGCTTATGCACCTCCCAGCCTATCAGCTTCTAGTGGGGAGATGACGGGGTGTAGTGTAGGGATGGTGTGTGAGAGATGTGGGCAGCGTGGTTTAGAAACATAGAATTTGACGGCAGATAAGAACCATTCAGCCCATCTAGTCTGCCCATGTTTTCAGCTCATTGTGTCAAACAACGAGAGTTGGCTTTTTTCTTTTAACGTTTGCACTATTTTTGCTGTTTAGCATGAGTTGTGGGAGCAAAAATCTACAACAATTGTTTGGCCACAAAGCAAATAGCTGTGATACACAAGTGGGTTTGTTGCTCTGTGTTTTTTTCCCCCTTATCAGCAGTTTTAGCAGATGGAATAGAATCGGGCCCTAGAGGAGAAGTAGGTATAACGGAGGGGACAGAATCGGGCCCTAGAGGAGCAGTAGGTATAACGGAGGGGACAGAATCGGGCCCTAGAGGAGCAGTAGATATACCGGAGGGGATATAATCGGGCCCTAGAAGAGCAGTAGGTATAACGGAGGGGACAGAATCGGGCACTAGAGGAGCAGTAGGTATAACGGAGGGGATATAATCGGGCCCTAGAGGAGCAGTAGGTATAACGGAGGGGACAGAATCAGGCCCTAGAGGAGCAGTAGGTATAACGGAGGGGATATAATCGGGCCCTAGAGGAGCAGTAGGTATAACGGAGGGGATAGAATCGGGCCCTAGAAGAGCAGTAGGTATAACGGAGGGGACGGAATCGGGCCCTAGAAGAGCAGTAGGTATACCGGAGGGGATAGAATCGGGCCCTAGAGGAGCAGTAGGTATACCGGAGGGGATAGAATCGGGCCCTAGAGGAGCAGTAGGTATAACGGAGGGGATAGAATTGGGCCCTAGAGGAGCAGTAGGTATAACGGAGGGGATAGAATCGGGCCCTAGAGGAGCAGTAGGTATACCGGAGGGGACAGAATCGGGCCCTAGAGGAGCAGTAGGTATACCGGAGGGGATAGAATCGGGCCCTAGAGGAGCAGTAGGTATAACGGAGGTGATAGAATCGGGCCCTAGAGGAGCAGTAGATATACCGGAGGGGATAGAATCGGGCCCTAGAAGAGCAGTAGGTATAACGGAGGGGATAGAATCGGGCCCTAGAGGAGCAGTAGGTATAACGGAGGGGATAAAATCGGGCCATAGAAGAGCAGTAGGTATAACGGAGGGGATAGAATCGGGCCCTAGAGGAGCAGTAGGTATACCGGAGGGGATAGAATCAGGCCCTAGAGGAGCAGTAGGTATACCGGAGGGGATAGAATCGGGCCCTAGAAGAGCAGTAGGTATAACGGAGGGGATAGAATTGGGCCCTAGAGGAGCAGTAGGTATAACGGAGGGGATAGAATCGGGCCCTAGAGGAGCAGTAGGTATAACGGAGGGGACAGAATCGGGCCCTAGAGGAGCAGTAGATATACCGGAGGGGATATAATCGGGCCCTAGAAGAGCAGTAGGTATAACGGAGGGGACAGAATCGGGCACTAGAGGAGCAGTAGGTATAACAGAGGGGATAGAATCGGGCCCTAGAGGAGCAGTAGATATAACGGAGGGGATAGAATCAGGCCCTAGAGGAGCAGTAGGTATACCGGAGGGGATAGAATCGGGCCCTAGAGGAGCAGTAGATATACCGGAGGGGATAGAATCGGGCCCTAGAAGAGCAGTAGGTATAACGGAGGGGATAGAATCGGGCCCTAGAGGAGCAGTAGGTATAACGGAGGGGATAAAATCGGGCCATAGAAGAGCAGTAGGTATAACGGAGGGGATAGAATCGGGCCCTAGAGGAGCAGTAGGTATAACGGAGGGGATGGAATCGGGCCCTAGAGGAGCAGTAGGTATAACGGAGGGGATAGAATCGGGCCCTAGAAGAGCAGTAGGTATAACGGAGGGGATGGAATCGGGCCCTAGAGGAGCAGTAGGTATAACGGAGGGGATAGAATCGGGCCCTAGAGGAGCAGTAGGTATAACGGAGGGGATAGAATCGGGCCCTAGAGGAGCAGTAGGTATAACGGAGGGGATAGAATCGGGCCCTAGAGGAGCAGTAGGTATAACGGAGGGGATAGAATCGGGCCCTAGAGGAGCAGTAGGTATAACGGAGGGGATAGAATCGGGCCCTAGAAGAGCAGTAGGTATAACGGAGGGGATGGAATCGGGCCCTAGAGGAGCAGTAGGTATAACGGAGGGGATATAATCGGGCCCTAGAGGAGCAGTAGGTATAACGTAGGGGATAGAATCGGGCCCTAGAGGAGCAGTAGGTATAACGGAGGGGATATAATCGGGCCCTAGAGGAGCAGTAGGTATAACGTAGGGGATAGAATCAGGCCCTAGAAGAGCAGTAGGTATAACGGAGGGGATGGAATCGGGCCCTAGAGGAGCAGTAGGTATAACGGAGGGGATAGAATCGGGCCCTAGAGGAGCAGTAGGTATAACGGAGGGGATAGAATTGGGCCCTAGAGGAGCAGTAGGTATAACGGAGGGGATAGAATCGGGCCCTAGAAGAGCAATAGGTATAACGGAGGGGATAGAATCGGGCCCTAGAGGAGCAGTAGGTATACCGGAGGGGATAGAATCGGGCCCTAGAGGAGCAGTAGGTATAACGGAGGGGATAGAATCGGGCCCTAGAAGAGCAGTAGGTATAACGGAGGGGATAGAATCGGGCCCTAGAGGAGCAGTAGGTATAACGGAGGGTACAGAATCGGGCCCTAGAGGAGCAGTAGGTATACCGGAGGGGATAGAATCGGGCCCTAGAGGAGCAGTAGGTATAACGGAGGGGATAGAATCGGGCCCTAGAGGAGCAGTAGGTATAACGGAGGGGATAGAATCGGGCCCTAGAGGAGCAGTAGGTATAATGGAGGGGATAGAATCGGGCCCTAGAGGAGCAGTAGGTATAACGGAGGGGATAGAATCGGGCCCTAGAGGAGCAGTAGGTATAACGGAGGGGATAGAATCGGGCCCTAGAAGAGCAGTAGGTATAACGGAGGGGATAGAATCGGGCCCTAGAGGAGCAGTAGGTATAACGGAGGGGATAGAATCGGGCCCTAGAGGAGCAGTAGGTATAACGGAGGGGATAGAATCGGGCCCTAGAAGAGCAGTAGGTATACCGGAGGGGACAGAATCGGGCCCTAGAAGAGCAGTAGATATACCGGAGGGGATATAATCAGGCCCTAGAGGAGCAGTAGGTATACTGGAAGGGATAGAATCGGGCCCTAGAAGAGCAGTAGATATACCGGAGGGGATAGAATTGGGCCCTAGAGGAGCAGTAGGTGTACCGGAGGGGATAGAATCGGGCCCTAGAGGAGCAGTAGGTATACCGGAGGGGATAGAATTGGGCCCTAGAGGAGCAGTAGGTATACCGGAGGGGATAGAATCGGGCCCTAGAGGAGCAGTAGGTATAACGGAGGGGATAGAATCGGGCCCTAGAGGAGCAGTAGGTATACCGGAGGGGATAGAATCGGGCCCTAGAGGAGCAGTAGGTATAACGGAGGGGATAGAATCGGGCCCTAGAAGAGCAGTAGGTATAACGGAGGGGATGGAATCGGGCCCTAGAGGAGCAGTAGGTATAACGGAGGGGATATAATCGGGCCCTAGAGGAGCAGTAGGTATAACGGAGGGGATAGAATCGGGCCCTAGAGGAGCAGTAGGTATACCGGAGGGGATAGAATCGGGCCCTAGAGGAGCAGTAGGTATAACGGAGGGGATGGAATCGGGCCCTAGAAGAGCAGTAGGTATAACGGAGGGGATAGAATCGGGCCCTAGAGGAGCAGTAGGTATAACGGAGGGGATAGAATCGGGCCCTAGAGGAGCAGTAGGTATAACGGAGGGGATAGAATCGGGCCCTAGAAGAGCAGTAGGTATAACGGAGGGGATAGAATCGGGCCCTAGAGGAGCAGTAGGTATAACGGAGGGGATGGAATTGGGCCCTAGAGGAGCAGTAGGTATAACGGAGGGGATGGAATCGGGCCCTAGAGGAGCAGTAGGTATAACGGAGGGGATAGAATCGGGCCCTAGAGGAGCAGTAGGTATACTGGAAGGGATAGAATCGGGCCCTAGAGGAGCAGTAGGTATACCGAAGGGGATAGAATCGGGCCCTAGAGGAGCAGTAGGTATACCGGAGGGGATAGAATCGGGCCCTAGAGGAGCAGTAGGTATACTGGAAGGGATAGAATCGGGCCCTAGAGGAGCAGTAGGTATACCGAAGGGGATAGAATCGGGCCCTAGAGGAGCAGTAGGTATAACGGAGGGGATAGAATCGGGCCCTAGAGGAGCAGTAGGTATAACGTAGGGGATAGAATCGGGCCCTAGAAGAGCAATAGGTATAACGGAGGGGATAGAATCGGGCCCTAGAGGAGCAATAGGTATAACGGAGGGGATAGAATCGGGCCCTAGAGGAGCAGTAGGTATAACGGAGGGGATAGAATCGGGCCCTAGAGGAGCAGTAGGTATAACGGAGGGGATAGAATTGGGCCCTAGAGGAGCAGTAGGTATAACGGAGGGGATAGAATTGGGCCCTAGAAGAGCAGTAGATATAACGGAGGGGATGGAATCGGGCCCTAGAGGAGCAGTAGGTATAACGGAGGGGATGGAATTGGGCCCTAGAGGAGCAGTAGGTATAACGGAGGGGATGGAATCGGGCCCTAGAGGAGCAGTAGGTATACTGGAAGGGATAGAATCGGGCCCTAGAGGAGCAGTAGGTATACCGAAGGGGATAGAATCGGGCCCTAGAGGAGCAGTAGGTATAACGGAGGGGATAGAATCGGGCCCTAGAGGAGCAGTAGGTATAACGGAGGGGATAGAATCGGGCCCTAGAAGAGCAGTAGGTATAACGGAGGGGATAGAATCGGGCCCTAGAGGAGCAGTAGGTATAACGGAGGGGACAGATTCGGGCCCTAGAGGAGCAGTAGGTATAACGGAGGGGACAGATTCGGGCCCTAGAGGAGCAGTAGGTATAACGGAGGGGATAGAATCGGGCCCTAGAGGAGCAGTAGGTATAACGGAGGGGATAGAATCGGGCCCTAGAGGAGCAGTAGGTATACCGGAGGGGATAGAATCGGGCCCTAGAGGAGCAGTAGGTATACCGGAGGGGATAGAATCGGGCCCTAGAGGAGCAGTAGGTATACCGGAGGGGATAGAATCGGGCCCTAGAGGAGCAGTAGGTATAACCTCAGGACATTATATTCAGTCACATTGTGTCCATATTGGACAATCTGCATGTGGATTAAATGGAAGTTTGGGATTAGATTTCAAGTATCAAACAACTGAACCCTGATTGTCAGATATCCAACATATTGCAGCCCACTGTGTTAGATACCAGTCCAGCGCTCATAGGGTTGGAGATGGCAGTTGGAAGTGCAGGATGTTTAAAATTAAATAACCCAATTTCATTTCTTTGTGTTAGTGTCTCTTTAAGATCGTCAATTAGTGTGACACAATACATGGATATTATTATAATTATGTATCCGGTTCGGATGAGGAATATCAGTGTGTATAGTGCAGAGGAGAAATAACAGGGAACCGAATGGACTTTTTCAAATTTAAATGTACAGAATTCACTAAAATCAAGGCCACACGCACTAAACAAGAGTGGAGAGATTGTAGGACAAAATGGACTTCAGCTCGGGGGAAGAAAATAAAAATCATCATCCATTTAAATGGGGATTTTAACCCTTGGAATACTAGGACTACTACCACCATTGGAGATCTGTCTAGCATTCCGAGGGTTAAATCCCCATTTATATGAATGGAATCGGGGTGTTTTCATGGGTCCCCTGTAACGTAGGACACGTTGCTCCACTCGTGATTTGTGACTATGGCCCCAGGTATTTATTAACGTGATATTTTTTGTGCTGAAACTGTGTATTTAACCCGGCAGCCCACAAGAACGCCAATGACTGGGCGAGCAGGTCCTAGTCTACCGGTATTTAACCCTTTGACTGCCAGAGAGGTACGCAATGTTCTGTATACCTCTCTGCTACTCAAAGGGTTACCCCAGGAGCCACGTTCAGGACAGGAAAGTGAAGAGATTGTGGGGTAACCCATCAGCGCTATAGGGTAACAAATACAATTCCCATTCATTGTAACCCCCCTAGAGAGGTCATCACCGCATTGCAAAGCGAAGGGAATTAGAGATATTTTCATTTCCAGTCGGTTTCCTCTAGAATTGCTCCTCTTTTCTTCCTGACTATGGCCCTTTTATACCCCATACAGATCACGAGGTGCACGCTGTAAGTAGGTTAGAAGCTGTGTAATATTCTTGTGTGGGCTGGCGTTAGATGCCTGAGGGATAAATGGAATTGGTAAGGACACTTTTATGGATACCTACACTAAAGGGACTGTGGTGACGTCCAAACTTATACAGCACGGGGCAGAGAGGACATGCCCTAAAACTGGCAATGGTATGGGCACTTTTATGGATACCTACACTAAAGGCCTAAGATGTGCCCTTATCCTGGGACTGTGGTGACACCTGTACTTATACAGCACGGGGCAGAGAGGACATGCCCTAAAACTGGCAATGGTATGGACACTTTTATGGATACCTACACTAAAGGCCAAAGCTGTGCTCTTGTCCTATGAAAGTGTCTGCACCATCCTTGTACAGCACGGGGCAGAAAGGATATGCCCTAAAACTGGCATAGGCAAAACTGGCATCGGTAAGGACACTTTTATGGATACCTACGCTAAAGGCCTGAGCTGTGCCTTTACCCCGGGAAAGTGGCGACATCCACCCTTATACAGCATGGGACAGACAGGGCATGCCCTAAAACTGTCAGTGGCAGAAATGGCATTGGTAAGGACATTTTTATGGATACCGACGCTAAAGGGAATGTGGTGACACCCGTCCTTATATAGCAAGGGACTGAGAGGACATGCCCTAAAACTGGAATATGGACAAATAAGTAGAAGCATGAGAAAAAAAAAACACTTCACTGAAAGAGTGGTAGATACAGGGAACAGACTCCAGACAGAAGTGGTTGACGCTAAAACAGTAAATGGAATTAAAAGAATAGTAACGTTATTTTGATATGGACATACTCTTTATTTAATGTTCACTATTTTTTTATATTTATTTTTTTTAACACTTATGTCCCTCCTGGATCCAGTATCTAGATGTCTGTTTCTGCCCTGTAATCAGATATATTCTGGTGCAAAGAAATGTCACCCTACGGGACAAATAACAGTTCCAAACATCCTTATTGACTTAAAGGGTCATTTTTAGTATTTGAGGGAACCGCTAGAGACCTCTGTAGCGTCCACGGGGGTTAAAATCCCCATTAGATAGATGGAAATGTATACATTGTCCCTATAGTGCAGTTGGTTTGTCCCAGAATTGCCCCAGATCATCTCAGTGCATCTCCTCAGGGAGCCGCGTGCACTTAACATAACTAATTGCACTGAATCGATCAGATCTAACAGGAGATTCCAGACATACCCGGGGGGGCCAGCAGAGGGAATAGTTATATAAATTCCTCCCCAGAGCTGCCGGCAGGATCCAACCCCCTTCCCCAGCCTGTCTCAGTAAATAGATGGCAGTGGGAGGCGATTTAGGTGGGGTGTGGGGGCTTTCTAAATCACTGCAGGTCCCCTCTGTGTGTCTCGCCTTCCCCCCTCCAATTCCCCAAGTTACATCACTGAGATGGAATGGTGACTCAGTGACTACCAGCAGACTGGTGTACAAGGCTGGGGTGTCAGACAATGTATGTGTGGGTCTGGTCTGTGACTACTAGTAGAATAAGGGTGGGGTGTATGTGTGGGTCTGTGACTACCAGTGGACAATAGAACAAGGCTGGGGTGTCAGACAGTGTATGTGTGGGTCTGTGAGTAGCAGTGGAACAAGGCTGGGGTGTCAGACAGTGTATGTGTGGGTCTGTGACTACCAGTGGAACAAGGCTGGGGTGTCAGACAGTGTATGTGTGGGTCTGTGACTACCAGTGAAACAAGGCTGGGGTGTCAGACAGTGTATGTGTGGGTCTGTGACTATCAGTGGAACAAGGCTGGGGTGTCAGATAGTGCATGTGTGGTCTGTGACTATCAGTGGAACAAGGCTGGGATGTCAGACAGTGCATGTGTGGTCTGTGACTAGCAATGGAACAAGGCTGAGGTATCAGATAGTGTATGTGTGGGTCTGTGACTACCAGTCGAACAAGGCTGGGGTGTCAGACAGTGTATGTGTGGTCTGTGACTAGTAGTGGAACAAGGCTGGGGTATCAGACAGTGTATGTGTGGTCTGTGACTAGTAGTGGAACAAGGCTGGGATGTCAGACAGTGTATGTGTGGGTCTGTGACTACCAGTGGTAGAAGGCTGGGGTGTCAGATAATGGCTGTGTGGGTCTGTGACTACCAGTGGTAGAAGGCTGGGGTGTCAGATAATGGATGTGTGGGTCTGTGACTACCAGTGGTAGAAGGCTGGGGTGTCAGATAATGGATGTGTGGGTCTGTGACTACCAGTGGTAGAAGGCTGGGGTGTCAGATAATGGATGTGTGGGTCTGTGACTACCAGTGGTAGAAGGCTGGGGTGTCAGATAATGGATGTGTGGGTCTGTGACTACCAGTGGTAGAAGGCTGGGGTGTCAGATAATGGATGTGTGGGTCTGTGACTATCAGTGGTAGAAGGCTGGGGTGTCAGATAATGGATGTGTGGGTCTGTGAACAAGCCGTTTCACACAGATTGTGTCCCGCACACAGAGGCAGAACATATGATGGCTCCATGTCCATCGCTGTCTAGAATGTAGAGGAATCTGCTTTGTCTAATCGTCTCCCAAAGAGACTCATTGATTATTACAAGTCGAAAACCACCCATATGTCAGACAGTAAATATGTATATACGTCCGGACGCAGGGTGCCAGCTCTAGGACAATAATGTATATAATCCAGTTCATCATGGGAATGTATTGATCTGCTGTTACAC
>CM074727.1:2370462-2490462 GCA_037306005.1 Rhinophrynus dorsalis | reverse complement strand
CATCTGGCATCCATCAGAAAGGGGAATATGAGACCCTTCAACTGCTGGAGAGAAAGACAGGTGTTGTAGTCTGGCAGTAGCTAGAGGGCCTCGTGTTGATAATCCCTACTCAACATTATTTTTGGAGAAAAGTAAATTATTTGATAATGCACTTCTTTGATGTGTGTGTAACAAGTACCCCCAGTCTTGTCTTTACAGAACTCTTGCCAGTCCCATGCTACTTTATATTGCCAGGTAGGACAGCGGTTCTCATCCAGCGGCCTCAGTCCAGACCCACTAACAGGACAGGATTTGGGGACATGCTTGCTGGAGCACAAGGGGTTCAGTCAATTGGATTAATTCACTTGTCTTCTAGTTAAGAGATCCTCAAATCCTGGCCTGGTGGCGCCCCCTGATGGCACCAATTCAGAATAACATGAGAACAGAGAGACTGACTGGGGGGACGGTTCTTCCTACTGAGTTCATCTCCCCTTATTTCTTACTGAGCCCAAAGGCAAAAATAAACATTGTGTAGCAGGGGACAGTGAGAGTTTTCTGGTGCACAACACAACTCCGTATGCAGTGAATAGTAAAGGGACAGAACTGAGCAACAAGGAAATCTACATACAGCGTGGATTATCCTGCAGAGTAGAAAAACACCCACTGCTGAGAGATGTATTCAAAACTTATTGCTGCTCAAAATCACACGTTTTGGTTGCAGTACCCCTCCCTGGCCTGAAACTCTATGGCAGTGCTGTTGCTGCACGACTCTATGGACAACTGCTATCATTAGCAATAACCATCCGAAGGTTTTTGTACCAACAGCATCACTATAACATTTCAGGCCATGGAAGTACTTCACCCCAAAAGAATGCAAGTTTGAGTTGCGATAACACTTGATTAAAACACTTCTCAGCCACGGAAGAGCCCTTGTTTATTGGAATATACTTTCCCTTACTATGAGATGCTATCCCTGTAATGGTGATGTGAAGGGAGAATGTAATAAAAACCTTTTTATTTGTGATTCTTAAATACTCGCTGAATTCATTTTTTTAACGCCTTCTGTTAAATATCTAAAAGCCGCATCTTATCACACTGGGGTAAGAAGCAGACTGCCTGAGACATCCCCCTAGAGACCCACGGATAGTGACAGATAACTCGGATACTTGAGAACTCTCGGGATTTTATCCAAAAACTCAGGGTTAAAGCCTAATTCATAGGGTGAGAGAGTCCAGTGGTACTCACAATATGATTCACCCCAATTAAAGTGGAACTACCACTCTGCCTAAAGTTGCCCCCAAAGAATTACCCATCTGGTGACTAGCTGCTCAGTAGCGCTAGTCACCAGAATTATTACCTTGTTATAGAGAATTCCTACTGCTCCCGGGATTGACAGGCAGGAAACAGCGCAGACATCTTTCCATAGACTGAATGCTGTCAGTCCCGTCCGGTACCTTAAGGTACCAAGCAATGCCTACTAGAGCAAACTGGGACTGACAGCGCAGGCGCGCAGACGTCACTATGGAAAGATGTCTGTGCTGTTTCCTGGCTGTCAGTCTCGGGAGCGTATAGAATTCTGTATAACGCGGTAATAATTCTGGGGACTAGCGCTACTGAGCAGCTAGTCGCCAGATAGATAATTGTTTGGGGGCAGATTCAGGCGGGTGGTATTTCCACTTTAAATGTTTCCTTAGTTTCTAAATTGATGCCATTTGCACCAGAAAGACAGGGGAGATGTTCCACTTGTTCTGTTTGTTCTTAGGCAGTGAAATCTCGACGTTGTAGCAAGTTAACCCTTTGAGTGCCAGAGGGGTATGCAACATATTGCAAAGCAATGCATTGCGTATACCTCTGGCACTCAAAGGGTTTTGAAGGTTCCTGGCGGACTGACTGGAGAACCTCTGTGTTGGGTACATATTGAATAAAATCTACATTATGGGAAGCTTTAAGAGTTAATATTTCAATATCTCTGGTTCAGTCCATCTTAAAAGTTCCCAGGTTGGAAATTGGGATCTGTGGAGAAATCTCAGCCCCGTCTCGCCCCCAGACGGCTGTGTACTGGTCAGGAGGGGGACGATCGAAGTCACAGGACTCTACACGGTAAGGTCTTCTGGGAAAAGACATTTAGGGCCTTATGTGTCAAGGTGACACTAATTCAAAATTAGGGTACAAAATGTGACAGATGTGTGCCTGGTTATTAATAATGACAAATATAAAATTAATGATTCAAGACAGACCAAAAGTGACTTCCCAGAACATGTAATAGCGACCCGCAGAGATAAATGTACCAAATATATCACAAGAATGGAGACAAAATAGAGACCACAGAAAAAAGATTTACTGCCTAAAACTGAAATGCAGCCGAGGTCACTTTATTCCCAATAATCTACTGAACTGCAACTTCTTAGTGACATGATCAGACATGTATCATTGTACTGGGAAGATCAGACATGTATCATTGTACTGGGACTTCTTAGTGACACAATCAGACATGTATCATTGTACTGGGACTTCTTAGTGACACAATCAGACATGTATCATTGTACTGGGACTTCTTAGCGACACAATCAGACATGTATCATTGTACTGGGACTTCTTAGCGACATGATCAGACATGTATCATTGTACTGGGACTTCTTAGTGACATGATCAGACATGTATCATTGTACTGGGACGATCAGACATGTATCATTGTACTGGGACGATCAGACATGTATCATTATACTGGGACTTCTTAGTGACACAATCAGACATGTATCATTGTACTGGGACTTCTTAGTGACATGATCAGACATGTATCATTGTACTGGGACTTCTTAGCGACACGATCAGACATGTATCATTGTACTGGGAAGATCAGACATGTATCATTGTACTGGGACTTCTTAGTGACACAATCAGACATGTATCATTGTACTGGGACTTCTTAGTGACACAATCAGACATGTATCATTGTACTGGGACTTCTTAGCGACATGATCAGACATGTATCATTGTACTGGGACTTCTTAGCGACACGATCAGACATGTATCATTGTACTGGGACTTCTTAGTGACATGATCAGACATGTATCATTGTACTGGGATGATCAGACATGTATCATTATACTGGGACTTCTTAGCGACACAATCAGACATGTATCATTATACTGGGACTTCTTAGCGACACAATCAGACATGTATCATTGTACTGGGACTTCTTAGCGACACGATCAGACATGTATCATTGTACTGGGACTTCTTAGCGACACGATCAGACATGTATCATTGTACTGGGACTTCTTAGCGACACAATCAGACATGTATCATTGTACTGGGACTTCTTAGCGACACAATCAGACATGTATCATTGTACTGAGACTTCTTAGCGACATGATCAGACATGTATCATTGTACTGGGACTTCTTAGTGACATGATCAGACATGTATCATTGTACTGGGAAGATCAGACATGTATCATTGTACTGGGACTTCTTAGCGACACAATCAGACATGTATCATTGTACTGGGACGATCAGACATGTATCATTGTACTGGGACTTCTTAGCGACATGATCAGACATGTATCATTATACTGGGACTTCTTAG
The DNA here is from genome assembly GCA_037306005.1 of Rhinophrynus dorsalis. Lineage (NCBI taxonomy): Eukaryota > Metazoa > Chordata > Amphibia > Anura > Rhinophrynidae > Rhinophrynus > Rhinophrynus dorsalis. The sequence continues at coordinate 2,486,895 of CM074727.1, read as the reverse complement.
CGACACGATCAGACATGTATCATTGTACTGAGACTTCTTAGCGACACGATCAGACATGTATCATTGTACTGGGACTTCTTAGCGACACGATCAGACATGTATCATGGTACTGGGACGATCAGACATGTATCATTATACTGGGACTTCTTAGCAACACGATCAGACATGTATCATTATACTGGGACTTCTTAGCGACACAATCAGACATGTATCATTGTACTGGGATGATCAGGCATGTATCATTGTACTGGGACTTCTTAGCGACACGATCAGACATGTATCATTGTACTGAGACTTCTTAGCGACATGATCAGACATGTATCATTGTACTGGGACTTCTTAGTGACATGATCAGACATGTATCATTGTACTGGGAAGATCAGACATGTATCATTGTACTGGGACGATCAGACATGTATCATTGTACTGGGACTTCTTAGCGACACGATCAGACATGTATCATTATACTGGGACTTCTTAGCGACACGATCAGACATGTATCATTATACTGGGACTTCTTAGCGACACGATCAGACATGTATCATTGTACTGAGACTTCTTAGCGACACGATCAGACATGTATCATGGTACTGGGACGATCAGACATGTATCATTATACTGGGACTTCTTAGCAACACGATCAGACATGTATCATTATACTGGGACTTCTTAGCGACACAATCAGACATGTATCATTGTACTGGGATGATCAGGCATGTATCATTGTACTGGGACTTCTTAGCGACACAATCAGACATGTATCATTATACTGAGACTTCTTAGCGACATGATCAGACATGTATCATTGTACTGAGACTTCTTAGCGACATGATCAGACATGTATCATTGTACTGGGACTTCTTAGTGACATGATCAGACATGTATCATTGTACTGGGAAGATCAGACATGTATCATTGTACTGGGACTTCTTAGCGACACAATCAGACATGTATCATTGTACTGGGAAGATCAGACATGTATCATTGTACTGGGACTTCTTAGCGACACAATCAGACATGTATCATTGTACTGAGACTTCTTAGCGACACAATCAGACATGTATCATTGTACTGGGAAGATCAGACATGTATCATTGTACTGGGACTTCTTAGCGACACAATCAGACATGTATCATTGTACTGGGAAGATCAGACATGTATCATTGTACTGGGACTTCTTAGCGACACAATCAGACATGTATCATTGTACTGAGACTTCTTAGCGACACAATCAGACATGTATCATTGTACTGGGAAGATCAGACATGTATCATTGTACTGGGACTTCTTAGCGACACAATCAGACATGTATCATTGTACTGGGACTTCTTAGTGACATGATCAGACATGTATCATTGTACTGGGATGATCAGACATGTATCATTATACTGGGACTTCTTAGCAACACGATCAGACATGTATTATTGTACTGGGACTTCTTAGTGACACAATCAGACATGTATCATTATACTGGGACTTCTTAGCGACACAATCAGACATGTATCATTGTACTGGGACGATCAGACATGTATCATTGTACTGGGACTTCTTAGCGACATGATCAGACATGTATCATTATACTGGGACTTCTTAGCGACACGATCAGACATGTATCATTGTACTGAGACTTCTTAGCGACACGATCAGACATGTATCATTGTACTGGGACTTCTTAGCGACACGATCAGACATGTATCATGGTACTGGGACGATCAGACATGTATCATTATACTGGGACTTCTTAGCAACACGATCAGACATGTATCATTATACTGGGACTTCTTAGCGACACGATCAGACATGTATCATTGTACTGGGATGATCAGGCATGTATCATTGTACTGGGACTTCTTAGCGACACGATCAGACATGTATCATTATACTAGGACTTCTTAGCGACATGATCAGACATGTATCATTGTACTGGGACTTCTTAGTGACACGATCAGACATGACTAGTTACTAATGTGTCTTTATGAGAATGATACAAATGGCCATCGCACAGTTGCTAATAAAGAACTTATTTTCCAGTAATTAGTGAACATTTAGCCCCTGTTGACACACACAGGCCCCACGGAGCGTTGGGGGATTATTCATAAAAGTTGGATTTACAGAATATTTCTGGCTTTTCATTAAGAACACAACATTGTGCAATTCATTAAAGGAGAGGTCATACCTCCTAATAAGCCCCCAACTACCTCCTTATATCCACAAAATCCTAATGACCTCTATGAATATTTTCCTTTATTCAAGAGAGTGTGTCAATCAGTGCTGGATATGTGCCCATGGAGGTGGACATGACAGTTACTGGCAGGATGTAGACAGAAAGGTGAGAGATGCTCAACTAGGCTCATGAGCTAGCAAATACATGCAAGAAGCTCAATGGGACTGTGTCCTCGCGCCCAGGGTGCAATCTCTTTTAGCTCACCAGTGCCATACACAGAGAGGAAATCTTCTGAAGCATATCATACTTATCCTGCCAAATGTCAGTCCAGCCACGAAATGCCAGACAATTCCTCTCCGAACAAGGGAAACAGCTAACCCCAGACGTACGTTTCGGCCTACTGACAGGATGTCAGGTCCATGGAGGAGACATGACAGTTACTGACAGGATATCAGGTTCATGGAGGCGGACATGACAGTTACTGGCAGGATGTCAGGATCATGGAGGCGGACATGACAGTTACTGGCAGGATGTCAGGTTTATGGAGGCGGACATGACAGTTATTGTCAGGATGTCAGGTTTATGGAGGCAGACATGACAGTTACTGGCAGGATATCAGGTTCATGGAGGCGGACATGACAGTTACTGGCAGGATGTCAGGATCATGGAGGCGGACATGACAGTTACTGGCAGGATGTCAGGTTTATGGAGGCGGACATGACAGTTATTGTCAGGATGTCAGGTTTATGGAGGCAGACATGACAGTTACTGGCAGGATGTCAGGTTCATGGAGGCGGACATGACAGTTACTGGCAGGATGTCAGGATCATGGAGGCGGACATGACAGTTACTGGCAGGATGTCAGGTTTATGGAGGCGGACATGACAGTTATTGTCAGGATGTCAGGTTTATGGAGGCAGACATGACAGTTACTGGCAGGATGTCATGTTCATGGAGGCGGACATGACAGTTACTGGCAGGATGTCAGGTCCATGGAGGAGGACATGACAGTTACTGGCAGGATGTCATGTTCATGGAGGCGGACATGACAGTTACTGGCAGGATGTCAGGACCAGGGAGGCGGACATGACCATTATAGGCAGATTTCTTCAAATTGAAGCAGTCATGAGTGCATGAGCTGCTTCCTTAATCCTTTAAGACTCAGAAGGATGTGCAAATCAATGGATTACCATGTCCAATTGCCGGAGTTTGCATCCTGTGGTCCTGCCATCACCTGTCAGTGTATTGGTCACTGTGATGTATTTCTTGAACAGTGGAACAATCCATAGGGTCCATTACAATCTTGGGCCATAATAAGTTAAATTTGTATGTGGGGGGATTCTTATTAAGAGGTTTACTTCTCCTTTTAACTCTCCCAGCTCATTTTATTATTTTACTGGGATTGTGCAGTGTCTCGATGCAATGTCATCGTAGTGACAGGAGAGGGCAGTAGAGGCCTGAACATGAACTGCACAAACCAGACCCAGGGATTCACTTCAGTATATCTTATACACACACACAAAGTACTGTAGAAAAGTGTAAAGCTGGTATGAAAAAATGCTGTACAGTAAGAATGCTTTCAAAAATAGGCATGTTAATAATTTATCAATTAACAAAATACCAAGTGAATGAACATTAGAAAAATGTAAATTAAACCAAAACACCATCAGTACTTCTAGGTCCACTTGTACAGGGTTTGTAAGGAACTCGGTAGGTAGGTTCTTCCAAACATCTTGGAGAACTAACCACTGTTCTGTGTATTTAGGCCTCAGTTGCCTCTCTCTTCATGTAATCCCAGACAGACTCAGTGATGCTGAGATCAGGGCTCTGTGGGGTCCATACCATCACTTCCAGGACTCCTTGTTCTTCTTTATGCTGAAGATAGTTCTTAATGACTTTGGCTGTGTGTTTGGGGTCGTTGTCAGGCTGCAGAATAAATTTGGGGTTAATCAGATTCCTCTCTGATGGTACTGCATGATGGATTAGTATCTGCCTGTACTTCTCAGTATTGAGGAGACCATTAATTCTGACCAAATCCCCAGCTCCATTTGCAGAAATGCAGCCCTAAAATTGCAGGGAACCTCCACCATGCTTCACTGTTTCCTGCAGACACTCATTCTTGTAACGCTCTCGAGTCTTCGGTGAACAAAGGTCCAGAGCACCTGCTGCCATTTTTCTGCACCCCAGTGTCTGTGTTTAGTGCGCAGTTGAGTTGCTTGGCCTTGTTTCCACATCAGAGGTATGGCTTTTTGGCAGAAAGCCTTCTATGAAGACCACTACTGACCAGACTTCACCCGGCGGTAGATAGGTGTACCAGGGTCCCACTGTTTTCTGACAATTCTGAGATGATGGCATTTCTTGACATCTTACGATTGTAAAGGGAAGCACGATGTGTCTTTAATCCGCTGCACTAAGTTTCCTTGGCCGACCACTGCTTCTACGGTCCTCAGCGTTGACCGTTTCTTTCTGCTTCTTCAAAAGAGCTTTGACAGCACATCTGGTAACCCCTGTCTGCTTTGTAGTTTCTGCCTGGGTGAGACCTGGCTGATGGAGTATAACTATATTGTGTCTTGTTGCTGTGCTCAGTCTTGCCATGGTGTATGACTTTTGACATTAAACTGTCTTCAGCAACCTCACCTTGTTAGCTGAGTTTGGCTGTTCCTCACCCAGTTTTATTCCTCCTACACAGCTGTTTCTGTTTCAGTTAATGATTGTGTTTCAACCTACATATTAAATTGATGATCATTAGCGCCTGATTGGTATAATTGTTTAATCATACACCTGACTATATGCCTACACAATCCCTGTGTGCAAGTGCACCTAGAGGAACTGATGCAGTTTTGAAGGCAAAGGGTGGTCACACCAAATATTGATTTGAATTAGACTTTTCTTCTGTTCACTCACTATGCATTTTGTTAATTGATAAAAACTAAATATTAAAGGGATAGTAATCTCTTAATTATATAAAAAGTAATATTGTAGACCATAAAATAAAAAATCCATTGATGCAATTCCTATCTCTCAGACCTTTATGGTTTGAGAGATAGAGAGTTCTAAAGTTCTCTCTCTCCAGATGTCGGCTGTAAAGCTGACAGAAGGAGATCCGTGTCGGCCGACACGAGGAGGCTCTTCAGCAGAGCCGCAATAGCGCGATTTAAAAAGAAATACTTATTTGAAATGGTCTAAAAAGTGTGCTTGCAAACCAAGCACACTTTGTAGAACATTCCGATTAAGTATTTATTTTTAAATTGTGCTATTTTGACTCTGCTGAAAAGCTGCCTGTAGGTGCCCGGGCCTGGAACTCCTGCTGTCAGCTTACAATTGACGTCAGGAAAAGGGGAGGGAGGAACTTTAGAACTCTCTATCTCTCAAACCATAAAGGTCTGAGAGATAGGAATCGCATCGATGGATTTCTTATTTTACAGTCTACAATATTACCTTTTATGTAATTCAGACATTACTATCCCTTTAACATGTCTATTTTTGAAAGCATTCTTACTTTACAGCATTTTTTCACACCTGCCTAAAACTTTTGCACATCACTATATATTCTATATCTATCTATCTATCTATCTATATATATATATATATATATATATATATATATATGAAGACTTTGTGCCTGGCAAAACACACCCAGGGGCGCCCGTAAGGAGCAGTTACTGCTCCCATTGGGTGATTCAGTGTGGGTGTGATTTTTGGCCCGCCCCCACTATCCAGCCCGCCCACCACTATCTAAGGCCGAAAAAGAAAATGGCTGCCATGCTGAGCAGCTGAGGATGATGGGAACTATGTTCAAGCTACACCTGGAAGGCCATGGTCCATATCTGTATTATGCATCAGGGTTCCCAGCACATAGATACAAGGTTATGGGCTCGCTACAAGAAACCACTCATATGCAGCTTCTTCATTCCCTGTCTGTGACCCTGCACAGCCCTGCCAATTACTACAAGTGAGCCGATTTCTAACCAATCAGCAGGCAGGATGCTGGGAGCTGACTTGCTAGCACAGAGAAGCTGGGAAAGTGGAACAACGGCAGAGACATGATCAGGCAGTGCAGAGCAGGGCTTCAGCTGAGCTGGTAAGTGGCAGACATGGGTGTGACTGTATTTATATATTGCACAAAGAGAGAGAAAGAGAGTAGATTGTTTGTCTGTCTGTCTGTAAGTAGAGGTGCCAGTTCCTGCAATCATCTCCATGCTGTACATAGCTCACTGTATAGCATGTATGACAAACTATTTATATATGGTCTGGCACTGTATAGTATACAGTCTGCATGTGTCTGTGTATAAGGACTGGCACTATACAGTATAGGAGGGACAGTCCCTGTTTGAGACCCAAATCCCTCTGCTCCTCTATTTAGGAGATCACACGGTGTGGTGTATATACCAGTGTATCAGATTGCTCCACATCAATAAAACCCACAGTAATGTGGGTATAAACGTCTGTATATATCTTAAAAAATACTTTCATCTTCTTCAAAATCATTCACTTACAGAAAGAGTAACTTAACCATTTCAAAGCCAGAGGAAATGCAATGCATTGCTTACCCCCTGGCACTCAAAGGGTTAAAAATTCTCTAAAATACACCACCGGCCACGCCCCCAGTAACACCACCTAAAACACAAGTGTCCCTCTTTGGCCATTTGAAATGTTGGGAGGTATGTTACTTACACTGCTCACACTGTATGTATGTATGTTCTGCTTTGTATCTGTGTGTCACTGTTTGTGTATGTCAGTGCATGTGTGTGTGTGTATGTATGTGTGTTACATGCGTCTCTGTCTATCACTGTGTGTCCCCCTGTATATGTGTGTGTTTGCACACGTGTCTGTGTATCACTGTGTGTACCTTTCTGACACCCTACGCCATATTTCACTATCATAACATTTATTAAAAAAAAAACAACATTCCCTACATAACATGACGGACAACGCCGTCCCACATTGCTAGTATATATATATATATATATATATATATATATATATATATATATACACACACATACACACACACACACATATACACACACTAAGTATTACTATATCTTTAATTCCTCGAGGCCTCAAGATGTCTACTTTGCACTGAAACATAACGCACTAAAGACAATGCATTGGCTGGGGGGGGGGGTGCTAAGAGGGGGCACTTTTAGGTAATAATTGGCTGATCAATATTATTCCAATAAGGATTCCCGTGTTTCGGAGTTACCTGATCAGGAGCAGATTAACCCCTGAGGTGACAAATCAATTGTTTCACTATTCAACAGGGAGAATATATGACTGTATTCAATACATTGCCACATCGTGTTACTATATTGTACATAATTGAAGCGCTCCCGCTTTCCTTCAGTGGTACTTGTCCAACAGATAACATCTTCAGTCATCCTGGATGTTTTGTCCATGCAGGCGGACATGACAGGTGTAATCATGACCACAGGACCTCAAACTCTGCTCACTGGACATCGTAATCTTAAAGGGATAGTAATGTTTCACAATAAAATCAGTTCCAATTAATCTTCATAGTATTTGGGTCCATGGAGAGTGTTATATCAGTACTGTCAGAGTTGTAGTACAAGAGTAATTGAATGATAAAGTATCCCCCTCCAGCCCCTTTTACCTAGTGTAACACTGCTCACTTCAGATGTGGAATCTGGTCACATGACCGGACAGATCACAGCAAGGGACAATCTTCTTACTGTGATCATAAGAAAAACACTGCCCCCCTTGACAGGTTTTTCAGGTTTTTCCTTATGATCACTGAAGATTGTCCCTCTCTGTGATCCATCCGGACAGTCTTACTGCTCTGAGGTGAGCAGTGTTACATCAGTAAAAGGGGCGGGGGGGATACTTTATCATTCAATTACTCTTGTACTACAACTCTGACAGTACTGATATAACACTCTCCATGGCCCAAATGCTATGAAGATTAATTGGAGCTACTTTTATTGTGAAACATTACTGTCCCTTTAAGAACACTGTCTCCTTTCTGTATTTACCAGGATGTCAGGGGAAAATCCACATTTACTATATTAACCCTATTACTACCAGACACGTATCACATCCTATGTTTATTTAGTCATGAATTCAACTGCATGGGACTTTTTTTTTTTGTTTGTTTGGGGGAGAGGGGAGGGGTATTTATTTTATTAACCCTCTGAGTGTCAGAGCGGTACGCAACGATTTGCAGAGTAATGCATTGCGTACCCCTCTGGCACTCAAAGGGTTAACTGCATGGGCAAAGCTGTGCCAATATCGCTAGTAACATATACAATTTTGCTTTTTGCTTATAACATTTTGCATATAGTGTTTGTGAATAGAAATGTGTGTGTTGCATTTTGTGTATTGTGTTTTCTTTATTTTATATTGACCAATGGTAACCCATAAGAGATACCTATGGCTGAGCTCTTAATTGTGTGTAAGATTAAGAGGGGCCATTAGGACTTGCAGGACATTAGAAGATAAGTGTGTGTTGTTATTATTGGGGTTACTTCCCCTTTAATGAGTCTGTAGCTCCTGTGAGTCCTGCAGTAGTGACAGTTAGTAGGGGTCAGTTTACCTGGAACTCGGCGACATCAGCACCTCTGAGCTCCAGTAGGTCTGTACATTCCAATGGGCCATTTCACACGCTGTGACATCACATTGGGTCAATGCATTGCAGGTCTTTGGACTGTTTAGAACTGGGAAGCGCCCAGAATCTTTCACTTAATGCAAGTATTTGCTACTGGGAAGCACAATGTCTCTCTTAGGGCTATTAGTCATTTGCGTAATTGCGTCAATGATCGGGCCTATATTTATTGTGCAAAATACAATACCAGCAGAGAAAATAACTTACTTTATTGGGGATGAGAGCATCCCCTTAACTGGTGACCTACTAGCTGAAGGATTCAGCAAACCTGGTAACAACTTGATGAAGTATGGAAGCACCTCTATCACGGACATTGTAATCCACAAACCTGGAGTGTGTAATAGTATCACGATGGAGATTGGGAACATCTCCATAATGGAGGAACTCCTAGCTGAAGGAACTAGCAAACCTGGTGACAGCACGACTGTCATGATGATGAACAGAAGCATCTCCATAGTGGATACTGACGTATTCAGCAAACCTGGAGTGTCTAATACTAATACAGCGGAGAAAGACAGCAACTCCATAAATGGGACGCTCCTAGCTGAAGATACCAGCAGTCATCTTCATTATGAGCAAACCCCAAAACCTGCAGACAGTGTAACTGTTAATATTGAGGACGGGAGCAGCTCCATAAGGATCAAGCTCCTAGCTGAAGATACCAACGTACATCTTCTATTTGTGCGCAAGATAAAACCTGCAGATAGTATAACTATCACTAATGAGTACGGGAGCAGCGCCATATCCATCAAGCTCCTAGCTGAGGATTCTGGGAAATCCAGAGATGATGTAACAGAAACGGAGAATGGGAGCAATTTCCTAACAGACAAGCTCCAAGCTGATGATTCAGGAAAAGCCCAGTATGTTGGTGCAAAGGAATTCAGCACAATTCCAGATGGTGGGAATGGTGAACCCAAAGCTCGAATTCCCAAATACAGTGGAGCAGCGTTAGGCGTTCTAACCTTTTTAGTAATGATTTGGTTCGTTCTTCTGCTCCTTTCATTAAAGATTATCCTACGTAGAATATACTGTACTATATACGATACTACAAGTGATGAATTGTCATCCAAGAAAAGAGTCACGCGCAGACCGAGACATAGAAAGAAAAGATCAGGAGGAAAGAACAAGATGGTTCCTGGGAGCGAAGGGAACCAGCAGGAGGGGAATTATCCAGAACCAGATTAAAATAAACAGCAATAATCAGAATTAAATATTTGACTAATTTCATACATTTTTTCATAGTGATGTTTGTCGTCTTAAAACCTAAAAAAAAAAATTTAGATATATAAATGTTGATACCTTAACCCCTTGTGTGCCAAGGTGGTACAATGTAAGTGCTTGGACAGCTGTTCCTATTGTGCCAAGCGTGTACATTGTACGACTGGAAAGCGATCGCTGTATAAGCCGTATTACCAGCAGCAGTGACCGCAGTAAAAGAGAAAAGTGCTCAGTCTCATTTAGGGGCACATCAGGACCTCTCCGTATGTCCCCCGAGATATTGATCTCTCAGCCGATCTCTCTGGGAGATCAGTTACCTCAACTCCTACCCCAAACGTCCACACATGCCCCCAAACATCCACACACATCCACACCCCCCACCATACACACACACATCCCTCCCTCACACACACATCTACAGCCCCCACCCATACACACACATACATCTCCCCTCACACACACATACACCCCCCTCCCACACATCCCCCAAACACAAACACATATCTACAACCCCCACCATACACACGTACATCCCCCCTCACACACATCTCCCTCCACCAAACACATCCCTCCAAACAAACACACACATATTCACACCCCCGCACCATACACACATCCCCCACACACATATCTACACCCCCCACCATACACGCATACATCCCCACCCACACACACATATCCACACACCGCATCACACACACACATGTCCACACACTCCACCACACACACACGTCCACGCACCCACATCCCCAAACACATCCACACACCAGAGCCAAATGGCCGGGGGGGGGGGGTAGCATTTCATCCTTGGACCCAGGCAGCACGATATGTTGGTCCGGACCTGGGCTCAGTCAGCGTCGGTCTTTTTCTGCTACTTTACAGTCACACTTTACATTACTAAATACAAGACTAACAATAAATCACGGGCAGCACTGTCTAAAACTGCTAGAATATCAATAAAACTCTGGGGGTGGGCACTCAAAAACTAAAAAATGCAGCTTGCCTGGGTGCTTATTGAAATTAACTTATGCAGAAAATGTAAATGGAAAAAATATACCATATACAAGAGCACTCAGGTCTTTTTCAGAAATAAAAAAATGAAATTTATTATGTTATAAGATCAACGTTTCGGCTCCATTATATATATATATATATATATATATATATAGCAAACAGTCATAAATGAAGGAAAGCACTCTCAGGAAACTTTTTATGTTGCAAGCAATGTGGATTTATTGATCAACGTTTCGGCCAACACTTACGCCTTCCTCAAGATACCACCACACAAGTGTAACTGGATTAAATACCCTATACCATCCTCTACCGTTAAAATTGGCGCCCACATTGCTTGCAACATAAAACGTTTCCTGAGAGTGCTTTCCTTCGCTTATGATTGTTTGCTATTATGCTTATGGATTTGGGATGAGAACCCAGGCAGTTTATGGACACTTGAAACAGTGAGTGCATTCCACACTGTGAGATTTATATATATATATATATATATATATATATATATATATATATATATATATATAAAAAAGAGAAAGCCTCATTACATAATTTATGTCTCCTCAGAAGACACACACAACCAGGGGTGGCAGTAAGGAGGAGTTACTGCTTCCATTGGGTGATTCAATGGGGGCGTGATTTTCACAGGACTATCCAGCCTGCCCATCACTATCCCACTGAGGAACTAAACAAAATGGCTGCCACTTGCTCCTACACCACAGACACACACATGCCCCACTCACACAGCACCAAACAAACACACACACAGCACCAAATACACACACAAAACCAAAAAGAAATATGGCTGACACACACACACACAGTCACTCACTCTGACCCCCAGTGGCCTCAGCAGGACCTGTAGTACAGCCACTGAAGGGAAGCTGAGTACCAGGGGAACAAAATGGCACTCAAAGGGTTACGGTAGGCCCTCATTGCTGAATAATTTCTTGACTGCCATCATTTACCATGCAAGACACAGGACAGGCAGCCATCAGGTACACACTTAACCCACTGACTGCCACAGGGTTGTGTATCAGGTTTTACCCCTCAGGGAGTGTGTTCAAACCCCTCACACTGTAAACTTGCATTTCCCTCCCACTTCTCCTCCTTCCCCAGCCTATTACTAACACTTTTCCATATTTATGATAAGCCCCACCCCCTACTCATGATTAAGCCCCACCCAAGTTTAACCCAAATTGCCCCATTGGCCTCTCCACATCAGCACCACAGAAGTCCCCTCCAGGGACTCCACAAGTCAAAGTTCCCAGGTATGAATACACTTCCCACTGCTATTTAACTCTGACATGCCTCTCTATACCTTAACCCTTTGAGTGCCAGAGTGGTGCACAACTCATGCGCGCATGTGTTTCTGCGCATATATGCTGCGTGTGTGTGTGTGTGTATACATCTCTGTTACATATGTGTGTCCATGTGTGCATGTCTTTTGCATGTCTCTGCTGCTCACTGTGTGTATGTGTCTGCCTGTGTGTTGCATATATCTGTGTTTATCAGTGTGTCTACATTTCACACACGTGCGCCCAACGGTCATAACATGATGGCCAACGCCGTCCCACATTGCTAGTGTCTCTATAAAATCACATTATGACTCCGCTCCTGGGAACCTCAAATATCCACACATAACGCAAAATAGGAGCAATTCTGGAACAATCCAACTGCAACACGGGGGGGGAGACATAAACCAACCAACTGATTTGCATCGGATGTTTAACCCCTTCAGTGACGGAGAGGTCTTTAAAACATTGCAAATCATTTCACTGGAGATCTCTACAGCATTCACAGGGTTAAACGTTCCATTTCAACCAATGTGTTGTGAGAATGGTCCCTTAAGGTGAAGAATTACACCACTTTATACATATAACCCATGGGCAAAGTGGGGCATTTCTGGGGGAAAAAACTACACAGTAAGGAAACCTAAAATTCCCCAAATTCCCATTGATTTTAACCCTTTGAGTGCCAGACAGGTATGCAGCACATTACAAATTGTAGGACGGGGCAATTGAGAACCTCAGCAGCTCCAAATAATCATAATAATCATAGTATTTGGGCCATGGAGAGTGTTATTTCAGTTCTGTCAGAGTTGTAGTACAAGAGTAATTGAATGATAAAGTATCCCCCTCCTGTCCCTTTTACTGATATAACACTGCTCACCTCAGAGCAGCAACACTGTCCAGATGGATCACAGAGATGGACAATCTTCAGTGATCATAAGGAAAAACCTGAAAATCCTGTCAAGGGGGGCAGTGTTTCCTTATGATCACAGTAAGAAGATTGTCCCTTGCTGTGATCTGTCCGTTCATGTGACCAGATTCCACATCTGAGGTGAGCAGTGTTACACTAGGTAAAAGGGGCGGGAGGGGGATACTTTATCATTCAATTACTCTTGTACTACAACTCTGACAGTATTGATATAACACTCTTCATGGCCCAAATACTATGAAGATTAATTGGAGCGGTTTTTATTGTGAAACATTACTATTCCTTTAAGTCTAGCGCTCAGGGTCTCCATTGCCCTGCCCTGCTTTCACTGGGAGGCTCCATTGGCACGTCTGCTCTCAGGCAATCAGTTCTACCCACAGGGCACTGGCCAAGTGACAGTCTAACAGGAGAATGGGAGATGTCTCTCATTCATATATTCTGGGAACCGACCACAAGGACCCAATTACTGGGACTCATTCCGGCTCAGCTGATTGGAAGACAACTTTCGCTTTTATTCCTTCAGGAAAGCCGGGATCTTGGTATTCATCGTCAGCATGAGAATCACTGTAACAAGCGCACGGAGAGCTGCTTCCCAGTTCACGTGGTGCAGCAGGTAAAGATGATTTACTGCTGTTAATAAGATGGTTATGAGCGGTGCCCCTCTGTGTGCTTTACATTGCCCTCCGGAGGGAAATTCTTACTGATCCTTGGCAGTTTGCTCTGTGAAGATGAAATGTGTGTGTGTGCCGGGGGGGACCGATGCCTATCAGCTGGTATAGTTACGTCACTGCCAGTTTATCTGCGCAAATCGGAGAATTAAACTGGAAGAAAAACAGGATATTCATCTCCCAGCGGCGCCAAGGAAATTAACCCAAGACGCAAAACCATCTCCGACAAACGCAGGGGCATGAGGTCCAGCATCGCTAGATTAACCCTTCCCTACTAGACTACTATCTATGCTGGTCTGCCAGACCCCACTGGTTTTGAAGAAGCACAACACTTTTAGTGAAAGGGTTTTTTTTTTTATATATATTAATAACTTTGCAATAAAGGTAAACAAGGGTACCCTAAACCCTTTGAGTTTTAGAGAGGCATCTAACACTCAAAAGCATCATTCTGGGAGATTTTTCATCAAAAGTTATTTCAGTTAAAACATATTTTACTTTTTATTAATCTTATGTTTTCCGTTTTGGCCAACAGATGGTGCCATTTCAATTACTAGCTATGGAGAGCCATATTTTATGACAGAACCGTTTTGTACTCTGTATATCTCCCTACACCACTTTAGATTGTAAGCTTCTGAGCAGGGACCCCACTTTCAAGTATCTCACTTTGCAAAGCACTTGTAGCCCTGTACTAGCCAAACCCCTAAACTGTAAAGATCCCAGTTCACTTGGGGTGCTACATAAATATATTAATTAACTAATCCATCTTTGCAGAGCAAACTAAAATAAATTGCCTTTTGAACACTAATTAATGCTGTTCCTAACATTCCATAATACCTTTTAATTGAAAAATCTTTGCCCAATAATATATTTATATTTAATAAAAAATGTAGGAAATAATGTATTGATGGTTTTATCTTTGTATCGCAGAGCTGTGCATTGAACACCCTTCTAACACTCAGATGGTTTCTTCCTTGTATTTCAGTTGCTGTTGTGTATATTTCTTATTATATATAAATAATACTATATTAACTCATTGAATGCTAGAGAGGACTCCAAATGCATTGCATACCGTCCTGCCTTGGGGGCGATATCAACCTGCGGCTCCATATAACTTGGCTTTTAGGAACAGTGAATATAGTCTGAGTCTCTTTCAGAAATAACTGATTATTTCAAAGCAAATATTAAGCTTCAATTTCAAATAAAACTGTAAGCGCAGGGTGGAATTTGCATAATTATTAGCGAAATGTAGAAGTAATCTGTGATGGACTGGGGCCATAGGCTAAAAATAAAAAGGAGCGATTGTAGGAAATCCATCAGAAGACACATACAAATTCCTCAGTCTGGCAGTGATTGGGGACATTAATCCCATGACGAGGAACAGGGCAAAATAATACACAGTCTCTCCAGCAGTGAGTGGGTTAATGGGACACAAACGTCAAGCTATGAAATAGGTTGATATAATGTTAGATGCCACATACGTACAGCTATCATATCTAATAATGAATTATTCATCTGTCACACAGAATCCTAAACTTGCTTTATAAAACGTGCAAATTGTCCTGTTCAGATCATTTATTTAGTGTTATTTGTGCTGTTTATAGTGAGATATGAGAGATAAAGTCATTTAGTATTGTGTGATTAGCGATCACTGCTCTTGTATTCATAAAGGCTGTTCTCTTATCTCAGTCCATTTACAAACAATTTGGGCAATGAATGGAAGAACAGGGAAAGACAGGAATGTCTGCTTCCATAGAAGACTGGATTTTAAAGGGATAGTAATACTTCGTTTTAACTTTATTTTATTTTGTAGGCATTAAAAAAACATGAAGAACGATATAAGTCTTATCTCTCAAACCTTTATGGTTTGAGAGATATTCACAAGCAAAGTTTCCCCTCCCTCCCCTTTTACCTAGTGTAAGTCATCTCTTCTCAGATGTGGAATCCAGTCCATAGACCAGACAGATAACAGCAGGGACAATCTTCTTCCTATGAGAACAATGAAAGCCCTGCCCCTTTTACCTAGTGTAAGCCATCTCTTCTCAGATGTGGAATGCAGTCCATAGACCAGACAGATAACAGCAGGGGACAATCTTCTTCCTATGAGAACAATGAAAGCCCTTCCCCCCTTGACAAGTTTTTCAGGTTTTTCCCTTATCTTAATTGAAGATTGTCCCTCTCTGCAGTCTACCTGGGCACCTCCCTTCTGATCTGGCTGAACAGGGGAGGGGATACTTTGTTTGTGAATATCTCTTAAACCATAAAGGTTTGAGAGATAAGACTTATATCATTCTTCATGTTTTTTTAATGCCTACAAAATAAAATAAAGTTAAAACAAAGTATTACTATCCCTTTAAAGGGATAGTAATATTTTATTATTACTATCCCCCATATTGTACATATTTGGAAAATAATGTAATAGCCCCCAGGTTCATGTCTCAGACCTTTATGGTTTGAGAGATAACCGAAGGCAGAGTTCCCCGCCCCCTCCCCGTTCCCTGAAGTCAGCGTTGTGCTGACTGCAGGGATATCCGGTCTGACTTTAATCATGTGGCTCTGCAGCAGAGCCGCAGTTGCGTTAGTGACAAAGAGTTATTTCACTGAAACGGTCTTCTACATGAAGCTTGCAAACCAATCACAAACCAAACACATGTAGAAGACCGTTTCAGTGAAATAATTCTTTGTCACTAACATGATCGCAGCTCTGCTGCAGAGCCGCATGATGGAAGTCAGACCAGATATCCCTGCAGTCAGTACAACGTTGACTTCAGGGAAGGGGTAGGGAGGGGGGAACTTTGCCTTCGGTTATCTCTCAAACCATAAAGGTCTGAGAGATGAACCTGGGTGCTATTACATTATTTTCCAAATATGTACAATATGGGGGATGGTAATAATAAAATATTACTATCCCTTTAAGCTTCAGAAAACAATTGTTCCAGAAGCTGCATGAACTACAGGAGATTTAAGTCTATACACCTCATAGTAACATAGTTAATGAGGCTGAAAAAAGACACGCGTCCATCAAGTCCAGCCCATCAAGTCCAGCCCATCAAATCCAGCCCATGCCAAAAACACCCCTATTGATCCAGGGGAAGGCAAAAAAAAAAAGCCCTCTGAAGCCATTTCCAATTTAGCCCCAAATGGGTAAAAAAATTCCTTCCTGACTCCAAATGGCAGATATTTCCCTGGATGAGTTTACAGGGTACTGTTCCTTTAAAGCAATGCGCTGGCGTCCCCTCTAGATTAAATACATTACAGATGTTTATATATTATATGAAGGTTACTTACCAGGGGAGCAAACTCATTTTTATTTTATATTTTACATTTTTCCCTTCTAATTGCCCATGCGATGTGTTACTTAAACTCTGTTTAGGGAAGCCGATTACTCTTATTAAAACTACCAATTAAATGTGACTGTTTCCAGTCCTGTAATTCCCCTTTTCTGCAGCACTTTTCCTCCATTAAACCAATTATCTCACTGGGAGATGGTAATTCATTTTGCCAACTGTAACCATTCAGTCCTCCAGAGAGCGATCCATTCACAGTAGTTCTCCCCTGGCACTGCCAAGTGAAGGGGAAATGCTTATTGTGAGCGTGCGCCTCTATTTAATCTCAAATCTCCTCCTCCTCCTACCAGCAGGGCTCTGCTTGTGATAATGATAACCAGGGGACACAACAAAAGCAGGAAGTGAGGAGGAGGAGGGGTGAGATACAATACAGGCGCACGCTCAGTGTTCACTCACACTACATCAGTGATACAAGGGGGGGGGATGGACCCTTCCTCCTGCCTCACTCCTAGCGCAGTGTGCCCAGTTGGTGCCCTGGTTACCATTATCACAAGCAGAGCCCTGCCGGGAGGAGGAGGAGGTGTGAGATAAAATACAGGAGCATGCTCAGTACTCACACTACATCAGTGATACAAGAGGAGGAGAGACAGGGACCCTTCCTCCTGCCTTACCCCTAGTGCAGTGTGCCCAGCTGGTGTCCTGATTACCATTATCACAAGCAGAGCCCTGCCGGGAGGAGGAGGAGGTGTTGGATAAAATACAGGAGCACGCTCACTGCTCATTCACACTACATCAGTGATACAAGGGGGGGAGAGACATGGACTGTTCCTTCTGACTTGCTCCTAGTGCAGTGTGCCCAGCTGGTGTCCTGGTTACCGTTATGAGGAGCAGAGACCTGCTGAGAGGAGGAGGTGTGAGATAAAATACAGGAGCATGCTCAGTACTCACTCACACTGTATCAGTGATACAAGGGGGGAGATGGACCCTTCCTCCTGCCTTATTCCTAGGGCAGTGTACTCAGGCCACCATTATCACAAGCAGAGCCCTGCTGAGAGGAGGAGGAGGTGTGAGATAAAATACAGGAGCATGCTCAGTACTCACTCACACTGTATCAGTGATACAAGGGGGGGGATGGACCCTTCCTCCTGCCTTATAATGAGGGCAGTGTACTCAGGCCACCATTATCAGAAGCAGAGCCCTGTTGGGAGGAGGAGGAGGTGTGAGATAAAATACAGGAACATGCTCAGTACTCACTCACACTGTATCAGTGATACAAGGGGGGGATGGACCCTTCCTCCTGCCTTATAATGAGGGCAGTGTACTCAGGCCACCATTATCAGAAGCAGAGCCCTGTTGGGAGGAGGAGGAGGTGTGAGATAAAATACAGGAACATGCTCAGTACTCACACTGAATTACTGATATGGGGGGGGGACCCTTCCTCCTGCCTTGTTCCTAGGGCAGTGTGCCCAGTTGGTGCCCTGGATATTTGGGGAAGGAACGTCTGCACTAATGCCTCAGGGCCTTGGAACATACGTGTTCTAATGTTTAAGGATCAGAGGGGTGTGCACACTCAGTTTACTGGGCCACCCTATGGTGCTTTAAGGGTTAAAATCTACTTGTCTCAAGACGACACATTCATTACACGCGTCTCCCCTTTCACTAGGAGATTTTCCTGTGAGTTCTGGATTTAAAGGAGAACTAACATCTAATAATAATCCCCACGGACCTTTCTGTGACCAGAAACCATGACCTTTGCCCTTTACCCTTGGTTTGTAAGATAATTCTGCTCGGTGTCCTCCCTCTCTGTAGGTTTAGGGCCCCCACAATGTACTTCTCACAGACAGAGCGGTTGGTTAACCCTTTCAGTGGCAGAGGGGCATCCCTTTAGCACCGAAACGGTTAAACAGACCTACGTTTGGGTTTTATTCTGCACTAATATTTGTCCACATGATGATAGTGTTCTTCCCTGCCACAGAGATCCGACTTGGCACTGAATATTCATGGAGAAATCACCAAAAAAACCTCCACAAATGTCTGTTTCATTATTTCATTTATTCTCCTTGTTAACCATTTGAGTGCCAGAAGGCAACACGCTTACACACTTTCTGACACACACAAGGGTAAAAGAGAAAATTGCACTCCTTCTGTAACTGCGAGAGTTAACACCGACCGCATCATTTTGTGTTTTTATCCAGACTCAGTTCAGGCTGTGGGTAACATGTTACTCTAATAAGTAGCGTTTCCTTTCCGCTGTCCCCCACCTCGCTGTGTGTTACATCAGGGTACATTGTGTCACGCAGCGTTATGTCAAGATGCGCGGAAAACAACTCCACTTAATCCAATGTGACGGGTCAGGCTCTTCCCCAGATCTGCTTTCTCGTTCAGTGAACTCACAGCAAAGGTCCTACACTGCTCTACATTCAGTCACGGTTACACAAAGTACATTAGACTGGGGGGGATGTGGTGAGATCCCCCAACTACGAACCCCAAAACCAAGTTATTAGCGCTAATGTCAGAAAGACACAGAACCATCCCAAATGAATGTAAAATCATCAGTGGATTTACATAAAATAACAGTATTAATAAGAGAAAATGGAAAGCGCAACTGTCATTTTGTATCACATTGGTGATTTGGAAAGCAATTTCAGAAACAACTATATTTATATTATCCATTTTTCATTTAAAACAATAGATTATGAGATATTTAGTGTTCTTTAGTTATCAGTTAATGTGTCATTACACACTGCTCTACATTACCAACTGCCACTTTCTACCAGGAAGTAGTAGTTCATTTACATCAACTGTCAAGCAATTACATGAGTCCAAACTGTTATTTGAAATATAAAAATGGATAATATAATTACAGTTGATTTTGAAACCTCTTTCAAAATCACTTATTTGTTACAAAGTGACATTCCACTTTAAAGGGATAGTAATATTTTATTGTTTATTATACTTTATATATTGTAGATATTAGCAAAATAATGTAATAGCCCTCAGGTTCATCTCTCAGACCTTTATGGTTTGAGAGATAACGGAAGGCAAAGTTCCCCCCTCTCTCCCCCTTCCCTGAAGTCAGCGTTGTGCTGACTGCAGGGGAAGTCTGTCGTACGACACGCTTGTAGCTCTGCAGCTGAGCCGAGATCACGTTAGTGAAAAAGAGTTATTTCACTGAAACGGTCTTCTACGTGCGCTTGGTCTGTGTTTGGTTTGCAAGCACACGTAGAAGACCGTTTCAGTGAAATAATTCTTTGTCACTAACGCGATCGTGGCTCTGCTGCAGAGCCGCCTGATGAAAGTCAGACCGGATATCCCTGCAGTCAGCACAACACTGACTTCAGGGAAGGGGGAGGGAGGGCGAACTTTGCCTTCGGTTATCTCTCAATCCAAAAAGGTGTGAGAAACGAACCTGGGGGCTATTAACTTATTTTGCAAATATCTACGATATGGGGGGATAGTAATAATAAAGTATTACTATCCCTTTAAGTACTCACAGATAGGTCCTTCCTAGTGACAGTGATATGTTTATGGGTCAGTCCTTCCTAGGAACAAAGTGTACTAATGTCAGTGACATGTTTATGGGTCAGTCCTTCCTAGGACCAAAGTGTACTAATGACAGTGACATGTTTATGGGTCAGTCCTTCCTAGGACCAAAGTGTACTAATGACAGTGACATGTTTATGGGTCAGTCCTTCCTAGGACCATAGTGTACTAATGACAGTGACATGTTTACGGGTCAGTCCTTCCTAGGACCACAGTGTACTAATGACAGTGACATGTTTATGGGTCAGTCCTTCCTAGGACCAAAGTGTACTAATGACAGTGACATGTTTATGGGTCAGTCCTTCCTAGGACCAAAGTGTACTAATGACAGTGACGTGTTTATGGTCAGTCCTTCCTAGGACCAAAGTGTACTCATGACAGTGACATGTTTATGGGTCAGTCCTTCCTAGGACCATAGTGTACTAATGACAGTGACATGTTTATGGTCAGTCCTTCCTAGGACCAAAGTGTACTAATGACAGTGACATGTTTACGGGTCAGTCCTTCCTAGGACCACAGTGTACTAATGACAGTGACATGTTTACGGGTCAGTCCTTCCTAGGACCAAAGTGTACTAATGACAGTGACATGTTTATGGGTCAGTCCTTCCTAGGACCAAAGTGTACTAATGACAGTGACATGTTTATGGGTCAGTCCTTCCTAGGACCATAGTGTACTAATGACAGTGACATGTATATGGGTCAGTCCTTCCTAGGACCAAAGTGTACTAATGACAGTGACATGTTTATGGGTCAGTCCTTCCTAGGACCAAAGTGTACTAATGACAGAGACATGTTTATGGGTCAGTCCTTCTTAGGACCATAGTGTACTAATGACAGTGACATGTATATGTGTCTGTCCTTCCTAGGACCAAAGTGTACTAATGACAGTGACATATTTATGGGTTGTCCTTCCTAGGACCAAAGTGTACTAATGACAGTGACATGTTTATGGGTCAGTCCTTCCTAGGACCATAGTGTACTAATGTCAGTGACATGTTTATGGGTCAGTCCTTCCTAGGACCAACGTGTACTAATGACAGTGACATGTTTATGGGTCAGTCCTTCCTAGGACCAAAGTGTACTAATGACAGTGACATGTTTATGGGTCAGTCCTTCCTAGGACCACAGTGTACTAATGACAGTGACATGTTTATGGGTCAGTCCTTCCTAGGACCAAAGTGTACTAATGACAGTGACATGTTTATGGGTCAGTCCTTCCTAGGACCATAGTGTACTAATGACAGTGACATGTTTATGGGTCAGTCCTTCCTAGGACCAAAGTATATTAATGACAGACATGTTTATGGGTCAGTCCTTCCTAGGACCACAGTGTACTAATGTCAGTGACATGTTTATGGGTCAGTCCTTCCTAGGACCACAGTGTACTAATGACAGTGACATGTTTATGGTCAGTCCTTCCTAGGACCATAGTGTACTAATGACAGTGACATGTTTATGGGTCAGTCCTTCCTAGGACCAAAGTGTACTAATGACAGTGACATGTTTATGGGTCAGTCCTTCTTAGGACCAAAGTGTACTAATGACAGTGACATGTTTATGGGTCAGTCCTTCTTAGGACCAAAGTGTACTAATGACAGTGACATGTTTATGGGTCAGTCCTTCTTAGGACCAAAGTGTACTAATGACAGTGACATGTTTATGGGTCAGTCCTTCCTAGGTCCAAAGTGTACTAATGTCAGTGACATGTTTATGGGTCAGTCCTTCCTAGGTCCAAAGTGTACTAATGTCAGTGACATGTTTATGGGTCAGTCCTTCCTAGGTCCAAAGTGTACTAATGTCAGTGACATGTTTATGGGTCAGTCCTTCCTAGGTCCAAAGTGTACTAATGTCAGTGACATGTTTATGGGTCAGTCCTTCTTAGGACCAAAGTGTACTAATGTCAGTGACATGTTTATGGGTCAGTCCTTCCTAGGTCCAAAGTGTACTAATGTCAGTGACATGTTTATGGGTCAGTCCTTCCTAGGTCCAAAGTGTACTAATGTCAGTGACATGTTTATGGGTCAGTCCTTCTTAGGACCAAAGTGTACTAATGTCAGTGACATGTTTATGGGTCAGTCCTTCCTAGGTCCAAAGTGTACTAATGTCAGTGACATGTTTATGGGTCAGTCCTTCTTAGGACCAAAGTGTACTAATGTCAGTGACATGTTTATGGGTCAGTCCTTCCTAGGTCCAAAGTGTACTAATGACAGTGACATGTTTATGGGTCAGTCCTTCCTAGGACCAAAGTGTACTAATGACAGTGACATGTTTATGGGTCAGTCCTTCCTAGGTCCAAAGTGTACTAATGACAGTGACATGTTTATGGGTCAGTCCATCCTAGGACCAAAGTGTACTAATGACAGTGACATGTTTATGGGTCAGTCCTTCCTAGGTCCAAAGTGTACTAATGACAGTGACATGTTTATGGGTCTGTCCTTCCTAGGTCCAAAGTGGACTAATGACAGTGACATGTTTATGGGTCAGTCCTTCCTAGGACCACAGTGTACTAATGACAGTGACATGTTTATGGGTCAGTCCTTCCTAGGACCAAAGTGTACTAATGACAGTGACATATTTAGGAGTCACTTCTTTTAAGACAATTGTAAATACCAACTAATTAATAGTAAGACAAAGCATTTGAGTCAATATTGTAGCATGTCACTCACCTCTGTAGGTTAATCATCTGCGCTCAGTACTGTACAGAACAGGCGGCCAATTAAAGTGACAGACGGGTCCAGATATTTATCGGCTCCGTGCAGACCCTGCAGCCTGTTTACAAACACAGCGTCAGGCAGGTAGAAATGATTAGCAGAGATGCTGCATCGTTGGTGATTTATGACCTTTTTTGTACATAATATGCAAACCATGAGCATGCATACACATCCAGCTTTTATTATTAATTGGCCTCAGCTAACTAACTTAGAATCCGTGCAATAGTCAGGGGAAATCGGGATGATATTATGGCTCAATTTAACAATATTAACATTATAATTCTGATTCCGTCTTCTGCAGTTTTTCCTGTTTATCAAGACGACGGAGCGAAACGAACGAGGCAGAGACACGTTCACTGGGGTCACTGAATAGAGGGGTGTACGTATGAAGACAAAATAGAGCAACTCCAGTCTAGTACCACCGTCCACTGGTAGACACAGGATTACATATATACCGTGTGACACCCAGTCTAGTACCGCTGTCCACTGGTAATCACAGGATTACTTATATACCGTGTGACACCCAGTCTAGTACCGCTGTCCACTGGTAATCACAGGATTACTTATATACCGTGTGACACCCAGTCTAGTACCGCTGTCCACTGGTAATCACAGGATTACATATATACCGTGTGACACCCAGTCTAGTACCACTGTCCACTGGTAATCACAGGATTACATATATACCGTGTGACACCCAGTCTAGTACCGCTGTCCACTGGTAGACACAGGATTAGATATATACCGTGTGACACCCAGTCTAGTACCACTGTCCACTGGTAATCACAGTATTACATATATACCGTGTGACACCCAGTCTAGTACCACTGTCCACTGGTAATCACAGGATTACATATATACCGTGTGACACCCAGTCTAGTACCGCTGTCCACTGGTAATCACAGGATTACATATATACCGTGTGACACCCAGTCTAGTACCGCTGTCCACTGGTAGACACAGGATTACATATATACCTTGTGACACCCAGTCTAGTACCACCGTCCACTGGTAATCACAGGATTACATATATACCGTGTGACACCCAGTCTAGTACCGCTGTCCACTGGTAATCACAGGATTACATATATACCGTGTGACACCCAGTCTAGTACCGCTGTCCACTGGTAATCACAGGATTACATATATACCGTGTGACACCCAGTCTAGTACCGCCGTCCACTGGTAGACACAGGATTACATATGTGACACCCAGTCTAGTACCGCTGTCCACTGGTAGACACAGGATTACATATATACCGTGTGACACCCAGTCCACTGGTAGACACAGGATTACATATATACTGTGTGACACCCACTCTAGTACCGCCGTCCACTGGTAATCACAGGATCACATATATACCGTGTGATCCCCAGTCTAGTACCTCTGTCCACCGGTAATCACAGGATTACATATATACCGTGTGATACCCAGTCTAGTACCTCTGTCCACCGGTAATCACAGGATTACATATATACCGTGTGACACCCAGTCTAGTACCGCTGTCCACCGGTAATCACAGGATTACATATATACCGTGTGATACCCAGTCTAGTACCTCTGTCCACCGGTAATCACAGGATCACATATATACTGTGTGACACTCAGTCTAGTACCGCTGTCCACTGGTAGACACAGGATTACATATATACTGTGTGACACCCAGTCTAGTACCGCTGTCCACTGGTAGACACAGGATTACATATATACCGTGTGACACCCAGTCTAGTACCGCTGTCCACTGGTAGACACAGGATTGCATATATACCGTGTGACACCCAGTCTAGTGCCACTGTCCACTGGTAATCACAGGATCACATACATGCCGTGTGACACCCAGTCTAGTACTGCTGTTCACTGGTAATCACAGGATCACATATATACCGTGTGACACCCAGTCTAGTACCGCTGTCCACTGGTAGACACAGGATCACATATATACTGTGTGACACCCAGTCTAGTACCGCTGTCCACTGGTAATCACAGGATCACATATATACTGTGTGACACCCAGTCTAGTACCGCTGTCCACTGGTAATCACAGGATCACATATATACTGTGTGACACCAAGTCTAGTACCGCTGTCCACTGGTAGACACAGGATCACATATATACTGTGTGACACCCAGTCTGGTACCGCTGTCCACTGGTAATCACAGAATCACATATATACTGTGTGACACCCAGTCTAGTACCGCTGTCCACTGGTAATCACAGGATCACATATATACTGTGTGACACCCAATCTAGTACCGCTGTCCACTGGTAATCACAGGATCACATATATACCGTGTGACACCCAGTCTAGTACCGCTGTCCACTGGTAATCACAGGATCACATATATACCGTGTGACACCCAGTCTAGTACCGCTGTCCACTGGTAATCACAGGATCACATATATACCGTGTGACACCCAGTCTAGTACCGCTGTTCACTGGTAATCACAGGATCACATATATACTGTGTGACACCCAGTCTAGTACCGCTGTCCACTGGTAATCACAGGATCACATATATACTGTGTGACACCCAGTCTAGTACCGCTGTCCACTGGTAATCACAGGATCACATACATGCCGTGTGACACCCAGTCTAGTACCGCTGTCCACTGGTAGACACAGGATTACATATATACCGTGTGACACCCAGTCTAGTACCGCTGTCCACTGGTAGACACAGGATTACATATATACTGTGTGACACCCAGTCTAGTACCGCTGTCCACTGGTAATCACAGGATTACATATATACCGTGTGACACCCAGTCTAGTACCGCTGTCCACTGGTAGACACAGGATTACATATATACTGTGTGACACCTAGTCTAGTACCGCTGTCCACTGGTAGACACAGGATTACATATATACTGTGTGACACCTAGTCTAGTACCGCTGTCCACTGGTAGACACAGGATTACATATATACCGTGTGACACCCAGTCTAGTACCGCTGTCCACTGGTAGACACAGGATTACATATATACTGTGTGACACCCAGTCTAGTACCGCTGTCCACTGGTAGACACAGGATCACATATATACCGTGTGACACCCAGTCTAGTACCGCTGTCCACTGGTAGACACAGGATTACATATATACCGTGTGACACCCAGTCTAGTACCGCTGTCCACTGGTAATCGCAGGATCACATAGACGGTCTGACACCTGACGTAGCCACAGAATCAAACCACTGCCCCACAGGTAGTCACAGACCCACACATACACGGTCACAGGCTTTGCTCCACTTTTATGCACAGACTGACTTATTTAGCAGCTTGCTTGGTGTATTAACTCCTTAAGCACCAGGGAAGTGTGGAAAGCATTGTTGGACAGTGCCTGGCACTAAACGGTAGAAGACTGAGCCACTGATTACTCTCCTGTGATTATCAGGGAAGTGATGAGAAGAAGCGGATCTGTTGGTGTGACCTGGAGATTAACGCTGGTGGTTTTTGGTTTTATTACAAAGAGAGGAGACATTCTCACCTTAAACACCCTGGGGGTACCAAGGTAGGGACACTACTCTGGTACTGCAGCACCATGATTGCCCATGCCATGTGTACCGTGCTCCCCCCATTAGCAAAGTACCGGGTAGGTGCCCACTTTAAAGCAGCAGCCGACCCACTTGGTCATCAGTATGACTTGATTGGCTTGCGTTCACAAGGGGCAGCCTTTGATTGGATCGTTGTGAAGAGTATCCCAATGATTACATCACCTGTGTAAATGGCCTGCCTGGCTCTCCGTAGGCCAATATACAGACCTTCACTGCTGCAACTTCACAGCAACTGATAACTGAAGGGGAGATGCAGCCAGCTGCTTTCAGGTTA
Organism: Rhinophrynus dorsalis; assembly: GCA_037306005.1. NCBI lineage: Eukaryota > Metazoa > Chordata > Amphibia > Anura > Rhinophrynidae > Rhinophrynus > Rhinophrynus dorsalis. Next base: position 2,459,627 of record CM074727.1, on the reverse strand, counting down.
CCCATTACCGCCACTCTGACTTTGTGACTAGTACCATAGGGTGCAATGTACCCTGTTTTGGGCGACTATGCAGGACGATGATGTTGCCATGTGAACAAGTTTTTAATCTACAGAGAAGTCCAGATATCGGCAACTCCACTCCCTAAATATTTATGTTTTTTGTTTGCAAAAAAGCCAAGAAGCAACAATCAGATTCGTATTGGTTTAGTGGGGGATGGAAAGGGTTGCTAGTCTGTTTCCTGACATAGGCTGTTGCCTTTAAAGGACTAATTAAAGACGGGTAGACACACACACAAACGTGGCTTTAGGAAAACGCGCCTTCCTCTAAGTTGGCATCAGCAGGCGGAAAGGAAAAGGTCATTCCCGTCAGGCCAAGTTACGCACAGGAGCAAGACAGGCAGAAGACGACAAGTACAAAGTCAGATGAAGCCAGATAATTTGGTTCAGAAAAAATAATAAAAACAAGAAAAAATAGCAAAACAAATATTTTAAATAAGTGCAGAGGATTTACAGACGGTACAATGAGACGAGGCTGAGCGGTTCCAGCGGCTCTCGTCTGCAGGCAAATCTTGTTTTTCCTTCCTAAATATATTACTGAAATACTGTATTGTCTTAAAAGGAAAACAAGCCTGGCCTTAAAGGAACAGTATCACCTGGTATTAACCCTTTGCAATCCGTGGCATACCCCTCTAGAACTCAAAGAGCTTAGAAAACCCTAATCGACATTATGAATAAATTCTGTGTGGATCGGTTCCCCCACGATTCCTAAATACTGGACATCAGGGCCCCAAACTCCTCCCACTGAATTGTTCTTAGGAAGAAATAAAAACTTCACTTGGAGAAATCTGGGGTCCCGGAATCCAATCACAAACAATGATGTCTGCCTCCATGAACATCACATCCAATACCAATTCGTTAGGGGAACCAATCGACACAGAACGGATTCATCCTTTTCCTTACGATTTTCTTTGCGTTGCACTGGAGATGTCTCTAACCAACCAGGGGTTAAAATATTCCACTTAAAAATGGCAGCACGTTTCATATTGGGCCTATACATACACAGTAACCTGATTTAGGTATTCAGTGAATCATACAGAGAGATATCGAAAGCAATTCAAGGGATTTGGGAGTAATTATTTCTAATGACTTAAAGGGGAAAAAAAAGTAAAAAAAAATATGTTGTAGGGTTTATCCCCCTGAGTAAAACAAGATTACTCCCACTGCTGAAAGGTGTTTTATTCTAAAGTTATTAATTTTCAAAGTTGAATTTTTTAGGTGCAATATCAAAGTGGCCTGAAATTGTACAGTGGCGCTGTTGCTACACGATCCTATGGACAGCTCTGGTCCCGGGACCATAAATCTTCACAGGATGGTGTAGCAACAGCGCCACTGTACAATTTCAGGCCACTGTGATATTGCACCTAAAAAATTCAATTTTGAAAATTAATAACTGTTAAATGAAACACCTTTCAGCAGTGGGAGTACTCTTGTTTTACTCAGGGGGATAAACCCTACAACATATTTTTTTTTACATTTTAGGTATTACTATCCCTTTAAAGGTAGGCAGGCAATGTAACAAAGCAGTGGGGAATGCAAGCAGGGTACTGGGTTGTATAGCTAGGGGCATTAGTTTTGATTCATTTAAATATAGGTTTTGCTTTGAATGATCTTTCCCCTATATTTTCCCCTATAAATAAAATGATGTGCAGCTGGAGCAGACACTCAGATGACCCGTTATGATTAATACAGGTCCCGTGGTGCAGCCCTTCGGCCTGGATATTACAAGCGAGAGGGGAAACACTTTGATGTTTGATTACAGCCAAGACAACGTGAAAGAGAGAGAAAATGTAGCATAAATTTCCTAGAGAGGAGAGAGTAAAATCAGATTAAATGAATGTGAAATTAATTGGGGAGGAATCCGTCAAAACAGAAGGAATTAATGTCGGTATTCTGAAGGGTATGTTAACCCCTGAGTGCCTGGAATCTCACGGTTTTACTATAGGACCAGACTTAGTATAAAGCTCCCATTCCCGTCCAGAGGCCTCTCCTCCTGTCATAAAACACAATGTGATACCCCTTGGGTCTCCCCTTCCCTAATGATTTGGGGACACACTGTGTGAACCCAATGAGTGCAGTGTAAAAACTCTGTATTTTGTGAAGATTGATTGGGAAATCCAGTATTTTGTGAAACAAGGTGTGAAATATCAGTATTATGTCATGATGGGGTGAAAACTCATCATTGTGCGAAACCTCTGTACTTTGTGAAGTGCTGCAGAGGTTTAGCTACCACGGGTATGTGAGGTGCAAAGCACCAGGGTCAAGTCAAGTTTTGGGGCCCACTGAATGGTGAAGATAGAAAATGTTTTGCGTTTTTCAGTAGTTTGCAGTGAATTGGTGGCACATGGTTCTCAATCAGTAACGCAAGGTGGGAAATAACAGCGTTGTGTGAAGAAAGGGGTGAAAATGCTGCATTGTGTAAAGACGGTATGGAAAATCAGCTCTGTGCCTAGATTTGTATGTGTGTGTGCCTGAACACTCATTATTGTGTGAAGATGAAAATTCACCATTGTGTGTAGATGGATGGGGAAACTCAGAATTGTGTCAGGCTACTGCGTGCATAAATGCTTAGTATTGTGTGCAAGTAGTTGTGAACACACACAGAAGTTTAATGTAATGGAAGAAACAATCAGCTGGAGAACCCATTTTGGGAGGGAGGGGAGGAGGAAACGAAAGTAGTAATTATTTATCCGTTGGATTCTAGAAATGGGTCCGTGGGAAACCTCCCCTGAAGTCTCACTGAGGATCATGGATGGGATTGTCCACAATGCAGTTAGTGGCATAATGTGGGCAGAACTTTACTGGGGTGGGCAGGACTGGGAGACTGTGGGCAAGAGAGTAGGTGGAACAGAGCAGGGGAGGGCAGACCAAGGTGGGAATCAGGCAGAAGAGGGCAGGAGTGGGAAGAACAGGGCGTGGGGTGTGCAGAACCAGGTCAGGAATGGGAAGAACAGGGCGTGGGGTGTGCAGAACCAGGTCAGGAATGGGAAGAACAGGGCGTGGGGTGTGCAGAACCAGGTCAGGAATGGGAAGAACAGTGCAGGTGTGGGTGGATCCAGGCATAGAGGGGGCAGAACCAGGGGCGGAATGGGCACAACTAAGCATGGAGTGGGCAGAACTAAGAGTGGAGTGGGCAGATCTAAGAGTGGAGTGGGAGAACTAAGAGTGGTGTGGGCAGAATCAGGTGGGGAGTGGGCAGAACAGGACAGGAGTGGGTGGAACCAGGTGTGTAGTGGGCAGAACCACAGGCAGAGTGGACAGAGTTACCAGGGAACCTGGAGAATCAGCTTCTTTCTGTCCCCAGAGACCCGGTAATCATGTGTGAAGCTCGCAGTCTCTGCGGCAGATCCGGAGAGTTTCCAGGTGTGTGATGTGTCCAGTGAATTGGTCACTGTGCTATAGAGACCAGTCCAGACATCCAGACATTGACATGGACTAACACAGCCCTGATAAACGCCATACTCCTCCCTGGTAGCGCTCTGCCCCATAGCCTTATAGGGTTCGGTTGCAGTTCCATGTGATTGAAATCTGAGACTGGAAGTTATAGTCTGAAACCAGCTGGGGGGCAACAGGTTTCTTTCCCCTAACAGTGGATCATGGCAGGTCTGGAATTCTCCTGCAGGTAAAGAAGAGAGGCCAATGGCCCCCTTTATACCATAACTACAGGGAGTGGAGAGGGTGCAGTTCCGCCAGGGTCCCATCTGACCCCGAGTCCCAATGTAGGACTCACCCAGTATCCCCCAATAATAATGCGGGGATCACACTTTAGCCTGATGTTCTTATCCCTGTCCTGTATTTTACTATTGTGCTATTAAAGGGATAGCAATACTTCATTTTATCTTTATTTTATTTTGTAGGAATTAAAAAAAACACAAGGGGACAATCTTCTTCCTATGAGAACAATGAAAGCACTGCCCCTTTTACCTAGTGTAATCCATCTCTTCTCAGATGTGGAATCCAGTCCATAGACCAGACAGATAACAGCAGGGGACAATCTTCTTCCTATGAGAACAATGAAAGCCCTGTCCCTTTTACCTAGTGTAAATCATCTCTTCTCAGATGTGGAATCCAGTCCATAGACCAGACAGATAACAGAAGGGGACAATCTTCTTCCTATGAGAACAATGAAAGCCCTGCCCCTTTTACCTAGTGTAAATCATCTCTTCTCAGATGTGGAATGCAGTCCATAGACCAGACAAATAACAGCAGGGGACAATCTTCTTCCTATGAGAACAATGAAAGCCCTGCCCCTTTTACCTAGTGTAAGTCATCTCTTCTCAGATGTGGAATCCAGTCCATAGACCAGACAGATAACAGCAGGGGACAATCTTCTTCCTATGAGAACAATGAAAGCCCTGCCCCCCTTTTACCTAGTGTAAGCCATCTCTTCTCAGATGTGGAATTCAGTCCATAGACCAGACAGATAACAGCAGGGGACAATCTTCTTCCTATGAGAACAATGAAAGCCCTGCCCCCCTTTTACCTAGTGTAAGCCATCTCTTCTCAGATGTGGAATCCAGTCCATAGACCAGACAGATAACAGAAGGGGACAATCTTCTTCCTATGAGAACAATGAAAGTCGTGCCCCCCCTTGACAAGTTTTTCAGGTTTTTCCCTTATCTTAATTGAAGATTGTCCCTCTCTGCAGTCTACCTGGGCACCTCCCTTCTGATCTGGCTGAGTAGTGTTACATCAGTAAAAGGGGCGGGAGGGGGATACTTTATCATTGAATTACTCTTGTACTACAACTCTGACAGAATTGAAATAACACTCTCCAAAGTCCAAATACTATGATGATTAATTAGAGCTGCTTTTATTATGAATCATTACTATCCCTTTAATGTTTTTGTAAAGCGCTGTGTACATGGACGGCTCTATATAAAAGAACGCAGGCGCCCTGGCCTCTCCCGCGGGGGGCAGGGGGTCACAGATGGTCACAGAGACACGTGATTCTCCGGAGCCAGACGAGGAATTCTCAGGGTACGTGTCGGGGAGCAGCTGAAGTGCCTGGGGCTGAACGCGCGGCTCACACATGACAGGAACACGAGCAGATGTACAGCCACGACATAGAAGCGAATAATACACACACAAGCACTGCTCGGGGGTCCCAGGGATGGCAGGGGGGCCACATACCAGCAAAAAGAGGAGATAGACAAATGCAATAAAACTGGACGATGACCAAGAAAATAAAAATAGTGTTATAACACTTTCACTGCCAGGACTGTAGCCAATGCATCATACACCACTCTGGCATTCAGATGGTTAAACAATTAACAGGGACTGAAATATCTGCATTGCTTTTAACCCTTTCGGTGCCAGAGGAGTGCCCACTGCAGCGTGAAACAATGCAATGGATTCTGGGGTGCACAGGGTTAAATAAGCTGCACTGTGTCCCAATTTTCCTGCATTTCTAGGTTTCTGATCACAGTGAGAACTTTCGGATGGATTCACTGACAGTCTCAGGCACTGAAATAATTAACCCTTTGTGTGCCAAAGGGGTGTCCAATGCATTGCACAAACCTGTGGCACTCAAATGGTTACAGATGTATTGTTGTTGGGGAAGATGTGAGAACATATGTACAAGACAAAAAATCTTTATTTATTTGGGATGAGAGTTACCAATACAAACATCTCCACGTCAGAGAAAAGTCCCCGAAGTAAGGCATCATGATCGCCTCCAGACATGAAAAGGTTACAGTGAAATGAACCTGTAGGATTTCTCCAGTCTGCCCTACGATGCTGTGGCGCTTCGGACTGCCCCGGGACTAGCTTAGGAACCACACTTTCCTAGGAAGGATATAACAAAAAAGGGAATTTTAATTTTCAAATCTCTATTTCTGGAATTTGTTAGGACAATGTGCTGATATCTGCGATTCTGTTTGTGGGACCTAAAATAACTATTTATGTATTTGTCCCCTTAAAGGGATAGTAATGTTTCATAATAAAAGCAGCTCTCATTAATCATTATAGTGTTTGGACTTTGGAGAGTGTTATTTCAGTTCTGTCAGTTGTGGTAACTAGAAGCCTCCCGGCCCTGGTGAAGAAGCACCATGGGCCCCCCCGGACCACATTTGCCCCCCTCGACTACATTGGCCCTCTCCAAAATGCCCCCATCTCCTACCTCCCTGGAGTGGCAGGAGCCCGGAGAGGTGTGTTGATCTCCCGCGCGGTCCTCTTCAGTAATGCAGAGCGCTGGGAGATGATGTCATCTCCCAGCGCCCTGCATTACTACAGTGTTAGACAGAGATCGCGGGCGCCAGGCAGAGGGGTCGCAGGGGGCTGCCGGGCCCCCTGGAGCAACGGGCCCGGTCGCGGGTGCGACCCCTGCAACCCCTATAGTTACGCCACTGGTGGTACAAGAGCAATTCAATGACAAAGTGTCCCCCTCCCACCCCTTTTACTGATGTAACACTGCTCAGCCAGATCAGAAGGGAGGTGCCCAGGTAGACTGCAGAGAGGGACAATCTTCAATTAAGATAAGGGAAAAACCTGAACAACTTGTCAAGGGGGGCAGGGATTTCATTGTTCTCATAGGAAGAAGATTGTCCCCTGCTGTTATCTGTCTGGTCTGTGGACTGGATTCCACATCTGAGAAGAGATGGCTTACACTAGGTAAAAGGGGCAGGGCTTTCATTGTTCTCATAGGAAGAAGATTGTCCCCTTCTGTTATCTGTCTGGCCTATGGACTGGGTTCCACATCTGAGAAGAGATGGATTACACTAGGTAAAAGGGGCAGGGCTTTCATTGTTCTCATAGGAAGAAGATTGTCCCCTTCTGTTATCTGTCTGGTCTATGGACTGGATTCCACATCTGAGAAGAGATGGCTTACACTAGGTAAAAGGGGCAGGACTTTCATTGTTCTCATAGGAAGAAGATTGTCCCCTTCTGTTATCTGTCTGGTCTATGGACTGGATTCCACATCTGAGAAGAGATGGCTTACACTAGGTAAAAGGGGCAGGGCTTTAATTGTTCTCATAGGAAGAAGATTGTCCCCTTCTGTTATCTGTCTGGTCTATGGACTGGATTCCACATCTGAGAAGAGATGGCTTACGCTAGGTAAAAGGGGGGCAGGGCTTTCATTGTTCTCATAGGAAGAAGATTGTCCCCTGCTGTTATCTGTCTGGTCTATGGACTGGATTCCACATCTGAGAAGAGATGGATTACACTAGGTAAAAGGGGCGGGAGGGGAAACTTTGCTTGTGAATATCTCTCAAACCATAAAGGTTTGAGACATAAGACTTATATCATGCTTCATGTTTTTTTATGCCTACAAAATAAAATACAGTTAAAATGAAGTATTACTATCCCTTTAACTAGGACCTACGCAAATGATACCACAGAGCCTGCCACTGAAATGGACCTACAGAAATGATACCACAGAGCTACCATTGAAATTGACCTACATTAGTAACATGTAACTCTATGGTATGACTAGTGCAGCTTTACTTAAATTGAAAACTCTGCGGTATTAGTAGCGCAGCCCCATTTCAGTTGTAAGCTACATGGTATCACTTGTCTTACTTCACAACATCAATGCCAATTTAGAAATAAACAAAAAGGATGGACTGGGGACAGTGGGCTGGAGCGATATTAGAAACAGGTCACTTTACTGTAGTTGCACCCTAGGCCTCAAGTTGCCAGCCTTCCGCTGACTTTGACAAATGACCTATAGCAGTTACATGACCCGAAGAATTCGTGTTGGGGTGCTCCAAGTCCGAAAAGACTGGGAACCACTGATCTAAGGCATTGGCTTGTGTGTCTAGCACCCAAGGAGTTAATAGCGTTTTCACTCTGTAATTATCACTTTGTAACTTTTGTTAGTTTTGTGTCGTTAGTCGCAGATCCATTACGGTTCAGCGGCTGCAATTTGTTGGTTTTTTTCCTGCAAAAAGTGGCAGTTTAGGGCTTCCTGCTCAGATCAATTACCGCAATTTAAAGTCCAGTTCCTGTTGCTAGGACCGGAGAGATACAAACATATCCTGATGGCAGTGAGGTCACATGGGCTTTAGTGTTAACCCTCTGACTGCGAGAAGGGGGCCGCGCATTGATTCACAGGATTACAGAAAGTTCTGTTCTTCATTGTGACAAAATGGCTGGAGAGAAGAGAATCTATCACTTCAATGTCTCACATAACCCAGGTGCTTGTTCTCATCATACCGGGAACTCGCAGTGTTTCACCCAAATCTCAGGGTGAAAGGCCAAATTCTCAGGGTGAGATAGTGATGTGCTAACTACGATCTCATGTGCACCAAATCACTGATTACTTAGTACTAAAATTGCTGCCATTTCTAGAAGGAATACAGAAGGGAGACGTCCTGATTCTCTTCAGGCAGTAAAATCTCTACGTTACAGCGTGTTAAGTTCCTTCAGGACCAATAAGACCAACTCCTGGTTAGAGCACACAATGATATATCTCATCAGATCTACATTTTGGGGAATTTTAAGGATTAGTTTTGCAGAGATCTCAAGGTAGACTCATTCGGAAACTTCCCAGGTGCTGGCTTTGATATCCTAGGCTTGAAGTGGTTCTGTCACCTTAATTAGCTAATGATAAAGAACTAATAACTGTCTAGATGTTGTGTTAACCATTTGTTTGTAATATAGTTTGTGAGAAATGAACCTTTATTTATTGGCCACTTTATGCTAATTTATACCTCCTATGTGTCCCCTCTTTAGGAGATATTAGGGGTCTGTACATCCCAAGTGTCCCTCTTTAGGTGATATTAGGGGTCTGTTCCTCCCAAGTGTCCCTCTTTAGGTGATATTAGGGGTCCATACCTCCCACGTGTCCCTCTTTAGAAGATATTAGGGGTCTGTACCTCCCATGCATTCATCCTCAGTTAGAAAAGTCCCTCCTTGAGACCCCGATCCCTCTGTCCCTCTTTCCAATGCTGGTGTCCCTGTGTTCAGGAGATCAGACTGTGTGGTGTGTATAGAAGTGTATCACCCTGGTGTCCATGTGTTTAGGAGATCAGACTGTGTGGTGTGTATAGAAGTGTATCACCTTGGTGTCCCTGTGTTTAGGAGATCAGACTGTGTGGTGTGTACAGAAGTGTATCACCCTGGTGTCCATGTGTTTAGGAGATCAGACTGTGTGGTGTGTATAGAAGTGTATCACCCTGGTGTCCCTGTGTTTAGGAGATCAGACTGTGTGGTGTGTATATAAGTGTATCACCCTGGTGTCCCTGTGTTTAGGAGATCAGACTGTGTGGTGTGTATAGAAGTGTATCACCCTGGTGTCCTTGTGTTTAGGAGATCAGACTGTGTGATGTGTATAGAAGTGTATCACCCTGGTGTCCCTGTGTTTAGTAGATCAGACTGTGTGGTGTGTATATAAGTGTATCACCCTGGTGTCCCTGTGTTTAGGAGATCTGACTGTGTGGTGTGTATAGAAGTGTATCACCCTGGTGTCCCTGTGTTTAGGAGATCAAACTGTGTGGTGTGTATATAAGTGTATCACCCTTTTGTCCCTGTATTTAGGAGATCAGACTGTGTGGTGTGTATATAAGTGTATCACCCTGATGTCCCTGTGTGTAGGAGATCAGACTGTGTGGTGTGTATATAAGTGTATCACCCTGATGTCCCTGTGTGTAGGAGATCAGACTGTGTGGTGTGTATATAACTGTATCACCCTGGTGTCCCTGTGTTTAGGAGATCTGACTGTGCGGTGTGTATAGAAGTGTATCACCCTGGTGTCCCTGTGTTTAGGAGATCAGACTGTGTGGTGAGTATATAAGTGTATCACCCTGGTGTCCCTGTGTGTAGGAGATCAGAGTGTGTGGTGTGTATATATGTGTATCACCCTGGTGTCCCTGTGTTTAGGAGAGCAGACTGTTTGGTGTGTATATAAGTGTATCACCTGGTGTCCCTGTGTTTAGCTCAGACTGTGTGGTGTGTATATAGAAGTGTATCACCCCGGTGTCCCTGTGTTTAGGAGATCAGACTGTGTGATGTGTATATATGTGTATCACCCTGGTGTCCCTGTGTTTAGGAGAGCAGACTGTGTAGTGTATAGAAGTGTATCACCCTGGTGTCCCTGTGTTTAGGAGACCAGACTGTGTGGTGTGTATATAAGTGTATCACCCTGGTGTCCCTGTGTTTAGGAGACCAGACTGTGTGGTGTGTATAGAAGTGTATCACCCTGGTGTCCCTGTGTTTAGGAGATCAGACTGTGTGGTGTGTATATAAGTGTATCACCCTGGTGTCCCTGTGTTTAGGGGATCAGACTGTGTGGTGTGTATATAAGTGTATCACCCTGGTGTCCTTGTGTTTAGGAGACCAGACTGTGTGGTGTGTATAAGTGTATCACCCTGGTGTCCCTGTGTTTAGGGGATCAGAGTGTGTGGTGTGTATATAAGTGTATCACATTGCTCCACAGCAATAAAACTTATATTAATGTTTGTGTAAACGTCACTATATCCTATATAATAATTCTCTAGGATGTTTGTCACGATGCAGTCATGTCCGCGTTCGGGCAGTCTCTACTGCGCATGATTGCATCGCGTGAGTGAGACAACTGAAGACTGTATTACATTACCCGGACCTTGGCCTGTATAAACGAGCTTTTACACTAGTAGATATATATAAATTAGTCTGTGTAAATAAAATACGTTGGTGTTGATCTAAATCATGTATTCAGTTACACAAACAGGTGTAAATAGGTCACGAAATAACCTAAATAATATCTAGTACTACATACCTGCACATTGTGTCCAGGGGGGAGGGGGACGGAGGTGGACATGGTACTTTGTTGCTAAATACGAGGACCCCAAAGTTCCAGAGGAGACTTCAGTGGGAGGGGCTTGGGGCCCTGGTGTCTGGAAACAAGCATGTCCCCCTCCATGTGGAAATGATTCATAGGGGCCACAAGGATTTTTGTGCAGAATGATTAGGGGGATTATTAGAAGGAGAGTATATTTATTAGACATTTAATTCACTTTATAAAGATCAGAACAATTCTGGGGCAAACCAACGCCACCATAGGGGGCTGACTGAAACTCTCCCTGAATTATACTGGGCTTTTAACCCCTTGAATGCCATAGAGGTCTTGCAATGTGTTGATGACTTCCCTAGAATTCAAAGTTTTAAAAGGCTGATTTAACATAATGGGAAGTTGGGGGATTTTTACCTCTCCCTTATGGCACAAACGTCCAAAGTGCGGCCCGAGGGCCAAATGCGGCCCAGCTAGCCCCAGGGTGCGGCCCACCTGAGATTTGAAAAAAACAACTATTTTTATACCAAATTATTTAGCGCACAGGATATAGTAGACCAGTAAGCCTTAAGTGACAGTAATGTCTCTAAAATTGCAGCCTGATTCTTCTTTCAGCTTTTTATAACACGTAGCGCTATGTTTAATTACTTACAGTTCTGTAGTTCAAAAGATATTCAAACCAAAAGGATCCCCCTCCCGCCCCTTGCGACCACCTCTTATCAGATCTGGAATCCGGTCGTGGGACGGGACGGATGCAGCGAGGGACAATCTTCATTCAGTAACCATAAGGAGATCCCTTGATGAAGGACGGCAGGATTGTCTTTTAGCTTAGTGAAGATTGTGTCTTGCCGCGCTCCATGCGGACCGGACTGAGAGGCTGAGTGACGCTGAGAAAGGGGAGGGAGGAGGATCTTTTCAGCTTGAATGTCTTTTGAAATACAGAACTGTAAGCAATTAAGCATAGCGCTAGGTGTTCTAAAAAGCTTAAAGAATAATCAGAGCTGCATTTTAACCCCTTAAGGACCCATGACGGTCCTGGCAAGTCATGGTTTGGATGTGCAATAAGAGCCTATGATGTTCCAGGACCGTCATGGTTTCCAGGGCTCCCCAGGCGGCTGCACGCCATTTGGGGAGCCCCGATTCAGATAGGGAAAAAAAATAAAAAATGCTCCGTGGTCTTTAAGTGCCGGCCGCGTCCTTAAGGGGTTAATAGAGACATTACTATACCTTTAACCCCGTGCCTGCCAGTAATGTACTGCTCAGGAGTAGACGTCTGTTATAGATACGTCATTGTCTTCATCAGTAAATAAATCCAGATCAGGAATAGGAGACGCTATAATTCACCATCGTTATCTATAAAATAATCATAATGCAGCCCACCCCCTTGTGGCTTTCCGATCATGTGGGCCTCGCCCTTATTACTTTCAGGTCAAGTGGACCTCGCCCTTATGGCTTTCCAGTCACATGGACCTCGCTCTTATGGCTTTCCGAACACGTGGACCTCGCCCATATGACCTTCCAATCACATGGACCTCGCCCTTATGACTTTCCAATCACATGGACCTCGCTCTTATGGCTTTCCGAACACGTGGACCTCGCCCTTATGACCTTCCAATCACATGGACCTCACCCTTATGACTTTCCAATCACATGGACTCGCCCTTATGGCTTTCCGAACACGTGGACCTCGCCCTTATAACTTTCTAATCACATGGACCTCACCCTTATGGCTTTCCGAACACGTGGACATCGCCCTTATGACTTTCCAATCACATGGACCTCGACCTTATGGCTTTCAGGTCAAGTGGACCTCGCCCTTATAACCTTCCGATCACGTGGACCTCGCCCTTATGGCTTTCCGAACACGTGGACCTCGCCCTTATGGCTTTCCGAACACGTGGACCTCGCCCTTATGACTTTCCGATCACGTAGACCTCTCACTTATGGCTTTCCGATCAAGTGGACCGCACCCTTATGGCTTTCAGGTCAAGTGGACCTCGCCCTTATGACTTTCCGATCACGTGGATTCGCCCTTATGACTTTCCAATCACATGGACCTCGCCCTTGACTTTCCAATCACATGGACCCCGTTCTTATGGCTTTCCAATCATGTGGACCTCACTGTTATGACTTTCCAATCACATGGACCCCGTTCTTATGGCTTTCCAATCATGTGGACCTCGCTCTTATGGCTTTCCAATCACATGGACCTCGTCCTTATGGCTTTCCAATCACATGGACCTCGCCCTTATGGCTTTCCAATCACATGGACCTCGTCCTTATGGCTTTCCAATCACATGGACCTCACCCTTATGACTTTCCAATCACATGGACCTCGTCCTTATGGCTTTCTAATCACATGGACCTCGTCCTTATGGCTTTCCAATCACATGGACCTCGCCCTTATGACTTTCCGAACACGTGGACCTCGCCCTTATGACTTTCCAATTACATGTCCCTCGCCCTTATGACTTTCCAATCACATGGCCCTCGCCCTTATGACTTTCCAATCACATGGACCTCGCTCTTATGACTTTCCAATCACATGGACCTCGCAATTATGGCTTTCCAATCACATGGACCTCGCCCTTATGACTTTCCGAACACGTGGACCTCGCCCTTATGACTTTCCAATTACATGGCCCTCGCCCTTATGACTTTCCAATCACATGGCCCTCGCCCTTATGACTTTCCAATCACATGGACCTCGCTCTTATGACTTTCCAATCACATGGACCTCGCAATTATGACTTTCCAATCACATGGACCTCGCCCTTATGACTTTCCAATCACATGGACCTCGCCCTTATGACTTTCGGATCACGTGGACTCGCCCTTATGACTTTCCAATCACATGGACCTCACCCTTATGGCTTTCCGAACACGTGGACCTCGCTCTTATGGTTTTCGGATCACGTGGACCTCACCCTTATGGCTTTCCGAACACGTGGACCTCGCTCTTATGGCCTTCCAATCACATGGACCTCGCCCTTATGACTTTCGGATCACGTGGACCCTTATGACTTTCCAATCACATGGACCTCGCCCTTATGACTTTCCAATCACATGGACCTCGCTCTTATGACTTTCCAATCACATGGACCCCGTTCTTATGACTTTCCAATCACATGGACCTCGCCCTTATGACTTTCCAATCACATGGACCTCACCCTTATGACTTTCCAATCACATGGACCTCGCTCTTATGACTTTCCAATCACATGGACCTCGCCCTTATGGCTTTCCAATCACATGGACCTCGCTCTTATGGCTTTCCAATCACATGGACCTCGCAATTATGGCTTTCCAATCACATGGACCCCGTTCTTATGGCTTTCCAATCACATGGACCTCGCCCTTATGACTTTCCGAACACGTGGACCTCGCCCTTATGGCTTTCCAATCACATGGACCTCGCAATTATGGCTTTCCAATCACATGGACCTCGCAATTATGGCTTTCCAATCACATGGACCTCGCCCTTATGGCTTTCCAATCACATGGACCTCGCCCTTATGGCTTTCCAATCACATGGACCTCGCTCTTATGGCTTTCCAATCATGTGGACCTCGCCCTTATGTCTTTCCAATCACATGGACCTCGCCCTTATGGCTTTCCAATCATGTGGACCTCGCTCTTATGGCTTTCCAATCACATGGACCTCGCCCTTATGGCTTTCCAATCACATGGACCTCGCCCTTATGGCTTTCCAATCACGTGGATTCGCCCTTATGGCTTTCCAATCACATGGACCTCGCTCTTATGGCTTTCCAATCACATGGACCTCGCCCTTATGGCTTTCCAATCATGTGGACCTCGCCCTTATGGCTTTCCAATCACATGGACCTCGCCCTTATGACTTTCCGAACACGTGGACCTCGTCCTTATGGCTTTCCAATCACATGGACCTCGCAATTATGGCTTTCCAATCACATGGACCTCGCAATTATGGCTTTCCAATCACATGGACCTCGCCCTTATGACTTTCCAATCACATGGACCTCGCCCTTATGGCTTTCCAATCATGTGGACCTCGTCCTTATGACTTTCCAATCATGTGAACCTCGCCCTTATGGCCTTCCAATCACATGGACCTCACCCTTATGACTTTCCATAAAGTAAAACAGAGTTCACTGAGTGTGTGGATCCTTTTATTATAAGTATCTGAAAATGTACAAATATGTCACCAAAGTGATTTCTGGTTTTTCCATTTTATATCTATATCTATGTATTATATATTTGTATATATTATATATCTATATATATTATATATCTATGTATTATATATCTATATATTATATATCTATATATATTATATATCTATGTATGTTTATGTATCTTTGGGGAAGGAAATCAATCCCAATATTACTCAGCAATACAGTAACAGCTCCTATGGAAACAAAAGGGTTAATATATCTAAACGCAGTCACAGGGGGGCGGAAGGTGTATTAAGTACAAATTAAACTGGAAATGAAATACCTGACACACGGTAGAGGTTGTTAACAAGATTGGTTGGGGGGGGGTTAAAGAGATTTGGTTATTTTTCTCTCTAGAAATCAGGTGGTTAAAACACCATTTTGGTATTTTTTGTGCTTGTATGTTAAAGGTCAAGAGAGTTTTCTGTACCAGGAAAACAGTGAGTGGGCCTGGGGTGTGGTCATGTGAGAACTGGGGGTGCGGTTATGGGTGGAGCTAAGTGAGCCTTGGGTGCCTTATGTAGAAGAGGCTGGGATGTAAATCTGTTCTCGACTTCCCCACCAAATACAAATTCCCATTGAATTAAATGGGAGATTAACCCCTGAATGTTGGAGACCTTTGTCGCATTCACAGGTTAAAAGCCCTTTTTAAATCAGCTGAAAATGGTAATATTCTCCCTATGAGGCAAGGGAGAAGCAATGCAGTACACACTCGTCTGATACTGAAGGAGTTAAAGTCTCCTTAAACATAACACAGACTACCTTCAGTAGGAAGTTTTTGCATTTACTAATTGAGGAGCAACACATCTCTGAAGTAACGTATGAATTTTTAGTGAACAGTAAATTGCTGCGCACCCCACCCTAACCTATGTTCCTGCTCAATCTGTTACACTGGGAGGAGAAGAGAAGTAGGGCGCGATGTCACCAGCAATGAGACGTTTTCATTTCCAGCCCTGATTCCGTGTGATGTAGAAATGGGGAAGCGGTGAGGGGAGGAGGAGACGTACAATACCCTGGAGATTTTTTCTGAATTCTCCTCCTGCCTAGTGCGTCTGATCTCCGCCACATCAAGGAGCAAAGGCTTGTTAATATTTCACAAATTTAGGAAATCATAAACCAAGACGGCACTAGAGATTTTTGGTTGAGGTTGAGGGGTTCTGTCTGGCCCCGGATTAAAGCCAAAACTATTAAGATCGCTGAGCGTTTCATTATGATCCTGAAAACTAGATTTTCTTTGATGCAAAAGTGGGCTGATTAAAAGGGAATTATACCCTTGGATAAAGTGTCGCCTAACCCCTTGAGGAATACAGGCGTTGTATTGTGTTGCTTTGCAATGCGTTAAACACGTGATAAAGGAGTTAAAGCGTAACTATCAATGAAAATAAAATGTCCCCCAAATCATTTTGCATTTAGAGATGCACATATCAATAATAGTATTACCCTGAATTAGTCCGGCGTTACTGATACATCCAACTCATTCCCAGACGGACAGACAGGCATCAGCGCTGACATCTTGCTAAACAGACATCTGTGTGCCTGCACTGTACACTCTCTAGGAGGCGCTGCATTGCACCATAAGGTACAGGAAGGGTCTGACAATGCATGGGCACAGATGCCTCTACAGCAAGCTGCCTATTGTCTGGAAACGAGCTGAATTTATCAATAACGCCGGACTTACTCATGGGAATACTAGTATGGATATTGTGATGGTGCCAGCGGACACCCAGCCTTGGTGTCCCCGTCAATGGTCACTTCTTCCGCTACGAGCCAGATGGACATCCAACAGCATACCGCAATATACCCCAAACTAGGAAAAATTTGTGTCAGGGTAACCAGGATCACACTCTGAATACAGAAAGCTTACCCCACCAGACAACACCAGTGTCGGTAAGACAAGAACTGACTTTTTTGGAACAAACCACACATATTTATACTCAAACCTTACATTGAAATATATGGACCAAGCAGATACAATAGGGACATAACTCAGTCACCATACAGTAGACAAAAGGTCAACGACAAATGGTTTAACAAAAACAATGACTCAGACATGATTACATTTCACACACAAAAGGTTTGCTGAACTCAGACAATGGACACAAAGACTTGAGGGTCCTGAATGAATTAACACACAGCAGGGGGTCTCAGTACAGTTCACAACACACTGGCTTGAGGGGCTACAATACACATTGGAGGTAACTTTGGTTAAACTCAAATAATTAACCCTTACTGTCCACTGCCTTGGAAGCAAGCCAGCAGTCCATGGTTGTCAGTCTCTTTGGACACAGAAATGTCCACAGTCTCTGTGGTTCTTGGGATAACAGCTCCTTGTTTAAGAGAGGCCAGGGCCAGGGCTAGGTCCACAGTCTGTGGGGAGGAGGCTGGCCCTCAGGCCCCTCCAGGGGCCCAGTGGCTCCTGTGACAGATATGCATACCTGGGAACTCTCAGGGTTTGACCCAAATCTCAGGGTCTCGGGGTGAAGGGCCAAATTCTCAGGGAGAGAGAGGTTTGTGTCACCTACTATATGAATTTCCCCAATTAAATGTTTCCTTAGCCTCTAAACTGGTGCCATCAGTACCAGAAAGACAGTGGAGATGTCCTGCTTGTCTTGTCTGTGTTCAGGCAGTGAGTTATCCAGACTGTAACATGTTAAAGGTCCCTCACACACAGACCGGAGCACCTCTGTGTTAAAGCAAGCAGGCACATATCACATAAAATCTACATTATGGGGAGCTTTAAGGGTTAATATTTCAAAGGTCTCAGGGTCAGCTGATCTTGAAAGTTCCCAGGTATGCAGATATGCATATTGCTGTGTGAATAATGATTTGGGGGGGGGGGCACTTTATTTTCAGTGATATTTCCACTTTAATGTGGATCTGCCGCTCTTGATAAGTTTAGTTCATGTGAAATAGTATCACTGTTGTACTGTTTGTTGTTATAGCCGTGTGTTTGTAATAAACTTGGTTTGTTAGAAAGAAACCTTTGTCGGGACACAACCTGGCACTTTATGCTAATTAGTTTATGTGCCAGGCCAATGTCGTGACACACAATGCTATGAATGGATCTAGGCAGATTCCATGCACTGGGGGTCATTTCTAACAGCACAGCGAGGGGCACGTTTGGCCTGGATGGGTCATTTATTTACAGTTATTATACAGCTTTGCACTGCTCAGCCTGTGGCACTGAAAGTGTTAAAACATCTCTAATTCTGATAAACGAAGCAGAAACGCCGCTGTATTGTCCAGATGTTCGAGGCCGGAGATTGTGGGGCGCGCAGTGAATTCCAGTGAATCAAAAACGTCAAATAGAATTAGGTGGAAAAAAACAAGTTTAGTATCAGAGAAAATGAAATTGTTTCTCGTTCTATTCCTGAACGTACATCGCTGTATAGAAATCATGTTATGTGCAGGTCACTGACCCAGAGAGCTTACAATCAAATGTAGGTATGTGAACAGAAGGGTGATTAAAAAGGTTATATGGACAAGAGAAAAGTGGGGTACAAATAAAACTTCCCCAAATTCCCTTTAATTTAAATGGGACTTAAGTCCTTAAATGCTAGTGAGGTATCTAACATAGTGCTCTGCAATGCACTGGGACTTCTCTTGTGTTCGAAGGGTTAAAAGCCTCATTTCCTATGGCGCAGTCGATTGGCTCCTGTTCTGAATAAATCTGGCTCTGTGTGATTATTATTTTGTATTTATTTGCCAGATTCGTCTGTCGCTTAAAGGGACAGTAACGTCCCATAAAAAAAGCTTAGAGTTTTGTAGAGGTTAAAAGAATAAACGATAAGACACACATCCTATCTCTCATCCTATCTCTAAGACCGCTATGGTTTGAGAGATATTCGCAATCAAAGTTCCCCCTCCCTCCTCTTCTCCTGATGTCGGCTGTAAAGATGACAGAAGGAGATCTGCGTTGGCTGACAAGAGGAGGCTCTTCAGCAATAGCGCTATTTAACCCCTTAATGACCGGGGTATCAGCGCCGCGACGCCACTCAACGTCCGCGGAGCTTTTTTTTTGTTTGTTTGTTTTTTGTTTTCCGGTTCTGGACTCCCCGAATGGCGTGCAGCCGCGAACTCCATGACAGTCATAGTACGTCATGGGTCGTTCAGTCAGATCGACCCTTGACGTACTATGACCGTCAAGGGTTGTTAAGGGGTTAAAAATAAATACTTCTTTGGAAAGGTCTAAAAAGTGTGCTAGCAAACCAGGCACTTTGTAGACCGTTCCAATGAAGTATTTCTTTTTAAATTGCATTATTGTGGCTCTGCTGAAGAGCCTCCATGTGTTGGCCGAGGCGGATCTCCTGCTTTCAGCTCACAGGGGAGGGAGTGTTATAGAGAAGAGGGAACAGCCCAGCCTTACACATTCTCTGTAACACTGCGCCAGGGCCGGATTTGCCTTTAGGCAAAGTAGGCACCTGCCTACAGGCACACGCCAACAAGGGGCGTCTGCCATTTGGAATTTTTTTTTAAAATATTCTTTAAAAATTAAAAAAAATAAAAAAACTAGCCACCTCGCAGGCTGCTCCGGCGGCACCCACTCACATTGCCCCCCCAGTCTTGTACCTGATGGAGCTCCCTCGTCGCCTCTTTAGGAATGCAGAGCGCTGGGATATGACAATCTCTCAGCATTCTGCATTCCTGAACAGGAGACCGCGCGGGAGTTCCATCAGGTACAAGACTGTGCCAAAGGAGGCACATACAGATCTCCTACCAGGGAGGTAGGAAATGGACAACGGGGGGAGGCAATGTGAGGGCAATGTGGAGCTAATGGGGGGTAAGTTGGAGCCGATGGAGGGCAATGTCGAGATGGTGGGGGCAAGTTGGAGCTGATGGGGGGCAATGTGAGGGCAATGTGGAGCTGATGGGGGGCAGTGTGAAGGCAGTATGGTATATGGAGTTGATGGGGAAATATGGATCTGATGGGGGGCAATGTGAGGGCAACGTGGAGATTAGGAGCATTGTGGAAGTATCCAGTGCAGATGGCCCCCGGGGGGGGGGGGGCGCTTCAAATTTCTGTGCCTACAGGCTCCTGAGATGTAAATCCAGCCCTGTGTGCATGTGTGTGTATCTGTACGGGATGTGTATATGTGT
Source organism: Rhinophrynus dorsalis (assembly GCA_037306005.1). Lineage (NCBI taxonomy): Eukaryota > Metazoa > Chordata > Amphibia > Anura > Rhinophrynidae > Rhinophrynus > Rhinophrynus dorsalis. Next base: position 2,439,566 of record CM074727.1, on the reverse strand, counting down.
TTCTCTATGGGATGTGTGTGTGTCTCACTATGGGATGTGTGTGTCTCACTATGGGATGTGTGTGTGTCTCGCTATGGGATGTGTATGTGTGTGTCTCACTATGGGATGTGTGTCTGTGTGTGTCTCACTATGGGATGTGTGTGTGTGTCTCACTATGGGATGTGTGTGTGTCTCGCTATGGGATGTGTATGTGTGTGTCTCACTATGGGATGTGTGTCTGTGTGTGTCTCACTATGGGATGTGTGTGTGTGTCTCACTATGGGATGTGTGTGTGTCTCGCTATGGGATGTGTATGTGTGTGTCTCACTATGGGATGTGTGTCTGTGTGTGTCTCACTATGGGATGTGTGTCTGTGTGTGTCTCACTATAGGTGTATGTGTGTCTCACTATGGGGACACTATGGGATGTGTGTGTGTGTCACTATGGGATGTGTGTGTGTGTGTGTCTCAGTATGGGATGTGTGTGTGTCAGTATGGGATGTGTGTGTCACTATGAGGACACTATGTCAGTTCTAGTCAGCTGGGGGGGGCGGAAGCTAAAACAGAACGTGATCACATGCATTTTACTGAACTTTCATAAACAAAAACAGACGGGCAACGCGTTTCCACACTGCTAGTTATAATATATATATGTATAAATATAAATATTATGAGATGTTACTTCTCCTTTAAATCAATGGGAGACAGAGAAATGTATTTTCCCCCTTTTTATATTCACGTTACAACAGAAGGACAAAAACACAAACAGCCTCCCCGTATCTCACTGCACAGGAATGAGCCGCCGTGTTTTATCCGCAGGTGCACATTGTCAGCAAACAGCGAGGGGACTGGCGGAAATATCAGATTTTTATTTTAATTGGAGAAATTAGATGAAGGAAAAACTGTTATGTGAATTCTCTTGTGTAAAGATCAAAGATAAAAAATAAACAAGTTCAGTAGCTTTTGTGTCACCAGTTTGAACACAGACGCGTCTTCTTCCAAAACTAGATGGATAAGAGACGCAGCGGCCCAATCCGACTGTAAAGGAACCCTAATGAGGGATGGTCACCCAAAGATAAGTTTAATTACTGTTAAGGAGAAGTAAAACAGCCTATGTGATGAACTAACCATTTTTCTGTAATAGATATAGTTTCTAAGAAATTAAGTTTTATGCGTTGATGACAGAGTCTGGCACTTTAAGTTAATTAGAGGGTAATGTAAGAAAAGTTAAACGATTTTCCTGAGTGCAAGTTTGAATCCAGGAAGCCGTATACAGAAAGCTTCTTCAATTGCGCATAAAGAATTGCTTTTACGACAACACTTCACAGACGTATAAAATCACGCGCAACAGAACTTCCTGCAGTATGTTCATTCGCTATTCCACTCAAACAGATAATCCTGACCACGCCCACAAGACCACACCCACAAAAAATATGCTGAGCTGTTCGCTAATTTAGATTTTTTGTATGCGCAATTCAATAACATAATGAGCAGATGTATTCATTACTGATTTTCACACTTCAAATAATGATTGCGCATGTTTTGTGCATTGCGCCCTCAGTCTCTGTGCTGAGCCAATATCACCTCACACTGCGCTATGAATCCAGGTAGAACACACTGCGGAATACCACTACCCCCCCCCAAACATTTCACATAACCAAAACGCTTATTTTAGGTGGATGTTTTGGGGGGAGGGGTGATTGGGGGGCGGGCAGGCGTGTGAAACTCAAATACAGACAAAGGCCACATACTCCACACTTCCCTACAAGGAGGGACGCAATATTGGCCACTGGGGTCCACCCTTGTATGTGTGTATACATATATATAAGAAGACTTTATGCCTGCCAAAACACAGGCAGGGGAGGCAGAAAGGAGGCGTTACTGCTCCCACTGGGTGATTCAATGGGGGCGTGATTTTCACACCAGTTGCAGTGGCCGAAGGCCACTGCTATTGGTGTGAAAATCATGCAGAAAGTTGGCCCGCCCCCACTATGCAGCCCGCCCACCACTATCAAAGTCAGAAAAAAACAAAATGGATGCCACTTGCTCCTACACCACAGAAAAACACACATGCCCCACTCACACAGCACCAAACAGATACACATGCCCCACTCACACAGCACCAAACACACACACACACATGCCCCACTCACACAGCACCAAACACACACACACATGCTCCAACAGCACCACACACACACACGCCCCACTCACACACACAGAGCACCAAACACACACACACACACATGCCCCACTCACACAGCACCAAAAACACACACACATGACCCCCACACACACACACACACACACACAGAGCACCAAACACACACACACAGCCAGAAAGAAATATGTCTGACACACACACAGTCACTCACCCTGACTCACAGTGGCCTCAGCAGAACCTGTAGTACAGCCACTGAAGGGTGCTGCAGCTCCAGGGGAACAAAATGGCACTCAAAGGGTTAAGGTAGGCCCTCATTGCTGAATTATTTTTTGACTGTCATCATTTACCATGCAAGACACAGGACAGGCAGCCATCAGATTCACACTTAACCCACTGACTGCCACAGGGTTGTGTATCAAGTTTTACCCCTCAGGGAGTGTGTTCAAACCCCTCACACTGTAAACTTGCATTCCCCTCCCACTTCTCCTCCTTCCCCAGCCTAGTACTAACACTTTTTCCACATTCATGTTAAGCCCCGCCCCTACTCACGGTTAAGCCCCACCCACTTTTAACCCAAATTGCCTCATTGGCCTCTCCACATCATCACCACATGACTCCCTTCCAGAGACTCCACAAATTAAAGTTCCCAGGTATGAATACACTTCCCACTGCTATTTAACTTTGACATGCCTCTCTATACATTAACCATTTGAGTGTCAGAGGGGTGCACAACTCATGCGTGCATGTGTTTCTGCGCATATATGTTGTGTGTGCGTGTGTGTGTACATCTCTGTTACGTATGTGTGTCCATGCGTGCATCTCCAGTGTGTCTGTGTGTGTGCATGTCTTTTGCATGTTTCTGCCGCTCACTGTGTGTATGTGTCTGCCTGTGTGTTGCATATGTCTGTGTTTATCAGTGTGTCTACATTTCACACACGTGCACCCAATGGTCATAACATGACGGCCAACGCCGTCCCACATTGCTAGTGTATATATATATATATATATATATATATATATATATGTGTGTGTGTGTGTGTGCGTATATGTGTGTGTACATGTGTATACACGTGTGTGTATGTGTAGGTGTGTGTGTATGTGTATATGTGTGTGTGTGTGTATACCCTCTCACATATATTATATAAAAAATGTAGGAAAGTTGGGAATTATGACACACTGCCTGACACCCCATCCTTGGTCCACTGGTACCACAGATCCACAGAACCACCCACACACTGTCTGCTCAGTCGGTCTTACTGCATACCTCCCAACATTTCAAATTGCCAAAGAGGGACACTTGTGTTTTAGGGGGTGTTGCTGGGGGCGTGGCTGGTGGGCGGGGCATTACCAGGAATTTATAGGCTATTTCACGACCTATTGACACCTCCATGTGTAACCTAATACATGATTTAGAACAAGACTAAAGTGTTTTATTTACATAGACTATTGTATAACCACATATACTGATGTTTACACAAACAGTAATGTGAGTTTTATTGCTGTGGAGCAATATGATACTCTTATATACACACTGCACAGTCTGATCTCCTAAAAAGAGGGACATCAGGGTGGGAAAGAGGGACAGAGGGATTTGGGTCTAAAAGAGGGACTGTCCTCCTAAAGAGGGACACTTGGGAGGTATGTTACTGGGGCACACAGGTGAAACAATTAACGCTTGGAGTGCCATGAAAGTGTCCACAACTCTCTGGCATTTGGCTGGTTAAAGTGCTCTAAATGTGACATTAACCCATTGAGTGCCAGAGGGGTATGAAGCGCATTGCTTGGCAATGCATTGCGTACCCCTCTGGCACTCAAAGGGTTAAACCCTTTGATGCTGGGCAGTTAATATTTCTTGCTATGGAGGGTCACACGCCGCTTGGCCGCAGACTGTGCATATTTGGCCCGTGGGCCACGTGTTTCCCATGACTACTTTAAAGGATATTGTGCTGAAGGTATCAGATAATCAAACAAAGAAATAAATAATGCAGGTTTGTTCTGTAATAGGTGTGGAATAAAGCTTCTCCCATCAGTAGGCAAACCCTTGTTTTATCCAGAAGAGGAAGCCCTAAAATACTCATTTTCATTAAAGGGTTTACTGCCTCTAACTCTTTGAGTGCCAGAAGCATAAACAACACTCTGCATTGCAATGCGTTACATACTACCCTGGTTCTCAAAGGGTTAAGTTCTGTCCAGTTATGGAACCTTTCCATTTAGGTCTGTGAATTGTAGAAAGATTTTTATTAGATTTAATCACTATAGCACTGCTGCAGCCAGTCTCTGAAGGGTTAAGATGTGAAAGGCCTGATTTGCTGCACCTCCAGGGTATCCTGAAATGTTAAGACTTATTTCCCAAATCCGCGGCAGCTCGGAGAGAGAACCGCGCTGAGGACAGGAGAGGATAAAACGAGCTGACAGTTCAGGGCTGTGATGTCTCCTCAGCTCTGACTACACGACAACGTTACAGCCTCTCAGCACAGAGCGGACACAGTGTATCCTTAAAGGTGCACAGTGCACAAACAGAAAACGCTTTTATACACCATGTACAGTGTGTTCCTGCAGGGGCAGATGTGTGTATAAAAGTGATTTAATAAAGGATGGATCAGAAGAGGGGGAATCTAGGACTAGGGGATGTGAACTGTAATAGGAAGATGGAAAATACAAGTTTAGCTGTCTATACACACAATGATTGTCTAATTAAGACCCTGCAGTATGGGGGAATATGACCAGATTGGCCAATTATCTCCCTTATTTGGCCAATCAGATTGGGCTGAACAAACTGGTCATAGGTATATATGTGTGTGTGTAGGTGTATGTGTGTGTCTGTGTATATGTTTGTGTATATATGTGTGTGTTTGTGTATATATGTGTGTGTATATATGTGTGTATATATATGTGTGTATATATATGTGTGTGTATATATGTGTCAATGCCTGAACAACGATTGGTGCCCAGATGCAGGAACCCTTGGTATCGGATGGTGCTGGACAAAGGGGACAAGAGAATTAGCGTAGTCGCGGTCACAAAGCCAAAGGTCAGGAGCGGAGAAGACGGGATAGTCGCGGTCACGGTAGTCAATGGTTGGGAGAGGAGAAAGCAGAGTGGTCGAGATCACGGTAGCCAATGGTCAGGAACGGAGAAATCAGAATAGTAGGGGTCACAAGCCTAGGTCAGTAGCACAGAAACTGCAGTAGAATGTGGCTGAAGGGTATGGGACTATTACAAGCAAGCCCTGAGTGAAGGGACGCCCAGGGGTTATGTAGAGGTGCTGTGGTTAGCCTACCTGTCCTCTGATTGGTCCCCACAGATAGGTCCCGCCCCCTCCACACGTACAGTGTGCATAGCGCGCCCATGCAGCGGCGCGCCCCCAGCCATGTCCTCCCCCGGCCTGAACCGCTAACACACGCGCTGGAGCCACTAAGCATACCCAGGCATGGTGCACAACCGGACCGGAGGGGAACACCGCCAGAATGCCGCACACACCGCCAGGACAGGGGGTAAGCGCCTGACAATATGTATATATGTATGTGTGTGTGGGTTTGTGTATGTGGCTTTAACAGACTGAACACTCAGCTGCGAGTGTGCTCAAACACACACACATACACACATACATATACACACATGCACACCCACAAATACGCACATATCTATACACATACATATACACACATACACACCCACGCATACGTATATACACATATCTATACACATACATATACACACATGCACACCCACAAATACGCACATATCTATACACATACATATACACACATGCACACCCACACATACATATACACACATATCTATACACATACATATACACACATGCACACCCACACATACATATACACACATATCTATACACATACATATACACACATGCACACCCACAAATACGCACATATCTATACACATACATATACACACATGCACACCCACACATACATATACACACATATCTATACACATACATATACACACATGCACACCCACACATACATATACACACATATCTATACACATACATATACACACATGCACACCCACAAATACGCACATATCTATACACATACATATACACACATGCACACCCACACATACATATACACACATATCTATACACATACATATACACACACATGCACACCCACACATACATATACACACACATGCACACCCACACATACATATACACACATGCACACACTGGTGGAACTACAATGTAAGAAGAATAAACATCTGCTAGGGCCCCCACTTGGTCCGTAGTCATCACCACATGTAAACAAAAACAGATGGCAATGTCTTATCCTAAATATCGACATTGGAGTAAAGGGGGACCCCATGTGAATATTTTGCTTAAGCCCCCAAAAACCTAGAGCCGCCCCTACACACACACACACATATTTACACACACACGCGATCCAACTGATGAGAGATCTGACTGCTGGGATATGGTGTGTGTGTGCGTGTGTGTGTATATGTTTGTGTGTGTGTGCATGTGTGTAGTAGGCACCTAAAATAAGATAAAATTACTTTACTGAAAGTGCGATAGATACATGGAAAAGCCTCCCAGTGGAAGTGGTACGGGCTGAAACAGAAAAGAAATGTAAGAACGAGTGGGATTCATACACAGGGCTATTGTCAAGACTGGAAAGTGTAATATCTCAGTACACGATCCAGTAAAATCCCAGTACACTGATCCAGTAAAATCCCAGTACACCGATCCAATAAAATCTCAGTACACTGATCCAATAAAATCTCAGTACACCGATCCAGTAAAATCCCAGTACACCGATCCAATAAAATCTCAGTACACTGATCCAGTAAAATCTCAGTACACTGATCCAGTAAAATCTCAGTACACTGATCCAGTAAAATCCCAGTACACCGATCCAGTAAAATCCCAGTACACCGATCCAGTAAAATCCCAGTACAGTAAAATCCCAGTACACCGATCCAATAAAATCCCAGTACACTGATACAGTAAAATCTCAGTACACCGATCCAGTAAAATCCCAGTACACCGATCCAGTAAAATCCCAGTACACCGATCCAATAAAATCCCAGTACACCGATCCAGTAAAATCTCAGTACACCGATCTAATAAAATCCCAGTACACCGATCCAGTAAAATCTCAGTACAGTAAAATCCCAGTACACCGATCCAGTAAAATCCCAGTACACCGATCCAATAAAATCTCAGTACACCGATCCAGTAAAATCTCAGTACACCGATCCAGTAAAATCTCAGTACACCGATCCAATAAAATCTCAGTACACCGATCCGGTAAAATCTCAGTACACCGATCCAGTAAAATCTCAGTACACCGATCCAATAAAATCTCAGTACACCGATCCAGTAAAATCTCAGTACACCGATCCAATAAAATCTCAGTACACCGATCCAATAAAATCTCAGTACACCGATCCGGTAAAATCTCAGTACACCGATCCAGTAAAATCTCAGTACACCGATCCAATAAAACCTCAGTACACCGATCAATAAAACCTCAGTACACCGATCCGGTAAAATCCCAGTACACCGATCCGGTAAAATCTCAGTACACTGATCCAGTAAAATCCCAGTACACCGATCCAATAAAATCTCAGTACACGATCCAGTAAAATCCCAGTACACCGATCCAATAAAATCCCAGTACACCGATCCAGTAAAATCCCAGTACACCGATCCAGTAAAATCCCAGTACACCGATCCAGTAAAATCTCAGTACACCGATCCAGTAAAATCCCAGTACACCGATCCAGTAAAATCTCAGTACACGATCCAGTAAAATCCCAGTACACCGATCCAGTAAAATCTCAGTACACCGATCCAATAAAATCTCAGTACACCGATCCAGTAAAATCTCAGTACACCGATCCAATAAAATCTCAGTACACCGATCCAGTAAAATCTCAGTACACCGATCCAGTAAAATCTCAGTACACCGATCCAGTAAAATCTCAGTACACCGATCCGGTAAAATCTCAGTACACCGATCCAATAAAATCTCAGTACACCGATCCAGTAAAATCTCAGTACACCGATCCAGTAAAATCTCAGTACACCGATCCAGTAAAATATCAGTACACCGATCCAGTAAAATCCCAGTACACCGATCCAGTAAAATCCCAGTACACCGATCCAATAAAATCCCAGTACACCGATCCAGTAAAATCCCAGTACACCGATCCAATAAAATCTCAGTACACCGATCCAGTAAAATCTCAGTACACCGATCCAGTAAAATCCCAGTACACCGATCCAGTAAAATATCAGTACACCGATCCAGTAAAATCCCAGTACACCGATCCAGTAAAATCCCAGTACACCGATCCAATAAAATCCCAGTACACCGATCCAGTAAAATCCCAGTACACCGATCCAATAAAATCTCAGTACACCGATCCAGTAAAATATCAGTACACCGATCCAGTAAAATCCCAGTACACCGATCCAGTAAAATCCCAGTACACCGATCTAATAAAATCCCAGTACACCGATCCAGTAAAATCCCAGTACACCGATCTAATAAAATCCCAGTACACCGATCCAGTAAAATCCCAGTACACCGATCTAATAAAATCCCAGTACACCGATCCAGTAAAATCCCAGTACACCGATCCAATAAAATCCCAGTACACCGATCCAGTAATATCCCAGTACACCGATCCAATAAAATCCCAGTACACCGATCCAGTAAAATCCCAGTACACCGATCTAATAAAATCTCAGTACACCGATCCAGTAAAATCTCAGTACACCGATCCAGTAAAATCTCAGTACAGTAAAATCCCAGTACACAGATCCAGTAAAATCTCAGTACAATAAAATCTCAGTAGAGTAACATCTCAGTACACTGATCCAGTAAAATCTCAGTACACCGATCCAGTAAAATCTCAGTACACCGATCCTCAGTACACCGATCCAGTAAAATCCCAGTACACCGATCTAATAAAATCCCAGTACACCGATCCAGTAAAATTCCAGTACACCGATCTAATAAAATCCCAGTACACCGATCCAGTAAAATCCCAGTACACCGATCTAATAAAATCCCAGTACACCGATCCAGTAAAATCCCAGTACACCGATCTAATAAAATCCCAGTACACCGATCTAATAAAATCCCAGTACACCGATCCAGTAAAATCCCAGTACACCGATCTAATAAAATCTCAGTACACCGATCCAGTAAAATCCCAGTACACCGATCCAATAAAATCCCAGTACACCGATCCAGTAATATCCCAGTACACCGATCTAATAAAATCCCAGTACACCGATCCAGTAAAATCCCAGTACACCGATCTAATAAAATCTCAGTACACCGATCCAGTAAAATCTCAGTACACCGATCCAGTAAAATCTCAGTACAGTAAAATCCTAGTACACCGATCCAGTAAAATCTCAGTACAATAAAATCTCAGTAGAGTAACATCTCAGTACACTGATCCAGTAAAATCTCAGTACACCGATCCAGTAAAATCTCAGTACAATAAAATCTCAGTAGAGTAACATCTCAGTACACTGATCCAGTAAAATCTCAGTACACTGATCCAGTAAAATCTCAGTACACCGATCCTCAGTACACCGATCCAGTAAAATCTCAGTACACCGATCCTCAGTACACCGATCCAGTAAAATCTCAGTACACTGATCCAGTAAAATCTCAGTACACCGATCCAGTAAAATCTCAGTACACTGATCCAGTAAAATCTCAGTACACCGATCCAGTAAAATCTCAGTACACCGATCCAGTAAAATCCCAGTACACCGATCCAGTAAAATCCCAGTACACTGATCCAGTAAAATCTCAGTACACCGATCCTCAGTACACCGATCCAGTAAAATCTCAGTACACTGATCCAGTAAAATCTCAGTACACCGATCCAGTAAAATCTCAGTACACCGATCCTCAGTACACCGATCCAGTAAAATCTCAGTACACTGATCCAGTAAAATCTCAGTACACCGATCCAGTAAAATCTCAGTACCTAGATACTTAAAATGTTCAATCCGTCCTTTAATGCATAAAACATTTACATGAATGTACTGTTTCAGCCCCTACCACTTCTGCTATGAGGCTTATCCATGTACCTATCACACATTCTGTAGTAGTATTTCATACTTTAGTTACCCACACACACACACATTTGGGTTGGATGTTCGGTTTATGGGGGAAGACATGACAATTGCTGTCACTTTTCTTCCACACTGAAACAGACATAATGCATGCACCTACTTAACACTTTAAAGACCAGTGGAGGTGTGCAGATTTGAAAAATGCATTAAAAACTGCCTGTGTGTTATGTTACCCAAAAGTCCAGCAGATGTCTAGTTTAGGAGATTTTCACACTTATTTCTGGGCAAAGTGAAAGTGACCATTTCCTGGTACTGCACAGAGATTCATTATCATATGAATCATCACTGAAAAACTTTCACTAGCATAGGAAACATTACTGAAACCTTCATTAGAATATGACACGTCACTGCCTTCAGTTTATTAACCCCTTAAGGAGCAGGGGTCCAGAGAAGTTACCTTCCCTTAAGGACCGCTTTGATCCTTGCCGACGCGCTGGTACACATGACCTGTTACGCGTACCGGCGCGCCGCTTTTAGGCCTAAGATAGAGTGATCAATTTTAGGCCCCGTTTTTACTTACAGCATTCCCGGTAGAGCGCTGTAAGTAAAAAGTACGTGATGTGCTATGACCGTCACTGGTCCTTAAGGGTATAAGGACCGTGACGGTCATAGCACGTCACATAGTCCTTAAGGGGTTAAATAAAGCCTACTGAACACTCAGTGATACACAGGGCCGGATTTCCAAACAGGCAGACTAGGCACCAGCCTAGTCTCCAAAAAAGGGGGGTCTCAGCTGTGCTGGCCACACCCACATTCTGAATTGTGGGTGGGGCCAGAGCAGTCTCTGTATCCATTCAGTAGCTTATTCATCCCTTTATAGGCTATTATTTAACCCCTTGGATGCTAGTGAGATCTCTGCAATGCGTTGGAGATCTCTCTGGCAACCAAGGGGTTAAAACTTTTATGTCCTTGCCTGTTGTAGGCCAAAGGTATATTCCGTGCCAGGAAACTGCGAATGAGACTGGTGGCGTGGACGTGTGAGGAGTGGGGTGTAGACATGGGCACAGCCAAGGGTGTCCAGAGTGCCTTTCCTAGGGGAGCCTGGAACGTTAACTATCCCTGCAATAGGACAGCTTTCCTCCAGTCTATTAAATACAGCACACAGAACACTCACTGTTGTAGTGATACAATGTAACACTATCCCCGCCATAGGACAGCTTTCCTCCAGTCTATTAAATACAGCATACAGAACACTCACTGTTGTAGTGATACAATGTAACACTATCCCTGCAATAGGACAACCTTCCTCCAGTCTATTAAATACAGCATACAGAACACTCACTGTTGTACTGATACAATGTAACACTATCCCTGCAATAGGACAACCTTCCTCCAGTCTATTAAATACAGCATACAGAACACTCACTGTTGTAGTGATAGTGATACAAAGTAACACTATCCCTGCAATAGGACAGCCTTCCTCCAGTCTATTAAATACAGCATACAGAACACTCACTGTTGTAGTGATACAATGTAACACTATCCCCGCCATAGGACAGCTTTCCTCCAGTCTATTAAATACAGCATACAGAACACTCACTGGTGTACTGATAGTGATACAATGTAACACTATCCCCGCCATAGGACAGCTTTCCTCCAGTCTATTAAATACAGCATACAGAACACTCACTGTTGTAGTGATAGTGATACAATGTAACAGTATCCCTGCAATAGGGCAGCCTTCCTCCAGTCTATTAAATACAGCATACAGAACACTCACTGATGTACTGATAGTGATACAATGTAACAGTATCCCTGCAATAGGACAGCCTTCCTCCAGTCTATTAAATACAGCATACAGAACACTCACTGTTGTACTGATAGTGATACAATGTAACAGTATCCCTGCAATAGGGCAGCCTTCCTCCAGTCTATTAAATACAGCATACAGAACACTCACTGTTGTACTGATAGTGATACAATGTAACAGTATCCCTGCAATAGGGCAGCCTTCCTCCAGTCTATTAAATACAGCATACAGAACACTCACTGTTGTAGTGATAGTGATACAATGTAACAGTTTCCCTGCAATAGGGCAGCCTTCCTCCAGTCTATTAAATACAGCATACAGAACACTCACTGTTGTACTGATAGTGATACAATGTAACAGTTTCCCTGCAATAGGGCAGCCTTCCTCCAGTCTATTAAATACAGCATACAGAACACTCACTGGTGTACTGATAGTGATACAATGTAACAGTATCCCTGCAATAGGACAGCCTTCCTCCAGTCTATTAAATACAGCATACAGAACACTCACTGTTGTACTGATAGTGATACAATGTAACAGTATCCCTGCAATAGGGCAGCCTTCCTCCAGTCTATTAAATACAGCATACAGAACACTCACTGTTGTAGTGATAGTGATACAATGTAACAGTTTCCCTGCAATAGGGCAGCCTTCCTCCAGTCTATTAAATACAGCATACAGAACACTCACTGTTGTACTGATAGTGATACAATGTAACAGTATCCCTGCAATAGGGCAGCCTTCCTCCAGTCTATTAAATACAGCACACAGAACACTCACTGTTGTACTGATAGTGATACAATGTAACAGTATCCCTGCAATAGGGCAGCCTTCCTCCAGTCTATTAAATACAGCATACAGAACACTCACTGTTGTAGTGATAGTGATACAATGTAACAGTTTCCCTGCATTAGGACAGCCTTCCTCCAGTCTATTAAATACAGCATACAGAACACTCACTGGTGTACTGATAGTGATACAATGTAACAGTATCCCTGCAATAGGGCAGCCTTCCTCCAGTCTATTAAATACAGCATACAGAACACTCACTGGTGTACTGATAGTGATACAATGTAACAGTATCCCTGCAATAGGACAGCCTTCCTCCAGTCTATTAAATACAGCATACAGAACACTCACTGGTGTACTGATAGTGATACAATGTAACAGTATCCCTGCAATAGGACAGCCTTCCTCCAGTCTATTAAATACAGCACCAGAACACTCACTGTTGTACTGATAGTGATACAATGTAACAGTATCCCTGCAATAGGGCAGCCTTCCTCCAGTCTATTAAATACAGCATACAGAACACTCACTGTTGTAGTGATAGTGATACAATGTAACAGTTTCCCTGCAATAGGGCAGCCTTCCTCCAGTCTATTAAATACAGCACACAGAACACTCACTGTTGTAGTGATAGTGATACAATGTAACAGTATCCCTGCAATAGGGCAGCCTTCCTCCAGTCTATTAAATACAGCATACAGAACACTCACTGTTGTAGTGATAGTGATACAATGTAACACTATCCCTGCAATAGGACAGCCTTCCTCCAGTCTATTAAATACAGCATACAGAACACTCACTGGTGTACTGATAGTGATACAATGTAACACTATCCCTGCAATAGGGCAGCCTTCCTCCAGTCTATTAAATACAGCATACAGAACACTCACTGTTGTACTGATAGTGATACAATGTAACACTATCCCTGCAATAGGGCAGCCTTCCTCCAGTCTATTAAATACAGCATACAGAACACTCACTGGTGTACTGATAGTGATACAATGTAACAGTATCCCTGCAATAGGACAGCCTTCCTCCAGTCTATTAAATACAGCATACAGAACACTCACTGTTGTACTGATAGTGATACAATGTAACAGTATCCCTGCATTAGGACAGCCTTCCTCCAGTCTATTAAGTACAGCATACAGAACACTCACTGTTGTAGTGATAGTGATACAATGTAACAGTATCCCTGCAATAGGGCAGCCTTCCTCCAGTCTATTAAATACAGCATACAGAACACTCACTATTGTAGTGATAGTGATACAATGTAACAGTATCCCTGCAATAGGGCAGCCTTCCTCCAGTCTATTAAGTACAGCATACAGAACACTCACTGTTGTAGTGATAGTGATACAATGTAACAGTTTCCCTGCATTAGGACAGCCTTCCTCCAGTCTATTAAATACAGCATACAGAACACTCACTGTTGTACTGATAGTGATACAATGTAACAGTATCCCTGCAATAGGACAGCCTTCCTCCAGTCTATTAAATACAGCATACAGAACACTCACTGTTGTACTGATAGTGATACAATGTAACAGTATCCCTGCAATAGGGCAGCCTTCCTCCAGTCTATTAAATACAGCATACAGAACACTCACTGGTGTACTGATAGTGATACAATGTAACAGTATCCCTGCAATAGGACAGCCTTCCTCCAGTCTATTAAATACAGCACCAGAACACTCACTGTTGTAGTGATAGTGATACAATGTAACAGTATCCCTGCAATAGGGCAGCCTTCCTCCAGTCTATTAAATACAGCATACAGAACACTCACTGTTGTAGTGATAGTGATACAATGTAACAGTATCCCTGCAATAGGGCAGCCTTCCTCCAGTCTATTAAGTACAGCATACAGAACACTCACTGGTGTACTGATAGTGATACAATGTAACAGTATCCCTGCAATAGGGCAGCCTTCCTCCAGTCTATTAAACACAGCATACAGAACACTCACTGGTGTACTGATAGTGATACAATGTAACAGTATCCCTGCAATAGGGCAGCCTACCTCCAGTCTATTAAATACAGCATACAGAACACTCACTGTTGTACTGATAGTGATACAATGTAACACTATCCCTGCATTAGGACAGCCTTCCTCCAGTCTATTAAATACAGCATACAGAACACTCACTGTTGTACTGATAGTGATACAATGTAACACTATCCCTGCAATAGGGCAGCCTTCCTCCAGTCTATTAAATACAGCATACAGAACACTCACTGTTGTACTGATAGTGATACAATGTAACAGTATCCCTGCAATAGGGCAGCCTTCCTCCAGTCTATTAAGTACAGCATACAGAACACTCACCGTTGTACTGATAGTGATACAATGTAACAGTATCCCTGCAATAGGGCAGCCTTCCTCCAGTCTATTAAGTACAGCATACAGAACACTCACCGTTGTAGTGATAGTGATACAATGTAACAGTATCCCTGCAATAGGGCAGCCTTCTCCAGTCTATTAAATACAGCATACAGAACACTCACTGTTGTACTGATACAATGTAACACTATCCCCGCCACAGGACAGCCTGCCTATTAAGTATATATTATGGAGCACTCATTGCGGAAGGGATAGTGTTACAATTTGGCTTTGTATAAAGGATAATAAATCACAGTCGCTGACAGAAATACAAATTCATCCTCATCAAGAAGAAGAATAGGTTCTGATGAAAAAACAAATGATAAATAGTCCAGGGAATTAGACTTTATGTATTGTGCACTAGTCATAAAGGAGGGTGACTGTCATTTTAACCCTCTGAGTGCCAGAGTGGTACGCAACGCATTGCAGATCAATCAGTTGCACACCCCTCTGGCACTCAAAAGGTTAAAGAGGTACACAGCCTTTTACTGTATGAAGTGACATGTCCTTTAATGTCACAAAGAACATTTTATTTCTTTCATGACAATGTACTTGATGTCAGTACAATTGTGCGCTTTAGGGTGGCTTTCCAAAATCTACAGTGTTATTAACCATTATTAAATTCATTAACCATTCTGCTGCCACAGAGGTAGGCGTTAACCCCCACCCCGCCCCCATTTTACTGCCGCCCAATTATTTCATATATTTTAATTGTGACGAGCGAGTTCAGCTCCCAGTGATCCAGGATAATAGGAGCCACGCCTCCTCCCGTAACCATTCGAGTGCCAGAGAGGTTGTTACACAGTCCTCAGAGGGTTATTAATGAACCCAATCTGTGCTCAGCAGTTTGCACTGAATGACAGTATTCCTGCAGGTTTCTACACCACAGTAGTAGAAATGTTGGCTGCTGACCAGACAATAATAGGTTAATTTAACCCATAAAACCAGAGGGAAGGAGAGCTTTTTGTTCTCCGATTTGTTCTGTCTCTGGTAATGATGATCAGGGATCTCTCTGCACCCTGACACTTGCCTGCCTGCCCGCCTCTCACTGGGAAGCAGCTCGTCTGCAATTAAACCATTGCTGCTTCCAGCAGTCCTTCTACCAGGGTCTGTGTTGTTTTGCTCTTTCTGGTGTTTTCCCTTGGGGGGTCTCTCAGCCAGACCCCCACATAGCCTATCTGCATAGCCCCTTCCTGATTGGAGGAGACGAAGAGAGGAGTGGCATTGGGTGGTAGGACTGTGTGCCCCTGTTGAGTTTACATTAGGGGAAAAAAAGAGCTGGGTGAATGGAGGTAGGCACTTACCAAAGTGCTCTGTAAAGTGCCGTGGCATTGCCCTTCATGGGGCATCTTGTAAACCAACTGCACACCACCTGGAGAAGAAACCAGCAGAGGGGATACCTTGTGCCACAGATGCCCAGCTGCTGGGTCCTTTTGTCTGGGCTGTGTGGATGGAAGAAGCACCCTCCTGTTGCTCAGACCTGCTCCACCTTCAGGCTCTCTCTGTGGACTATGAAGCAACATGGTGTGGTATGATCGTGGGGTACAGATGCTGCTGACCACGGTGGGGGCTTTTGCAGCCTTTAGTCTCATGACCATCGCCATAAGCACAGACTATTGGTTGTATTCCAGGGCTCACATCTGTAATGGGACCAACATCACAGTAGATGACACCCAGACCCAACCCAAGAAGACCAAAGGGGATCTCACCCATTCCGGACTCTGGAGGATCTGCTGCATTGAAGGTAGAGCCATGTAGAGCCGGGGGTTAAACCTCCAGCCCATGTACAGCAAGAGCTTAATTCTCAAGATGTTGTTGGTCTACAACTCCCATCATCCTCTGCTGGAAAACGGCTGGCTGAGGATGATGGAAATTGTAGTCCATCAACAGCCTGAGACTGTCCAAAACGTGATGATCTAATAAGTGTTAATTATCTCCTGTGCATTGGAAGTGTCCTGCGCCTGGGGGGATGCAAGTCTGCCTAGGTGGTACCTTGGTTTGTCTCCCTTTTATTGTGTATTTGATGCGGTTGCCTGACAACCAGCATCTGTGAAATCGCTATGGGAACCTGTGATGTGTGATAGGAAATTAAGTCCTCTGTAGTCTCTTACTGCTCGCTCCCACTAGTGACCCTCTCAGTGTTATTATAAAGTCTAATGATCATTTCCTTTCTGTGCTTACCTGGGGGCATAAGGGGCACTCAATGAGCCCAATTTCCAGAATTCTGCACTGTCTAGGTCCCCAGATATTAGAGGAGAGCTCTGTATGCACAAATGAAATACCTGTTTAATTTACCACCCTTATAAGATGACACCCCTGTTAGCCCCATGCTTCAGTGGTTCACTGCCTCCCAGTCCTACCACAGGACACTCAGAGAGGAGGAGCAAGTGAATTTAGGTATTTGGGCCCAAGAGGTTGGACAGCGTATTGGGTTTTGCACACCTTGCCAGGACTCATGGCATTAAAGTAAAATCACATCTCTATGGCAGATGGGAGGGGGGCAGTTTATGTTTAGGGTAATTTTATATAAAGTGTTGAAAATAGGAGGATTAGCAGAGACAACTAGCATTTATTGAGATTAACAGTTTGAGAAGCAGGGGAATTTCTAACACATGTATCTTACACACACTGACACATACAGAGAAGATTTTACACACACACACACACACATACAAACACACCGAGAAACACCACACTTACACACAGAAACACACACACACATACAAACACACCAAGAAACACCACACTTACACACACAAACACACTGAGAAACACCACACTTACACACAGAAACACACACACACATACAAACACACCGAGAAACACCACACTTACACACAGAAACACACACACACATACAAACACACCGAGAAACACCACACTTACACACAGAAACACACACACACATACAAACACACCAAGAAACACCACACTTACACACACAAACACACTGAGAAACACCACACTTACACACAGAAACACACACACACATACAAACACACCGAGAAACACCACACTTACACACACAAACACACTGAGAAACACCACACTTACACACAGAAACACACACACACATACAAACACACGAGAAACACCACACTTACACACAGAAACACACACACACATACAAACACACCAAGAAACACCACACTTACACACACAAACACACTGAGAAACACCACACTTACACACAGAAACACACACACACATACAAACACACCGAGAAACACCACACTTACACACAGAAACATACACACACACAAACACGCCGATAAACACCACACTTACACACAGAAACACACACACACACATACACACACACACACACACACACTGAGAAACACCACACTTACACACAGAAACACACACATATACAAACACACAGAGAAACACCAAACTTACACACAGAAACACACACACATACAAACACACAGAGAAACACCACACTTACACACAGAAACACACACACATACAAACACACCGATAAACACCACACTTACACACAGAAACACACACACACATACAAACACACCGATAAAAACCACACTTACACACAGAAACACACACACATACAAACACACTGAGAAACACCACACAAACACACACAAACACACTGAGAAACACCACAATTACACACAGAAACACACACATATACAAACACACTGAGAAACACCACAATTACACACAGAAACACACACACATATACAAACACACAGAGAAACACCACACTTACACACAGAAACACACACACATACAAACACACCGATAAACACCACACTTACACACAGAAACACACACACACATACAAACACACCGATAAACACCACACTTACACACAGAAACACACACACACATACAAACACACCAAGAAACACCACACTTACACACACAAACACACTGAGAAACACCACAATTACACACAGAAACACACACACACACAAACACACCGATAAACACCACACTTACACACAGAAACACACACACACATACAAACACACCGATAAAAACCACACTTACACACAGAAACACACACACATACAAACACACTGAGAAACACCACACAAACACACACAAACACACTGAGAAACACCACAATTACACACAGAAACACACACATATACAAACACACTGAGAAACACCACAATTACACACAGAAACACACACACATATACAAACACACAGAGAAACACCACACTTACACACAGAAACACACACACATACAAACACACCGATAAACACCACACTTACACACAGAAACACACACACACATACAAACACACCGATAAACACCACACTTACACACAGAAACACACACACATACAAACACACTGAGAAACACCACACAAACACACACAAACACACTGAGAAACACCACAATTACACACAGAAACACACACACACACAAACACACCGATAAACACCACACTTACACACAGAAACACACACATACACTGAGAAACACCACACTTACACACAGAAACACACACACACATACAAACACACAGAGAAACACCACACTTACACACAGAAACACACACACACACACACACACACAAACACACTGAGAAACACCACAATTACACACAGAAACACACACACACACACACACACATACAAACACACTGAGAAACACCACAATTACACACAGAAACACACACACACACACATACAAACACACTGAGAAACACCAAACAAACACACACAAACACACTGAGAAACACCACACTCACACACACAAACACACTGAGAAACACCACACTTACACACACAAACACACACATATATAAACACTCTGAGAAACACCACACTTACACACACAAACACACACATATACAAACACACTGAGAAACACCACACCTACACACAGAAACACACACACACGTAGGATGCGAGTGTTTAAGTGGGATAATTTCAGTGTTAAAATAAAATAGTTTACATAGACTATTCCCAGAAATGAGTATTGATATTAAAAGGTTTGTGTTAACTCTTTACTGTAACTTATTAACACTACTAAACTGCTTCTTACTGTATTTAATCTCCTTACCCAATCATCATGAGGAAGAGGATTTTATTTATTATTTATTAAACACAAGTAGTTAAAGAAGAGCCGTCTGTATTTAGATAAAAGGTGTAAGATATCTGTGACATTTGTTTAGTCCGGTGTACAATTTGGGGTTCACCAATACTACAAACATTGAGACAGACGGGTAAGAGGCGGTACCCACTAACACTTGGGGTCCGTAGGAATAATATAGTCCCCAATACTAATTACTAGGAAATGCCCCACGGTATATATTTATATTTACACTGAGCTGACATGGGGTGGAACATATATACATATGTCCTGATGGTGTAAATTACAGGAACACTACTGGCAATATACATGGAGCCAGAGTGGAACGGACCAATTGAACCATAGGGACAAATAAAAGTTCCCCAAGTCTACAATAATTTAAATGGGTTTGTAACCACTTGAATGCTAGAAGCAATGTGTGTAGACATCTCTACCATCCAAGGAGTTAAGAGCCCCATTTAATCCAGTGAGAGTAGGCCCGGGTCTGGTGGTTCCAGTGAAGTCCAGTGAGGAGTAGACACAGGTCTGGAGCTTGGCGCTGCCAGTGAAGTCCAGTAAGGAGTAGACACAGGTCTGGCAGCTCCAGTGAAGTCCAGTGAGGAGTAGACACAGGTCTGGTGGTTCCAGTGAAGTCCAATGAGGAGTAGACACAGGTCTGGAGCTGCCTGTGAAGTCCAATGAGGAGTAGATACAGGTCTGGTGGCTCCAGTGAAGTCCAGTAAGGAGTAGACACAGGTCTGGCGGTTCCAGTGAAGTCCAGTGAGGAGTAGACACAGGTCTGGAGCTGCCTGTGAAGTCCAGTGAGGAGTAGACACAGGTCTGGTGGCTCCAGTGAAGTCCAGTAAGGAAGAGACACAGGTCTGTCGGTTCCAGTGAAGTCCAGTGAGGAGAAGACACAGGTCTGGCAGTTCCAGTGAAGAATAGACACAGGTCTGGCGGTTCCGGTGAAGTCCAGTGAGGAACAGACACAGGTCTGGAGGTTGGCGGTTATTATCACTTTTTATTCATAGAGTACCAACATATTCCTCTGTAATGTAGGTAAGAGTGGGTACTGTGTTAGTCGCAGAAAAGATCAGGAGACAAAGTAATAGTGACACCTTTATTGGAGGAGTAGGTTTAGATTGCAAGCTTCTGAGACAACTTTGTTCTCTTCATCAGACAAGTTAAGAATGAAGGCTGAATACAAATACAGAACACAGGCTGAACTTACACAACTGGAAGCGACATCTACAAACTACGTCAATATAGTTCTATAATATACCGTCCTGTCTGTATTACTGATGGGAACCCTACAATATAGTTATATAATATACCGTCCTGTCTGTATTAGTGATGTGAACCCTACAGTATACTTGTATAATATACTGTCCTGTCTGTATTAGTGATGAGATCCCTACAGTATACTTATATAATATACCGTCCTGTCTGTATTAGTGATGGGAACCCTACAGTATACTTGTATAATATACCGTCCTGTCTGTATTAGTGATGGGAACCCTACAGTATACTTATATAATATACCGTCCTGTCTGTATTAGTGATGAGATCCCTACAGTATACTTATATAATATACCGTCCTGTCTGTATTAGTGATGGGAACCCTACAATATACTTGTATAATATACCGTCCTGTCTGTATTAGTGATGAGATCCCTACAGTATACTTATATAATATACCGTCCTGTCTGTATTAGTGATGGGAACCCTACAATATACTTGTATAATATACCGTCCTGTCTGTATTAGTGATGGGAACCCTACAGTATACTTGTATAATATACCGTCCTGTCTGTATTAGTGATGGGAACCCTACAATATACTTGTATAATATACCGTCCTGTCTGTATTAGTGATGAGATCCCTACAGTATACTTATATAATATACCGTCCTGTCTGTATTACTGATGGGAACCCTACAATATACTTATATAATATACCGTCCTGTCTGTATTAGTGATGAGATCCCTACAGTATACTTATATAATATACCGTCCTGTCTGTATTAGTGATGGGAACCCTACAATATACTTGTATAATATACCGTCCTGTCTGTATTAGTGATGGGAACCCTACAGTATACTTGTATAATATACCGTCCTGTCTGTATTAGTGATGGGAACCCTACAATATACTTATATAATATACTGTCCTGTCTGTATTAGTGATGGGAACCCTACAATATACTTGTATAATATACTGTCCTGTCTGTATTAGTGATGAGATCCCTACAGTATACTTATATAATATACCGTCCTGTCTGTATTACTGATGGGAACCCTACAATATACTTGTATAATATACCGTCCTGTCTGTATTAGTGATGAGATCCCTACAGTATACTTATATAATATACCGTCCTGTCTGTATTAGTGATGGGAACCCTACAGTATACTTGTATAATATACCGTCCTGTCTGTATTAGTGATGGGAACCCTACAATATACTTATATAATATACCGTCCTGTCTGTATTACTGATGGGAACCCTACAGTATACTTATATAATATACCGTCCTGTCTGTATTAGTGATGGGAACCCTACAGTATACTTGTATAATATACCGTCCTGTCTGTATTAGTGATGGGAACCCTACAATATACTTATATAATATACCGTCCTGTCTGTATTACTGATGGGAACCCTACAGTATACTTATATAATATACCGTCCTGTCTGTATTAGTGATGGGAACCCTACAGTATACTTGTATAATATACCGTCCTGTCTGTATTAGTGATGAGATCCCTACAGTATACTTATATAATATACCGTCCTGTCTGTATTAGTGATGGGAACCCTACAGTATACTTATATAATATACCGTCCTGTCTGTATTAGTGATGGGAACCCTACAGTATACTTATATAATATACCGTCCTGTCTGTATTAGTGATGTGAACCCTACAGTATACTTGTATAATATACCGTCCTGTCTGTATTAGTGATGGGAACCCTACAATATACTTATATAATATACCGTCCTGTCTGTATTACTGATGGGAACCCTACAGTATACTTATATAATATACCGTCCTGTCTGTATTACTGATGGGAACCCTACAATATACTTGTATAATATACCGTCCTGTCTGTATTAGTGATGAGATCCCTACAGTATACTTATATAATATACCGTCCTGTCTGTATTAGTGATGGGAACCCTACAGTATACTTATATAATATACCGTCCTGTCTGTATTACTGATGGGAACCCTACAATATACTTGTATAATATACCGTCCTGTCTGTATTAGTGATGGGAACCCTACAATATACTTATATAATATACCGTCCTGTCTGTATTAGTGATGGGAACCCTACAGTATACTTATATAATATACCGTCCTGTCTGTATTAGTGATGGGAACCCTACAGTATACTTATATAATATACCGTCCTGTCTGTATTACTGATGGGAACCCTACAATATACTTATATAATATACCGTCCTGTCTGTATTACTGATGGGAACCCTACAGTATACTTATATAATATACCGTCCTGTCTGTATTAGTGATGGGAACCCTACAATATACTTGTATAATATACCGTCCTGTCTGTATTACTGATGGGAACCCTACAATATACTTGTATAATATACTGTCCTGTCTGTATTAGTGATGAGATCCCTACAGTATACTTATATAATATACCATCCTGTCTGTATTAGTGATGGGAACCCTACAGTATACTTGTATAATATACCGTCCTGTCTGTATTAGTGATGGGAACCCTACAGTATACTTATATAATATACCGTCCTGTCTGTATTAGTGATGAGATCCCTACAGTATACTTATATAATATACCGTCCTGTCTGTATTAGTGATGGGAACCCTACAATATACTTATATAATATACCGTCCTGTCTGTATTAGTGATGGGAACCCTACAATATACTTGTATAATATACTGTCCTGTCTGTATTAGTGATGAGATCCCTACAGTATACTTATATAATATACCGTCCTGTCTGTATTACTGATGGGAACCCTACAATATACTTGTATAATATACCGTCCTGTCTGTATTAATGATGAGATCCCTACAGTATACTTATATAATATACCGTCCTGTCTGTATTAGTGATGAGATCCCTACAGTATACTTATATAATATACCGTCCTGTCTGTATTAGTGATGGGAACCCTACAGTATCCTATATAATAATTCGCCAAGTTGTGTGTAATGCCCAACATGCGCAGTAGACACTGCTGCGCGTGCGGCAGTCACACGCAGTAGAGACTGCCCGCGCCGCGGCTGATCCAGAGCTGGGCTTTCCGAAGGAGCGTCCAGCTCTGTATCAGCTGAGGCGTGGGCAGTCTCCACTGCGTGTGACTGCCCCGCGACCGGCTGCCAGAGGCACTGTGGCCGTGTAACGGGCTGTTCAACTAGTACTTTTATAATATACCGTCCTGTCTGTATTAGTGATGGGAACCCTACAATATACTTATATAATATACCGTCCTGTCTATATTACTGATGGGAACCCTACAGTATACTTATATAATATACCGTCCTGTCTGTATTAGTGATGGGAACCCTACAGTATACGTGTATAATATACCGTCCTGTCTGTATTAGTGATGAGATCCCTACAGTATACTTGTATAATATACTGTCCTGTCTGTATTAGTGATGAGATCCCTACAGTATACTTGTATAATATACCGTCCTGTCTGTATTACTGATGGGAACCCTACAGTATACTTATATAATATACCGTCCTGTCTGTATTAGTGATGGGAACCCTACAGTATACTTGTATAATATACCGTCCTGTCTGTATTAGTGATGGGAACCCTACAATATACTTGTATAATATACTGTCCTGTCTGTATTAGTGATGGTAACCCTACAGTATATTTATATAATATACCGTCCTGTCCGTATTAGTGATGGGAACCCTACAGTATACTTATATAATATACCGTCCTGTCTATATTACTGATGGGAACCCTACAGTATACTTATATAATATACCGTCCTGTCTGTATTAGTGATGGGAACCCTACAGTATACGTGTATAATATACCGTCCTGTCTGTATTAGTGATGAGATCCCTACAGTATACTTGTATAATATACTGTCCTGCCTGTATTAGTGATGAGATCCCTACAGTATACTTGTATAATATACCGTCCTGTCTGTATTACTGATGGGAACCCTACAGTATACTTATATAATATACCGTCCTGTCTGTATTAGTGATGGGAACCCTACAGTATACTTGTATAATATACCGTCCTGTCTGTATTAGTGATGGGAACCCTACAATATACTTGTATAATATACCGTCCTGTCTGTATTAGTGATGGTAACCCTACAGTATATTTATATAATATACCGTCCTGTCCGTATTAGTGATGGGAACCCTACAATATACATATATAATATACCGTCCTGTCTGTATTACTGATGGGAACCCTACAGTATACTTGTATAATATACCGTCCTGTCTGTATTAGTGATGGGAACCCTACAATATACTTATATAATATACTGTCCTGTCTGTATTACTGATGGGAACCCTACAGTATACTTGTATAATATACCGTCCTGTCTGTATTACTGATGGGAACCCTACAGTATACTTGTATAATATACCGTCCTGTCTGTATTACTGATGGGAACCCTACACTACCTATATATATGACTCTAACAACCGGCTGGACACTTCATCATGTTCGGATCCTTTAACTTATCTCTGTCTAATAAAACA
This sequence comes from Rhinophrynus dorsalis, assembly GCA_037306005.1. Taxonomy (NCBI): domain Eukaryota; kingdom Metazoa; phylum Chordata; class Amphibia; order Anura; family Rhinophrynidae; genus Rhinophrynus; species Rhinophrynus dorsalis. The sequence continues at coordinate 2,413,563 of CM074727.1, read as the reverse complement.
ACTTTAACGTTTATAAAGTATCACTCAGATCTCTATGTGTTGTATTAGAAATGTTTTATTTAGAAACCTAATACTTGAGTTATTCAGATGTATAAATTAGAGTAATTATATCCCTGCAGGTATTTCCTGTCTTATCCCTACATTACCTCCCCACTCACTGACACTGCTCAGCAATGCATTACCCACCTCCCCTAGCACTGACTTCCTGTCTTATCCCTACATTACCTCCCCACTCACTGACACTGCTCAGTAATGCATTACCCACCTCCCCTAGCACTGACTTCCTGTCTTATCCCTACATTACCTCCCCACTCACTGACACTGCTCAGTAATGTATTACCTACCTCCCCTAGTACTGACTTCCTGTCTTATCCCTACATTACCTCCCCACTCACTGACACTGCTCAGTAATGCATTACCCACCTCCCCTAGCACTGACTTCCTGTCTTATCCCTACATTACCTCCCCACTCACTGACACTGCTCAGTAATGCATTACCCACCTCTCCTAGCACTGACTTCCTGTCTTATCCCTACATTACCTCCCCCACTCACTGACACTGCTCAGTAATACATTACCCACCTCCCCTAGCACTGACTTCCTGTCTTATCCCCCCTACATTACCTCCCCCACTCACTGACACTGCTCAGTAATACATTACCCACCTCCCCTAGCACTGACTTCCTGTCTTATCCCTACATTACCTCCCCCACTCACTGACACTGCTCAGTAATACATTACCCACCTCCCCTAGCACTGACTTCCTGTCTTATCCCTACATTACCTCCCCACTCACTGACACTGCTCAGTAATACATTACCCACCTCCCCTAACACTGACTTCCTGTCTTATCCCTACATTACCTCCCCCACTCACTGACACTGCTCAGTAATACATTACCCACCTCCCCTAGCACTGACTTCCTGTCTTATCCCTACATTACCTCCCTACTCACTGACACTGCTCAGTAATGCATTACCCTCCTCCCCTAGCACTGACTTCCTGTCTTATCCCTACATTACCTCCCCACTCACTGACACTGCTCAGTAATGCATTACCCATCTCCCCTAGCACTGACTTCCTGTCTTATCCCTACATTACCTCCTCCACTCACTGACACTGCTCAGCAATGCATTACCCACCTCTCCTAGCACTGACTTCCTGTCTTATCCCTACATTACCTCTCTCACTCACTGACACTGCTCAGCAATGCATTACCCATCTCCCCTAGCACTGACTTCCTGTCTTATCCCTACATTACCTTCCCCACTCACTGACACTGCTCAGCAATGCATTACCCACCTCCCCTAGCACTGACTTCCTGTCTTATCCCTACATTACCTCCCCACTCACTGACACTGCTCAGCAATGCATTACCCACCTCCCCTAGCACTGACTTCCTGTCTTATCCCTACATTACCTCCCCCACTCACTGACACTGCTCAGCAATGCATTACCCATCTCCCCTAGCACTGACTTCCTGTCTTAGCCCTACATTACCTCCCCCACTCACTGACACTGTTCAGTAATGCATTACCATCTCCCCTAGCACTGACTTCCTGTCTTATCCCTACATTACCCCCCCCACTCACTGACACTGCTCAGTAATACATTACCCACCTCCCCTAGCACTGACTTCCTGTCTTAGCCCTACATTACCTCCCCACTCACTGACACTGCTCAGTAATGCATTACCCATCTCCCCTAGCACTGACTTCCTGTCTTATCCCTACATTACCTCCCCACTCACTGACACTGCTCAGTAATACATTACCCACCTCCCCTAGCACTGACTTCCTGTCTTAGCCCTACATTACCTCCCCACTCACTGACACTGCTCAGTAATGCATTACCCACCTCCCCTAGCACTGACTTCCTGTCTTATCCCTACATTACCTCCCCACTCACTGACAATGCTCAGCAATGCATTACCCACCTCCCCTAGTACTGACTTCCTGTCTTATCCCTACATTACCTCCCCACTCACTGACACTGCTCAGTAATGCATTACCCACCTCCCCTAGCACTGACTTCCTGTCTTATCTGTACATTACCTCCCCACTCACTGACACTGCTCAGTAATGTATTACCCACCTCCCCTAGTACTGACTTCCTGTCTTATCCCTACATTACCTCCCCACTCACTGACACTGCTCAGCAATGTATTACCCACCTCCCCTAGCACTGACTTCCTGTCTTATCCCTACATTACCTCCCCCACTCACTGACACTGCTCAGCAATGTATTACCCACCTCCCCTAGCACTGACTTCCTGTCTTATCCCTACATTACCTCCCCACTCACTGACACTGCTCAGCAATGCATTACCCATCTCCCCTAGCACTGACTTCCTGTCTTATCCCTACATTACCTCCCCCACTCACTGACACTGCTCAGCAATGTATTACCCACCTCCCCTAGCACTGACTTCCTGTCTTATCCCTACATTACCTCCCCACTCACTGACACTGCTCAGCAATAACCTAAAAATTCTTGGTAATATCCCACCCGCCAGCCACACCCCCTAAAACACAAGTGTCCCTCTTTGGCCATTTGAATTGTTGGGAGGTATGCATGAAGGGGTTAATATGAATATATACTTTGTTTTTGCCCCCTCAAAAGAATTTGCAAAAAATTGATGTAATATCCAGTTTATATATTTGTATAACGTCCAGTTTCTAATTGGCCCTTTTATTTACCAGTCTATTTATTAGAGTAATGCTCATTTATATATTAATTTGGCCAGTTTATTTACCAGTTTATCTGTTGTTTCAATGTCCAGTTTATTGAATGTATTTACCAGTTTATGTATATATACGTTATATATACATACATATATATATATATATATATATATATATATATATATAGATATAAAAAATATCTAATGTCCCGTTTATATATTAATTTAACCAATTTACCAGTTTACATATTACGGTAATGTCCAAGTTATATATTAATTTGGAGAATGTATTTACCAGTTTATATACTGCTATAATGTCCAGTTTATATACTGCTATAATGTCCAGTTTAATGCCCAGTTTATATACTGCTATAATGCCCAGTTTATATACTGCTATAATGTCCAGTTTAATGCCCAGTTTATATACTGCTATAATGTCCAGTTGAATGCCCAGTTTATATACTGGTGTAATGTCCAGATTATATACTGCTGTAATGTCCAGTTTATATACTGGTGTAATGTCCAGTTTTTATATACTGCTGTAATGTCCAGTTTATATACTGGTGTAATGTCCAGTTTTTATATACTGGTGTAATGTCCAGTTTATATATACTGGTGTAATGTCCAGTTTATATACTGCTATAATGTCCAGTTTAATGCTCAGTTTATATACAGCTATAATGTCCAGTTTATACCCTATATAATAATTCGCTAGGATGTTTGTCAGAAGCCAGAATGCTGGGAGGTGTAGGAATGCTGGGAGTTCTGAGCTGGGAGGTGTTGGAATGTTGGGAGGTGTAGGAATGCTGGGAGGTATAGGAATGCTAGGAGGTGTAGGAATGCTGGGAGGTGTTGGAATGTTGGTAGTTCTGTGCTGGGAGGTGTAGGAATGCTGGTAGTTGTGTGCTCGGAGGTGTAGGAATGCTGGGAGGTGTAGGAATGCTGGGAGGTCTGTGCTGGGAGGTATAGGAATGCTAGGAGGTATAGGAATGCTAGGAGGTGTAGGAATGCTGGGAGGTGTTGGAATGTTGGTAGTTCTGTGCTGGGAGGTGTAGGAATGCTGGTAGTTGTGTGCTCGGAGGTGTAGGAATGCTGGGAGGTGTAGGAATGCTGGGAGGTCTGTGCTGGGAGGTGTAGGAATGCTGGGAGGTGTAGGAATGCTGGTAGTTCTGTGCTGGGAGGTGTAGGAATGCTGGGAGGTGTAGGAATGCTGGGAGGTCTGTGCTGGGAGGTGTAGGAATGCTGGGAGGTATAGGAATGCTGGGAGGTCTGTGCTGGGAGGTGTAGGAATTCTGGGAGGTGTAGGAATGCTGGGAGTTCTGTGCTGGGAGGTGTAGGAATGCTGGGAGGTGTAGGAGTGCTGGGAGGTGTAGGAATGCTGGGAGGTGTAGGAGTGCTGGGAGGTGTAGGAATACTGGGAGGTGTAGGAGTGCTGGGAGGTGTAGGAATGCTGGGAGGTGTAGGAATGCTGGGAGTTCTGTGCTGGGAGGTGTAGGAATACTGGGAGGTGTAGGAATGCTGGGAGGTGTAGGAATGCTGGGAGGTCTGTGCTGGGAGGTGTAGGAATGCTGGGAGGTGTAGGAGTGCTGGGAGGTGTAGGAATACTGGGAGGTGTAGGAATGCTGGGAGGTGTAGGGGTGCTGGGAGGTGTAGGAATGCTGGGAGGTGTAGGAATGCTGGGAGGTGTAGGGGTGCTGGGAGGTGTAGGAATGCTGGGAGGTGTAGGAATGCTGGGAGGTGTAGGAATGCTGGGAGTTCTGTGCTGGGAGGTGTAGGAATGCTGGGAGGTGTAGGAGTGCTGGGAGGTGTAGGAATACTGGGAGGTGTAGGAATGCTGGGAGGTGTAGGAGTGCTGGGAGGTGTAGGAATACTGGGAGGTGTAGGAATGCTGGGAGGTGTAGGAGTGCTGGGAGGTGTAGGAATACTGGGAGGTGTAGGAATGCTGGGAGGTGTAGGAGTGCTGGGAGGAGTAGGAATGCTGGGAGATGTAGGAATACTGGGAGGTGTAGTAGTGCTGGGAGGTGTAGGAGTGCTGGGAGGTGTAGGAATACTGGGAGGTGTAGGAATACTGGGAGGTATAGGGGTGCTGGGAGGTGTAGGAATACTGGGAGGTGTAGGAATACTGGGAGGTGTAGGAGTGCTGGGAGGTGTAGGAATACTGGGAGGTGTAGGAGTGCTGGGAGGTGTAGGAATGCTGGGAGGTGTAGGAATGCTGGGAGGTGTAGAAGTGCTGGGAGGTGTAGGAGTGCTGGGAGGTGTAGGAATACTGGGAGGTGTAGGAATACTGGGAGGTGTAGGAGTGCTGGGAGGTGTAGGAATGCTGGGAGGTGTAGGAGTGCTGGGAGGTATAGGGGTGCTGGGAGGTGTAGGAATACTGGGAGGTGTAGGAATGCTGGGAGGTGTAGGAGTGCTGGGAGGTGTAGGAATGCTGGGAGGTGTAGGAATACTGGGAGGTGTAGGAGTGCTGGGAGGTGTAGAAGTGCTGGGAGGTGTAGGAATGCTGGGAGGTGTAGGAATACTGGGAGGTGTAGGAGCGGTAGGAGGTGTAGGAGTGCTGGGAGGTGTAGGAATACTGGGAGGTGTAGGAATGCTGGGAGGTGTAGGAGTGCTGGGAGGTGTAGGAATGCTGGGAGGTGTAGGAGTGCTGGGAGGTGTAGGAATACTGGGAGGTGTAGGAATACTGGGAGGTGTAGGAATGCTGGGAGGTGTAGGAGTGCTGGGAGGTGTAGGAATGCTGGGAGGTGTAGGAGTGCTGGGAGGTGTAGGAATGCTGGGAGGTGTAGGAGTGCTGGGAGGTGTAGGAATGCTGGGAGGTGTAGGAATACTGGGAGGTGTAGGAATGCTGGGAGGTGTAGGAATACTGGGAGGGGTAGGAGTTCTGGGAGGTGTAGGAATGCTGGGAGATGTAGGAATACTGGGAGGTGTAGGAGTGCTGGGAGGTGTAGGAATACTGGGAGGTGTAGGAGTGCTGGGAGGTGTAGGAATGCTGGGAGGTGTAGGAATGCTGGGAGGTGTAGGAGTGCTGGGAGGTGTAGGAATACTGGGAGGTGTAGGAATGCTAGGAGGTATAGGAGTGCTGGGAGGTGTAGGAATGCTGGGAGGTGTAGGAATACTGGGAGGTGTAGGAATGCTGGGAGGTGTAGGAATGCTGGGAGGTGTAGGAGTGCTGGGAGGTGTAGGAGTGCTGTGAGGTATAGGAATACTGGGAGGTGTAGGAATGCTGGGAGGTGTAGGAATGCTGGGAGGTGTAGGAGTGCTGGGAGGTGTATGAATGCTGGGAGGTGTAGGAATACTGGGAGATGTAGGAATACTGGGAGGTGTAGTAGTGCTGGGAGGTGTAGGAGTGCTGGGAGGTGTAGGAATACTGGGAGGTGTAGGAATACTGGGAGGTATAGGGGTGCTGGGAGGTGTAGGAATACTGGGAGGTGTAGGAATACTGGGAGGTGTAGGAGTGCTGGGAGGTGTAGGAATACTGGGAGGTGTAGGAGTGCTGGGAGGTGTAGGAATACTGGGAGGTGTAGGAGTGCTGGGAGGTGTAGGAATGCTGGGAGGTGTAGGAATGCTGGGAGGTGTAGGAGTGCTGGGAGGTGTAGGAATGCTGGGAGGTGTAGGAATACTGGGAGGTGTAGGAATACTGGGAGGTGTAGGAATACTGGGAGGTGTAGGAGTGCTGGGAGGTGTAGGAATGCTGGGAGGTGTAGGAGTGCTGGGAGGTGTAGGAATACTGGGAGGTGTAGGAGTACTGGGAGGTGTAGGAGTGCTGGGAGGTGTAGGAATACTGGGAGGTGTAGGAGTGCTGGGAGGTGTAGGAATGCTGGGAGGTGTAGGAGTGCTGGGAGGTGTAGGAATGCTGGGAGGTGTAGGAGTGCTGGGAGGTGTAGGAATGCTGGGAGGTGTAGGAGTGCTGGGAGGTGTAGGAATGCTGGGAGGTGTAGGAATACTGGGAGGTGTAGGAATACTGGGAGGTGTAGGAGTGCTGGGAGGTGTAGGAATGCTGGGAGGTGTAGGAATGCTGGGAGGTGTAGGAATACTGGGAGGTGTAGGAGTGCTGGGAGGTGTAGGAATGCTGGGAGGTGTAGGAGTGCTGGGAGGTGTAGGAATGCTGGGAGGTGTAGGAGTGCTGGGAGGTGTAGGAATGCTGGGAGGTGTAGGAATACTGGGAGGTGTAGGAATACTGGGAGGTGTAGGAGTGCTGGGAGGTGTAGGAATACTGGGAGGTGTAGGAATGCTGGGAGGTGTAGGAATACTGGGAGGTGTAGGAGTACTGGGAGGTGTAGGAGTGCTGGGAGGTGTAGGAATACTGGGAGGTGTAGGAGTGCTGGGAGGTGTAGGAATACTGGGAGGTGTAGGAATGCTGGGAGGTGTAGGAATGCTGGGAGGTGTAGGAATACTGGGAGGTGTAGGAGTGCTGGGAGGTGTAGGAATGCTGGGAGGTGTAGGAGTGCTGGGAGGTGTAGGAGTGCTGGGAGGTGTAGGAATGCTGGGAGGTGTAGGAATACTGGGAGGTGTAGGAGTGCTGGGAGGTGTAGGATTGCTGGGAGGTGTAGGAATACTAGGAGGTGTAGGAATGCTGGGAGGTGTAGGAATGCTGGGAGGTGTAGGAGTGCTGGGAGGTGTAGGAATGCTGGGAGGTGTAGGAGTGCTGGGAGGTGTAGGAATACTGGGAGGTCTGTGCTGGGAGGTGTAGGAATGCTGGGAGGTCTGTGCTGGGAGGTGTAGGAATGCTGGGAGGTGTAGGAATGCTGGGAGTTCTGTGCTGGGAGGTGTAGGAATACTGGGAGGTCTGTGCTGGGAGGTGTAGGAATGCTGGGAGGTCTGTGCTGGGAGGTGTAGGAATGCTGGGAGGTGTAGGAATGCTGGGAGTTCTGTGCTGGGAGGTGTAGGAATACTGGGAGGTGTAGGAATGCTGGGAGGTGTAGGAATGCTGGGAGCACGGCATGCTGGGATGTGTAGGAATGCTGGGAGTTCTGTGCTGGGAACATTCTGTGCTTTCGGCAGTCTCTACAGTGCATGACTCGTTGGCAGCAGGACGCAGAGCAGGACCGGCCTCTTAACATCACTCGGTCCTTGTCCCGTGTACACGGACTTTTACACTAGTATTGCTCTAATGATTTTACCAGCTGCGTACACTTGTGGCGCTTTATATATAAACACATTTCATCCATTGTTCTGACCAGTCTTTTAACCCTTTGGTTGCTATAGAGGTTTCCAGTGCTGCTATTATAAGGTCCTGTTGTGACTGTATGGTATCAGATAAGTATTTTCGGAAGCCGACAAGACTGGATGGGACTGGGGGGGTGGTGCCATGTGAGTAATGTGGGTGTGGACATAGCATGGTCAGGGGAGGAGTCACCTTGTCTAGAAGAGTCTGGAATTTAAATATGGCCGTAGGCTGGACACAGCACCTCATACCTCCCAACATTTCAAATGGCCAAAGAGGGGCACTTTAGTTTTAGGTGGTGTTTATGGGGGTGTTGGGCGGGGCATTACCGAGAATTTTTAGGATATTTCATGACCTACCAGCTCCTCTTTGTGTAAATGAATAAATTATTTAGAGCAAGGCCAAAGTATTTTATTTACACAGATTAATTTATATACACAGATATTAACCCCTTCGCTTCCTGTGACGTACCCTTACCGTGACAGTCCTGGTACGTCACGTACATTTACTCCTGCAGGAGCGCGGTGAGTAATACCGGCGACTGAACTTGATCGCTCCAAGACCAGAGTGATCTCTCTCAGTCCCTTGTTCGACGTGCCGCCACATGTGATCAGTCACGTGGGACGGCACGTTGAACTCGCCTATCTGGTCCTTAAAGGACCAGACACCCCACGACAGCTGGTCCTTAAGGGGTTAAAGATTAACTGCACATTTATGTGAGTTTTATTGGTGTGGAGCATGTAATACACACCACTCATTCTGATCTCCTGAAAAGAGGGACAGAGGGATTTGGGTCTGAAAGAGGGACAATTGGGAGATATGCCTCACACTTAACCCTCTGAGTGACATAAAGTTATGCAATACATTGCTTCTCAAAGGCTCCACTGGCACGAAGTGTTAAACACTCTCCTCAAAGGTGAAATTCCCATTCAGTTTTATCTAATCCCCCAAGGCGTCCTTCTGTGGGGTCATTACAGTCAACAGACGAAGCGACTTGATAGGCTGATGACCCTATGTCGTTCCCAGCCTGGAGAGGACAGACAAGTCCCAATGCAAACACTTTCATGTGTATATTAAATGGAGCCGCGCTGATTGGGATAATGTCATAGAAATTACATATAGCAAAGGGCCCTCTCCTGCCAGGAGCACCTCTTAACAAAGGAAAATATTCATATATTAAAATGAAAGGAATAACGCGTAAAATAGACATCAATCTGAAGGAAAGAGTAAGAATAAGATAACTGAGGATTTTTCAGTTGTCTGTAAATCCAGTGCGGCAAATTATAATTAAAGTGACAGTAGTCTAAATACCGATTGATGTTCTAGTAAAGAAGGGATTAGAGCGTTCATACAAATACAGGACCGTTCGCCATGTATTGATGGGTGAGACCCATTAGGGGGCTATCCTGTATAAAAGGGGGGATGGGAATACAATTCTATCTCTATATAAATCCGTGATAAGGCGTCTGTCTCGGATTCCCGTTCCGTTTCCATTCCGGAGAAGCGCAGTGAAACGTTCCCCCATCTGATCCCCCAATGAAAACGGATCTGTGGACATTATCACATTCTATAAATCCTCCTAGTTCTTACAGAAAACACTGGGGCAATGTACAGAGAGATAACTGGAGAAATTCATTGTAGGGAATAAAAAGAAAATTCCCCAAATCCACAGACCTCTAGGGTATAGGGGCGGAGCAGCCATTAGGGAAACGTGGTCCTCGGTAAGTGATGAATACAGGCAGACACGTTAACGACTGAGCCGCTGATCAGTCCCCCTGAGCTCTGACTGGGACATCCTGAGAACACAGACTGGTGGGAATAAGTGCACCCCCACTAATGAGATATTTTCATTTCAAAGATATTACAGCTCAAATATTTCTGTTTTTACATAGTAAAAACTGCACCAACTAATGTCCAAGAGCTATGATGTACTCTATGGGAGAACTGGAGTCATAGACTAAGTTCCCCAAAGTAAATGGAAGGGACAGCACCATCTGGTGACCACAATACAAAACTGCAGTTTAATAAAATACAGAGAAGTCTGAGCTGCAGCAATTTTTGAAGGAAGGTTCTCTCATTAGTGTGTGTGTACATGCGTGCATGTATGTGTGTGCGTGTTTGTGTCTGTGTGAAGAAATGCGTGCATGTATGTGTGTGCGTGTTTGTGTCTGTGTGTATACATGTGTGCATGTGTGTGTATGTATGTATGTATACATGCATGTGTTTCTGTGTGTGTGTGTGTGTGTGTGTGTATACATGCATGTGTGTGTGTGTGTGTGAGGGGCTGTTTTTACTATCCAGGAAATGCCCTATAACATACGTTTTCATAAAAGTATACTGCACTTTTAAAGGGATAATAACACTTACTACTAAAGAAATAAATGTGTATATATATATTACTGCAGGGTTATTCCGACTGAGAAAACCACGAATATCCTCACTGCCGAAAGGGGTTTTATTCAAAAGTTATTGTGTTTATATGTATGTGTGTATATATATACGTGTGTGTGTGTGTATATGGAAGAATGTGTATATATATATATATATATATATATATATATATGTTTGTGTGTATGTAATATATGTATGTGTGTGTGTGTGTGCGCGTGTTTGTAAGTGTCGTAGTGTGTATGCAAGTGTATGTGTGTAAATAGTATATTAATGAAGGACACAAACATCCCAAAGAGCTCTCATTATGTGACGTATAAATACATATTAGACACATATGGTCCCAGGGGAGGGTCTGACTGACGTCCTCACGTTACGATTTGCCTCCCTGGTTTCTGTGATTTACACTCCGTCACAAATGTCACCCAGAAATGTCACTTTCCTCTCCACTACAAACCCACTAACAGTCACATCATGTGTAGACCTGTATTACTACTCACATCTCCACAAATGTCACCAGAAATGTCACTGTCCTCTACACTACAAACCCACTAACAGTCACATCATGTGTAGACCTGTATTACTACTCACATCTCCACAAATGTCACCCAGAAATGTCACTGTCCTGTACACTACAAACCCACTAACAGTCACATCATGTGTAGACCTGTATTACTACTCACATCTCCACAAATGTCACCAGAAATGTCACTGTCCTGTACACTACAAACCCACTAACAGTCACATCATGTGTAGACCTGTATTACTACTCACATCTCCACAAATGTCACCAGAAATGTCACTGTCCTCTACACTACAAACCCACTAACAGTCACATCATGTGTAGACCTGTATTACTACTCACATCTCCACAAATGTCACCCAGAAATGTCACTGTCCTCTACACTACAAACCCACTAACAGTCACATCATGTGTAGACCTGTATTACTACTCACATCTCCACAAATGTCACCAGAAATGTCACTGTCCTCTCCACTACAAACCCACTAACAGTCACATCATGTGTAGACCTGTATTACTACTCACATCTCCACAAATGTCACCAGAAATGTCACTGTCCTCTCCACTACAAACCCACTAACAGTCACATCATGTGTAGACCTGTATTACTACTCACATCTCCACAAATGTCACCCAGAAATGTCACTGTCCTCTCCACTACAAACCCACTAACAGTCACATCATGTGTAGACCTGTATTACTACTCACATCTCCACAAATGTCACCCAGAAATGTCACTGTCCTCTCCACTACAAACCCACTAACAGTCACATCATGTGTAGACCTGTATTACTACTCACATCTCCACAAATGTCACCCAGAAATGTCACTGTCCTCTCCACTACAAACCCACTAACAGTCACATCACGTGTAGACCTGTATTACTACTCACATCTCCACAAATGTCACCAGAAATGTCACTGTCCTCTACACTACAAACCCACTAACAGTCACATCACGTGTAGACCTGTATTACTACTCACATCTCCACAAATCTCACCAGAAATGTCACTGTCCTCTACACTACAAACCCACTAACAGTCATATCATGTGTAGACCTGTATTACTACTCACATGTCCACAAATGTCACCAGAAATGTCACTGTCCTCTCCACTACAAACCCACTAACAGTCACATCATGTGTAGACCTGTATTACTGCTCACATCTCCACAAATGTCACCAATGTCACTGTCCTCTCCGCTACAAACCCACTAACAGTCACATCACGTGTAGACCTGTATTACTACTCACATCTCCACAAATGTCACCAGAAATGTCCCTGTCCTCTCCAATACAAACCCACTAACAGTCACATCACGTGTAGACCTGTATTACTACTCACATCTCCACAAATGTCACCAGAAATGTCACTGTCCTCTACACTACAAACCCACTAACAGTCACATCATGTGTAGACCTGTATTACTACTCACATCTCCACAAATGTCACCAATGTCACTGTCCTCTACACTACAAACCCACTAACAGTCTCATCACGTGTAGACCTGTATTACTACTCACATCTCCACAAATGTCACCAATGTCACTGTCCTCTCCGCTACAAACCCACTAACAGTCACATCACGTGTAGACCTGTATTACTACTCACATCTCCACAAATGTCACCAGAAATGTCACTGTCCTCTCCAATACAAAACCACTAACAGTCACATCATGTGTAGACCTGTATTACTACTCACATCTCCACAAATGTCACCCAGAAATGTCACTGTCATCTACACTACAAACCCACTAACAGTCACATCATGTGTAGACCTGTATTACTACTCACATCTCCACAAATGTCACCCAGAAATGTCACTGTCCTCTCCGCTACAAACCCACTAACAGTCACATCATGTGTAGACCTGTATTACTACTCACATCTCCACAAATGTCACCAGAAATGTCACTGTCCTCTCCGCTACAAACCCACTAACAGTCACATCACGTGTAGACCTGTACTACTACTCACATCTCCACAAATGTCACCAGAAATGTCACTGTCCTCTCCAATATAAAACCACTAACAGTCACATCATGTGTAGACCTGTATTACTACTCACATCTCCACAAATGTCACCCAGAAATGTCACTGTCATCTACACTACAAACCTACTAACAGTCACATCATTTGTAGACCTGTACTACTACTCACATCTCCACAAATGTCACCCAGAAATGTCACTGTCCTCTCCGCTACAAACCCACTAACAGTCACATCATGTGTAGACCTGTATTACTACTCACATCTCCACAAATGTCACCCAGAAATGTCACTGTCATCTACACTACAAACCTACTAACAGTCACATCATTTGTAGACCTGTACTACTACTCACATCTCCACAAATGTCACCCAGAAATGTCACTGTCCTCTACACTACAAACCCACTAACAGTCACATCATGTGTAGACCTGTATTACTGCTCACATCTCCACAAATGTCACCCAGAAATGTCACTGTCCTCTCCAATACAAAACCACTAACAGTCACATCATGTGTAGACCTGTATTACTACTCACATCTCCACAAATGTCACCAGAAATGTCACTGTCCTCTCCGCTACAAACCCACTAACAGTCACATCACGTGTAGACCTGTATTACTACACACATCTCCACAAATGTCACCAGAAATGTCACTGTTCTCTCCGCTACAAACCCACTAACAGTCACATCATGTGTAGACCTGTATTACTGCTCACATCTCCACAAATGTCACCAGAAATGTCACTGTCCTCTCCGCTACAAACCCACTAACAGTCACATCATGTGTAGACCTGTATTACTGCTCACATCTCCACAAATGTCACCAGAAATGTCACTGTCCTCTATACTACAAACCCACTAACAGTCACATCATGTGTACACAAGTATTACTACTCACATCTCCACAAATGTCACCAGAAATGTCACTGTCCTCTACACTACAAACCCACTAACAGTCACATCATGTGTAGACCTGTATTACTACTCACATCTCCACAAATGTCACCAGAAATGTCACTGTCCTCTACACTACAAACCCACTAACAGTCACATCATGTGTAGACCTGTATTACTACTCACATCTCCACAAATGTCACCAGAAATGTCACTGTCCTCTACACTACAAACCCACTAACAGTCACATCATGTGTAGACCTGTATTACTGCTCACATCTCCACAAATGTCACCAGAAATGTCACTGTCCTCTCCGCTACAAACCCACTAACAGTGACATCATGTGTAGACCTGTATTACTGCTCACATCTCCACAAATGTCACCCAGAAATGTCACTGTCCTCTCCGCTACAAACCCACTAACAGTCACATCATGTGTAGACCTGTATTACTGCTCACATCTCCACAAATGTCACCCAGAAATGTCACTGTCCTCTACACTACAAACCCACTAACAGTCACATCATGTGTAGACCTGTATTACTGCTCACATCTCCACAAATGTCACCAGAAATGTCACTGTCCTCTATACTACAAACCCACAAACAGTCACATCATGTGTAGACCTGTACTACTACTCACATCTCCACAAATGTCACCCAGAAATGTCACTGTCCTCTCCGCTACAAACCCACTAACAGTCACATCATGTGTAGACCTGTATTACTGCTCACATCTCCACAAATGTCACCAGAAATGTCACTGTCCTCTCCGCTACAAACCCACTAACAGTGACATCATGTGTAGACCTGTATTACTACTCACATCTCCACAAATGTCACCCAGAAATGTCACTGTCCTCTACACTACAAACCCACTAACAGTCACATCATGTGTAGACCTGTATTACTGCTCACATCTCCACAAATGTCACCAGAAATGTCACTGTCCTCTATACTACAAACCCACTAACAGTCACATCATGTGTACACAAGTATTACTACTCACATCTCCACAAATGTCACCAGAAATGTCACTGTCCTCTCCACTACAAACCCACTAACAGTCACATCATTTGTAGACCTGTATTACTACTCACATCTCCACAAATGTCACCCAGAAATGTCACTGTCCTCTCCTCTACAAACCCACTAACAGTCACATCATGTGTAGACCTGTATTACTACTCACATCTCCACAAATGTCACCAGAAATGTCACTGTCCTCTACACTACAAACCCACTAACAGTCACATCATGTGTAGACCTGTATTACTACTCACATCTCCACAAATGTCACCAGAAATGTCACTGTCCTCTACACTACAAACCCACTAACAGTCACATCATGTGTAGACCTGTATTACTACTCACATCTCCACAAATGTCACCAATGTCACTGTCCTCTACACTACAAACCCACTAACAGTCACATCATGTGTAGACCTGTATTACTACTCACATCTCCACAAATGTCACCAATGTCACTGTCCTCTCCGCTACAAACCCACTAACAGTCTCATCACGTGTAGACCTGTATTACTACACACATCTCCACAAATGTCACCAATGTCACTGTCCTCTCCGCTACAAACCCACTAACAGTCACATCACGTGTAGACCTGTATTACTACTCACATCTCCACAAATGTCACCAGAAATGTCACTGTCCTCTCCGCTACAAACCCACTAACAGTCACATCACGTGTAGACTTGTATTACTACTCACATCTCCACAAATGTCACCAGAAATGTCACTGTCCTCTCCACTACAAACCCACTAACAGTAACATCATGTGTAGACCTGTATTACTACTCACATCTCCACA
Organism: Rhinophrynus dorsalis; assembly: GCA_037306005.1. Classification (NCBI taxonomy): domain Eukaryota; kingdom Metazoa; phylum Chordata; class Amphibia; order Anura; family Rhinophrynidae; genus Rhinophrynus; species Rhinophrynus dorsalis. The sequence goes on along the minus strand of CM074727.1, from coordinate 2,398,091 downwards.
AATGTCACCAATGTCACTGTCCTCTACACTACAAACCCACTAACAGTCACATCATGTGTAGACCTGTACTACTACTCATCTCCACAAATGTCACCAGAAATGTCACTTTCCTCTCCGCTACAAACCCACTAACAGTCACATCATGTGTAGACCTGTATTACTACTCACATCTCCACAAATGTCACCCAGAAATGTCACTGTCCTCTCCACTACAAACCCACTAACAGTCACATCATGTGTAGACCTGTATTACTACTCACATCTCCACAAATGTCACCCAGAAATGTCACTGTCCTCTCCACTACAAACCCACTAACAGTCACATCATGTGTAGACCTGTATTACTACTCACATCTCCACAAATGTCACCAGAAATGTCACTGTCCTCTCCGCTACAAACCCACTAACAGTCACATCATGTGTAGACCTGTATTACTACTCACATCTCCACAAATGTCACCCAGAAATGTCACTGTCCTCTACACTACAAACCCACTAACAGTCACATCATGTGTAGACCTGTATTACTACTCACATCTCCACAAATGTCACCAGAAATGTCACTGTCCTCTCCACTACAAACCTACTAACAGTCACATCATGTGTAGACCTGTATTACTACTCACATCTCCACAAATGTCACCATTAATGTCACTGTCCTCTCCACTACAAACCCACTAACAGTCACATCATGTGTAGACCTGTATTACTACTCACATCTCCACAAATGTCACCAGAAATGTCACTGTCCTCTACACTACAAACCCACTAACAGTCACATCATGTGTAGACCTGTATTACTACTCACATCTCCACAAATGTCACCAGAAATGTCACTGTCCTCTCCGCTACAAACCCACTAACAGTCACATCACGTGTAGACCTGTATTACTACTCACATCTCCACAAATGTCACCCAGAAATGTCACTGTCATCTACACTACAAACCTACTAACAGTCACATCATGTGTAGACCTGTATTACTACTCACATCTCCACAAATGTCACCATTAATGTCACTGTCCTCTACACTACAAACCCACTAACAGTCATATCATGTGTAGACCTGTATTACTACTCACATCTCCACAAATGTCACCAGAAATGTCACTGTCCTCTCCACTACAAACCCACTAACAGTCACATCACGTGTAGACCTGTATTACTACTCACATATCCACAAATGTCACCAGAAATGTCACTGTCCTCTCCGCTACAAACCCACTAACAGTCACATCATGTGTAGACCTGTATTACTACTCACATCTCCACAAATGTCACCAGAAATGTCACTGTCCTCTACACTACAAACCCACTAACAGTCACATCATGTGTAGACCTGTATTACTACTCACATCTCCACAAATGTCACCAATGTCACTGTCCTCTACACTACAAACCCACTAACAGTCACATCATGTGTAGACCTGTATTACTACTCACATCTCCACAAATGTCACCAATGTCACTGTCCTCTCCGCTACAAACCCACTAACAGTCTCATCACGTGTAGACCTGTATTACTACACACATCTCCACAAATGTCACCAATGTCACTGTCCTCTCCGCTACAAACCCACTAACAGTCACATCACGTGTAGACCTGTATTACTACTCACATCTCCACAAATGTCACCAGAAATGTCACTGTCCTCTCCGCTACAAACCCACTAACAGTCACATCACGTGTAGACTTGTATTACTACTCACATCTCCACAAATGTCACCAGAAATGTCACTGTCCTCTCCACTACAAACCCACTAACAGTAACATCATGTGTAGACCTGTATTACTACTCACATCTCCACAAATGTCACCAATGTCACTGTCCTCTACACTACAAACCCACTAACAGTCACATCATGTGTAGACCTGTACTACTACTCATCTCCACAAATGTCACCAGAAATGTCACTTTCCTCTCCGCTACAAACCCACTAACAGTCACATCATGTGTAGACCTGTATTACTACTCACATCTCCACAAATGTCACCCAGAAATGTCACTGTCCTCTCCACTACAAACCCACTAACAGTCACATCATGTGTAGACCTGTATTACTACTCACATCTCCACAAATGTCACCAGAAATGTCACTGTCCTCTCCGCTACAAACCCACTAACAGTCACATCATGTGTAGACCTGTATTACTACTCACATCTCCACAAATGTCACCCAGAAATGTCACTGTCCTCTACACTACAAACCCACTAACAGTCACATCATGTGTAGACCTGTATTACTACTCACATCTCCACAAATGTCACCAGAAATGTCACTGTCCTCTCCACTACAAACCTACTAACAGTCACATCATGTGTAGACCTGTATTACTACTCACATCTCCACAAATGTCACCATTAATGTCACTGTCCTCTCCACTACAAACCCACTAACAGTCACATCATGTGTAGACCTGTATTACTACTCACATCTCCACAAATGTCACCAGAAATGTCACTGTCCTCTACACTACAAACCCACTAACAGTCACATCATGTGTAGACCTGTATTACTACTCACATCTCCACAAATGTCACCAGAAATGTCACTGTCCTCTCCGCTACAAACCCACTAACAGTCACATCACGTGTAGACCTGTATTACTACTCACATCTCCACAAATGTCACCCAGAAATGTCACTGTCATCTACACTACAAACCTACTAACAGTCACATCATGTGTAGACCTGTATTACTACTCACATCTCCACAAATGTCACCATTAATGTCACTGTCCTCTACACTACAAACCCACTAACAGTCATATCATGTGTAGACCTGTATTACTACTCACATCTCCACAAATGTCACCAGAAATGTCACTGTCCTCTCCACTACAAACCCACTAACAGTCACATCACGTGTAGACCTGTATTACTACTCACATATCCACAAATGTCACCAGAAATGTCACTGTCCTCTCCGCTACAAACCCACTAACAGTCACATCATGTGTAGACCTGTATTACTACTCACATCTCCACAAATGTCACCAGAAATGTCACTGTCCTCTCCGCTACAAACCCACTAACAGTCACATCACGTGTAGACCTGTATTACTACTCACATCTCCACAAATGTCACTGTCATCTACACTACAAACCCACTAACAGTCACATCACGTGTAGACCTGTATTACTACTCACATCTCCACAAATGTCACCAGAAATGTCACTGTCCTCTCCGCTACAAACCCACTAACAGTCACATCATGTGTTGACCTGTATTACTACTCACATCTCCACAAATGTCACCAGAAATGTCACTGTCCTCTCCGCTACAAACCCACTAACAGTCACATCATGTGTAGACCTGTATTACTGCTCACATCTCCACAAATGTCACCAGAAATGTCACTGTCCTCTCCGCTACAAACCCACTAACAGTCACATCACGTGTAGACCTGTATTACTACTCACATCTCCACAAATGTCACCAGAAATGTCACTGTTCTCTCCACTACAAACCCACTAACAGTCACATCATGTGTAGACCTGTATTACTACTCACATCTCCACAAATGTCACCCAGAAATGTCACTGTCCTCTCCACTACAAACCCACTAACAGTCACATCATGTGTAGACCTGTATTACTACTCACATCTCCACAAATGTCACCAATGTCACTGTCCTCTAAACTACAAACCCACTAACAGTCACATCATGTGTAGACCTGTATTACTACTCACATCTCCACAAATGTCACCAGAAATGTCACTGTCCTCTACACTACAAACCCACTAACAGTCACATCACGTGTAGACCTGTATTACTACTCACATCTCCACAAATGTCACCCAGAAATGTCACTGTCCTCTACACTACAAACCCACTAACAGTCACATCATGTGTAGACCTGTATTACTACTCACATCTCCACAAATGTCACCATTAATGTCACTGTCCTCTCCACTACAAACCCACTAACAGTCACATCATGTGTAGACCTGTATTACTACTCACATCTCCACAAATGTCACCAGAAATGTCACTGTCCTCTACACTACAAACCCACTAACAGTCACATCACGTGTAGACCTGTATTACTACTCACATCTCCACAAATGTCACCCAGAAATGTCACTGTCCTCTACACTACAAACCCACTAACAGTCACATCATGTGTAGACCTGTATTACTACTCACATCTCCACAAATGTCACCAGAAATGTCACTGTCCTCTCCGCTACAAACCCACTAACAGTCACATCACGTGTAGACCTGTATTACTACTCACATCTCCACAAATGTCACCCAGAAATGTCACTGTCATCTACACTACAAACCCACTAACAGTCACATCATGTGTAGACCTGTATTACTACTCACATCTCCACAAATGTCACCATTAATGTCACTGTCCTCTACACTACAAACCCACTAACAGTCATATCATGTGTAGACCTGTATTACTACTCACATCTCCACAAATGTCACCAGAAATGTCACTGTCCTCTCCACTACAAACCCACTAACAGTCACATCATGTGTAGACCTGTTTTACTGCTCACATCTCCACAAATGTCACCAGAAATGTCACTGTCCTCTCCGCTACAAACCCACTAACAGTCACATCACGTGTAGACCTGTATTACTACTCACATCTCCACAAATGTCACCAGAAATGTCACTGTTCTCTCCACTACAAACCCACTAACAGTCACATCATGTGTAGACCTGTATTACTACTCACATCTCCACAAATGTCACCCAGAAATGTCACTGTCCTCTCCACTACAAACCCACTAGCAGTCACATCATGTGTAGACCTGTATTACTACTCACATCTCCACAAATGTCACCAATGTCACTGTCCTCTAAACTACAAACCCACTAACAGTCACATCATGTGTAGACCTGTATTACTGCTCACATCTCCACAAATGTCACCAGAAATGTCACTGTCCTCTATACTACAAACCCACTAACAGTCACATCATGTGTACACAAGTATTACTACTCACATCTCCACAAATGTCACCAGAAATGTCACTGTCCTCTACACTACAAACCCACTAACAGTCACATCATGTGTAGACCTGTACTACTACTCACATCTCCACAAATGTCACCCAGAAATGTCACTGTCCTCTCCGCTACAAACCCACTAACAGTCACATCATGTGTAGACCTGTATTACTGCTCACATCTCCACAAATGTCACCAGAAATGTCACTGTCCTCTCCGCTACAAACCCACTAACAGTGACATCATGTGTAGACCTGTATTACTACTCACATCTCCACAAATGTCACCCAGAAATGTCACTGTCCTCTACACTACAAACCCACTAACAGTCACATCATGTGTAGACCTGTATTACTGCTCACATCTCCACAAATGTCACCAGAAATGTCACTGTCCTCTATACTACAAACCCACTAACAGTCACATCATGTGTACACAAGTATTACTACTCACATCTCCACAAATGTCACCAGAAATGTCACTGTCCTCTCCACTACAAACCCACTAACAGTCACATCATTTGTAGACCTGTATTACTACTCACATCTCCACAAATGTCACCCAGAAATGTCACTGTCCTCTCCTCTACAAACCCACTAACAGTCACATCATGTGTAGACCTGTATTACTACTCACATCTCCACAAATGTCACCAGAAATGTCACTGTCCTCTACACTACAAACCCACTAACAGTCACATCATGTGTAGACCTGTATTACTACTCACATCTCCACAAATGTCACCAATGTCACTGTCCTCTACACTACAAACCCACTAACAGTCACATCATGTGTAGACCTGTATTACTACTCACATCTCCACAAATGTCACCAATGTCACTGTCCTCTCCGCTACAAACCCACTAACAGTCTCATCACGTGTAGACCTGTATTACTACACACATCTCCACAAATGTCACCAATGTCACTGTCCTCTCCGCTACAAACCCACTAACAGTCACATCACGTGTAGACCTGTATTACTACTCACATCTCCACAAATGTCACCAGAAATGTCACTGTCCTCTCCGCTACAAACCCACTAACAGTCACATCACGTGTAGACTTGTATTACTACTCACATCTCCACAAATGTCACCAGAAATGTCACTGTCCTCTCCACTACAAACCCACTAACAGTAACATCATGTGTAGACCTGTATTACTACTCACATCTCCACAAATGTCACCAATGTCACTGTCCTCTACACTACAAACCCACTAACAGTCACATCATGTGTAGACCTGTACTACTACTCATCTCCACAAATGTCACCAGAAATGTCACTTTCCTCTCCGCTACAAACCCACTAACAGTCACATCATGTGTAGACCTGTATTACTACTCACATCTCCACAAATGTCACCCAGAAATGTCACTGTCCTCTCCACTACAAACCCACTAACAGTCACATCATGTGTAGACCTGTATTACTACTCACATCTCCACAAATGTCACCCAGAAATGTCACTGTCCTCTCCACTACAAACCCACTAACAGTCACATCATGTGTAGACCTGTATTACTACTCACATCTCCACAAATGTCACCAGAAATGTCACTGTCCTCTCCGCTACAAACCCACTAACAGTCACATCATGTGTAGACCTGTATTACTACTCACATCTCCACAAATGTCACCCAGAAATGTCACTGTCCTCTCCACTACAAACCCACTAACAGTCACATCATGTGTAGACCTGTATTACTACTCACATCTCCACAAATGTCACCAGAAATGTCACTGTCCTCTCCACTACAAACCTACTAACAGTCACATCATGTGTAGACCTGTATTACTACTCACATCTCCACAAATGTCACCATTAATGTCACTGTCCTCTCCACTACAAACCCACTAACAGTCACATCATGTGTAGACCTGTATTACTACTCACATCTCCACAAATGTCACCAGAAATGTCACTGTCCTCTACACTACAAACCCACTAACAGTCACATCATGTGTAGACCTGTATTACTACTCACATCTCCACAAATGTCACCAGAAATGTCACTGTCCTCTCCGCTACAAACCCACTAACAGTCACATCACGTGTAGACCTGTATTACTACTCACATCTCCACAAATGTCACCCAGAAATGTCACTGTCCTCTCCACTACAAACCCACTAACAGTCACATCATGTGTAGACCTGTATTACTACTCACATCTCCACAAATGTCACCCAGAAATGTCACTGTCATCTACACTACAAACCCACTAACAGTCACATCATGTGTAGACCTGTATTACTACTCACATCTCCACAAATGTCACCATTAATGTCACTGTCCTCTACACTACAAACCCACTAACAGTCATATCATGTGTAGACCTGTATTACTACTCACATCTCCACAAATGTCACCAGAAATGTCACTGTCCTCTCCACTACAAACCCACTAACAGTCACATCACGTGTAGACCTGTATTACTACTCACATCTCCACAAATGTCACCAGAAATGTCACTGTCCTCTCCGCTACAAACCCACTAACAGTCACATCATGTGTAGACCTGTATTACTACTCACATCTCCACAAATGTCACCAGAAATGTCACTGTCCTCTCCGCTACAAACCCACTAACAGTCACATCACGTGTAGACCTGTATTACTACTCACATCTCCACAAATGTCACTGTCATCTACACTACAAACCCACTAACAGTCACATCACGTGTAGACCTGTATTACTACTCACATCTCCACAAATGTCACCAGAAATGTCACTGTTCTCTCCACTACAAACCCACTAACAGTCACATCATGTGTAGACCTGTATTACTACTCACATCTCCACAAATGTCACCCAGAAATGTCACTGTCCTCTCCACTACAAACCCACTAACAGTCACATCATGTGTAGACCTGTATTACTACTCACATCTCCACAAATGTCACCAATGTCACTGTCCTCTAAACTACAAACCCACTAACAGTCACATCATGTGTAGACCTGTATTACTACTCACATCTCCACAAATGTCACCAGAAATGTCACTGTCCTCTACACTACAAACCCACTAACAGTCACATCACGTGTAGACCTGTATTACTACTCACATCTCCACAAATGTCACCCAGAAATGTCACTGTCCTCTACACTACAAACCCACTAACAGTCACATCATGTGTAGACCTGTATTACTACTCACATCTCCACAAATGTCACCATTAATGTCACTGTCCTCTCCACTACAAACCCACTAACAGTCACATCATGTGTAGACCTGTATTACTACTCACATCTCCACAAATGTCACCAGAAATGTCACTGTCCTCTACACTACAAACCCACTAACAGTCACATCACGTGTAGACCTGTATTACTACTCACATCTCCACAAATGTCACCCAGAAATGTCACTGTCCTCTACACTACAAACCCACTAACAGTCACATCATGTGTAGACCTGTATTACTACTCACATCTCCACAAATGTCACCAGAAATGTCACTGTCCTCTCCGCTACAAACCCACTAACAGTCACATCACGTGTAGACCTGTATTACTACTCACATCTCCACAAATGTCACCCAGAAATGTCACTGTCATCTACACTACAAACCCACTAACAGTCACATCATGTGTAGACCTGTATTACTACTCACATCTCCACAAATGTCACCATTAATGTCACTGTCCTCTACACTACAAACCCACTAACAGTCATATCATGTGTAGACCTGTATTACTACTCACATCTCCACAAATGTCACCAGAAATGTCACTGTCCTCTCCACTACAAACCCACTAACAGTCACATCACGTGTAGACCTGTATTACTACTCACATCTCCACAAATGTCACCAGAAATGTCACTGTCCTCTCCGCTACAAACCCACTAACAGTCACATCATGTGTAGACCTGTTTTACTGCTCACATCTCCACAAATGTCACCAGAAATGTCACTGTCCTCTCCGCTACAAACCCACTAACAGTCACATCACGTGTAGACCTGTATTACTACTCACATCTCCACAAATGTCACCAGAAATGTCACTGTTCTCTCCACTACAAACCCACTAACAGTCACATCATGTGTAGACCTGTATTACTACTCACATCTCCACAAATGTCACCCAGAAATGTCACTGTCCTCTCCACTACAAACCCACTAACAGTCACATCATGTGTAGACCTGTATTACTACTCACATCTCCACAAATGTCACCAATGTCACTGTCCTCTAAACTACAAACCCACTAACAGTCACATCATGTGTAGACCTGTACTACTACTCACATCTCCACAAATGTCACCCAGAAATGTCACTGTCCTCTCCACTACAACAACCCACTAACAGTCACATCATGTGTAGACCTGTATTACTACTCACATCTCCACAAATGTCACCCAGAAATGTCACTGTCCTCTACACAACAAACCCACTAACAGTCACATCATGTGTAGACCTGTATTACTACTCACATCTCCACAAATGTCACCAGAAATGTCACTGTCCTCTCCACTACAAACCCACTAACAGTCACATCACGTGTAGACCTGTATTACTACTCACATCTCCACAAATGTCACCAATGTCACTGTCCTCTACACTACAAACCCACTAACAGTCACATCATGTGTAGACCTGTACTACTACTCACATCTCCACAAATGTCACCCAGAAATGTCACTGTCCTCTACACTACAAACCCACTAACAGTCACATCATGTGTAGACCTGTATTACTACTCACATCTCCACAAATGTCACCAGAAATGTCACTGTCCTCTCCACTACAAACCCACTAACAGTCACATCACGTGTAGACCTGTATTACTACTCACATCTCCACAAATGTCACCAGAAATGTCACTGTCCTCTACACTACAAACCCACTAACAGTCACATCACGTGTAGACCTGTATTACTACTCACATCTCCACAAATGTCACCCAGAAATGTCACTGTCCTCTGCACTACAAACCCACTAACAGTCACATCATGTGTAGACCTGTACTACTACTCACATCTCCACAAATGTCACCCAGAAATGTCACTGTCCTCTCCACTACAACAACCCACTAACAGTCACATCATGTGTAGACCTGTATTACTACTCACATCTCCACAAATGTCACCAGAAATGTCACTGTCCTCTCCGCTACAAACCCACTAACAGTCACATCATGTGTAGACCTGTATTACTGCTCACATCTCCACAAATGTCACCAGAAATGTCACTGTCCTCTCCGCTACAAACCCACTAACAGTCACATCACGTGTAGACCTGTATTACTACTCACATCTCCACAAATGTCACCAGAAATGTCACTGTCCTCTGCACTACAAACCCACTAACAGTCACATCATGTGTAGACCTGTACTACTACTCACATCTCCACAAATGTCACCAAGAAATGTCACTGTCCTCTCCACTACAACAACCCACTAACAGTCACATCATGTGTAGACCTGTATTACTACTCACATCTCCACAAATGTCACCCAGAAATGTCACTGTCCTCTACACTACAAACCCACTAACAGTCACATCATGTGTAGACCTGTATTACTACTCACATCTCCACAAATGTCACCAGAAATGTCACTGTCCTCTCCACTACAAACCCACTAACAGTCACATCACGTGTAGACCTGTATTACTACTCACATCTCCACAAATGTCACCAGAAATGTCACTGTCCTCTACACTACAAACCCACTAACAGTCACATCATGTGTAGACCTGTATTACTACTCACATCTCCACAAATGTCACCAGAAATGTCACTGTCCTCTGCACTACAAACCCACTAACAGTCACATCATGTGTAGACCTGTACTACTACTCACATCTCCACAAATGTCACCCAGAAATGTCACTGTCCTCTCCACTACAACAACCCACTAACAGTCACATCATGTGTAGACCTGTATTACTACTCACATCTCCACAAATGTCACCCAGAAATGTCACTGTCCTCTACACTACAAACCCACTAACAGTCACATCATGTGTAGACCTGTATTACTACTCACATCTCCACAAATGTCACCAGAAATGTCACTGTCCTCTCCACTACAAACCCACTAACAGTCACATCACGTGTAGACCTGTATTACTACTCACATCTCCACAAATGTCACCAGAAATGTCACTGTCCTCTACACTACAAACCCACTAACAGTCACATCACGTGTAGACCTGTATTACTACTCACATCTCCACAAATGTCACCCAGAAATGTCACTGTCCTCTACACTACAAACCCACTAACAGTCACATCACGTGTAGACCTGTATTACTACTCACATCTCCACAAATGTCACCCAGAAATGTCACTGTCCTCTACACTACAAACCCACTAACAGTCACATCATGTGTAGACCTGTATTACTACTTATATCAACTCTTTTGTGTCCCCCAAGAAAAGGAAGTATATATATTTATTACTACAATAACTGATCCTGCATTGGGTACAAAAGAGGCCATTTAGGGCTGTTATCAACAAGAGGTGCAATTCTGGTTCAAGTCAACTGCACCAAAAGAGACAAATAGGTCAACGCTCAGCAATAGGAGGCCCTCCAGCTGCGGGACTACATTTCCCATCATCCTCTGGCAGCCAGCAGTCTTATTTCCTTATGTTCAAGCACAGCAATTCTTGGGCAAAAAACGAAATGAACCAGTGGGGTGAGATGCATGGACCCTTCCTCCTGCCTTACCCCCAGTGCAGTGTGTCACAGTAAATATCTTCCCCAAATGCACCAATTGGGCAATGCATTAGGCACACGTCTCTCCTTCCCTTATATCACTGATGCACAGACTCTTCCTCCTGCCTTACTCCCAGTAGAGTGTGTCACAGTAAATAACTTCCCCCTATCGTATGTTACCAAAAATGTATAAGAGAAGAAGCGCCATGAGAACCCAGCGCAGTGTGTCACAGTAAATATCTTCCCCAAATGCACCAATTGGGCACTGCACTAGGAGAAGATAGGAGGAAGGGGCCACATCTCTCTTCTCCATGTATCACTGATGCCTGAACCCTTCCTCCTAGTGCAGTGTGTCCATCTAGTGTCCTGGTTACCATGATCACAAGCAGAGCCCTGCTGGGAGGAGGAGGAGGTGTGAGATAAAATACTGAAGAAGGTCCATTGCTACTCACCCTACACGAGGAGTAGAAACATTGGGTAATATGTGTAAAGACAAAAGTGGAGGCAATTCTGGGGCAGAGCACAAATAAATAATTCCCCAAATTTCCATTGGGCAACTGGGGGGGGGACCAACTACATCACAGGGAACCACGAAGCCTCAACTATGATTTAAATGGGATGTTTAACCCATTAAATGCTTCAGTGGTGCACTACACATTGCGAGCAGCACTTTGTACACCTTTGTAGAATTCAAGGGGTTAAATTAACTGAAATATAGTGCTTAGATGCTGTCTATGGTGCAGCTGTTTGCTCCCTAGTTGACTCGTGCGTATGGCCCTGTCGGTGATTGGCTCGGTCCCATAAGAGAGATACAATGTATCAATGTTCATCCCTATAAAGGCAGGAGATGGCGACAGAACAATGGAGATGTCAAAAGGTGCCCCGGGGCATTGTGGGAATCTAATTCCAAGAGAACCAATCCTGTTGCCATGGAGGAAAATCAGAACATTCTTCTAAAAGACCCAGGGGATTAAGGGTTAATTCTCCCTTATAGGACATCTCACTTGTTATCAAGCACAGAGACGGGAGTAATTGGCTGAAACCACCCCCCCCCCCAAAAAAAAAAAACAATCCAATACTGCTACAATTATACAGTTTGTGTATTTTTATATATTTCATATATTGTGTGTAATATGTGTATATATATATATATATATATATATATATATATATATATATATATATATAGAGAGAGAGAGAGAGAGAGAGAATACACACAATGTGTGTATATATATATGCACTGTGTGTATGTATGTCTAATATATATGTACCAGAAAGGAAGCACTCACGCTTAAAAAGCCAAGTGCCTGGTTTCAACATCCAAGGCAAATAGACAGTAGAATGGTAAATGAATATACCCATCCCAGGGCTTATTCATATACCAGAGTGCGTATTATATATACATTGTGTGTCTATTATATATACATAGTGTATATATATTATATATAAAATAAAGTCTCCTCAGGAGACACACACACACACAGGGGTGGCAGTAAGGAGGAGATACAGCTCCCATTGGGTAAATCAATGGGGGCGTGATTTTCACAGGAGTTGCAGTAGTGCAGGGAGTTGGCCCGCCCCCACTCTCCAGCTCGCCCACCACTATCCAACTGAGCACAAAAACAAAATGGCTGCCACTTGCTCCTACACCGCCCTAATACACACATGCCCCACTCACACAGCACCAAACACACACACACACCAAACACACAAACACAGCACCAAACACACACACACACAGCACCAAACACACACACACCCAACATCAAACACACACACACACACACAGCATTAAACACACACACACACAGCATCAAACCCACAGTACCATAAAGGGATCCCACACATTGCAACCCAGTGTATGGGATTCCTTTCTGGCAATCAAAGGGTTAAGGCTGTCACTGTGTTTCTGCTTCCCTACTGACACACTGCTGCACTCCTACTAATGACTACAGGTTTACACCACACAGTGTGAGCTCCTCCAACAAAATAACAGACAAATAACTCTTACTTCAGTTGATTCCCCTCCCGACAACCTTTCCTACCTGCACAGAGCCATGTCTGCTGGTTGCCTAGCAACCACCCCACCTCCTCCACTATACAGGAAGTGGTGCTGCTGGGAGAAATACCCTGACCTGCTCTGTGTGTCATCACATAGGACTCAAGTCCACTGTTGTGTATGTATGTCCACGCTATGGGGACACTATGTACGTCTCAGTATGGAATGTGTATGTGTGTGTCACTATGGGTTGTGTATGTGTGTCTAAGTAAGACATGTGTATGTGTGTCTCACTATGAGATCTGTATGTGTGTCTCAGTATGGAATGTGTATGTGTGTGTCTGTCTCACTATGAGATCTGTATGTATGTATGTATGTGTATGTATGTGTATGTATGTGTGTGTGTGTGTGTGTGTGTGTGTGTATGTGTGTGTATGTGTGTGTCACTATGGCCATAGCTGGGAACTTTTGAAATACCATCACTCACAGATCTGATATTAACCCTTGAAGCCCAGTGGGGAAAAAAAGAGTACATTGCATTAACTGTTTCACTGCCAGAGGGGTAGGCAATGCATTGCAAATTAATAACAAATATACACTTATGGATGGTTATATGTGTGTGTGCCTCACTATGAGATGTGTATATGTGTGTAACTCACTATGAGATGTGTGTGTGTCTCACTATGGGATGTGTGTGTGTATCACTATGGGATGTGTGTGTTTCTCACTATGGGATGTGTGTGTGTATCACTATGGGATGTGTGTATTTCTCACTATGGGATGTGTGTGTGTATCACTATGGGATGTGTGTATCACTATGGGATGTGTGTATCACTATGGGATGTGTGTGTGTATCACTATGGGATGTGTGTGTGTATCACTATGGGATGTGTGTGTGTGTGTGTGTCACTATGGGATGTGTGTGTGTATCACTATGGGATGTGTGTGTGTGTATCACTATGGGATGTGTGTGTGTATCACTATGGGATGTGTGTGTATCACTATGGGATGTGTGTGTGTATCACTATGGGATGTGTGTGTGTGTATCACTATGGGATGTGTGTGTGTATCACTATGGGATGTGTGTGTGTGTCTCACTATGGGATGTGTGTGTGTCTCACTATGGGATGTGTGTGTGTGTATCACTATGGGATGTGTGTGTGTATCACTATGGGATGTGTGTGTGTATCACTATGGGATGTGTGTGTGTATCACTATGGGATGTGTGTGTTTCTCACTATGGGATGTGTGTGTGTATCACTATGGGATGTGTGTGTGTATCACTATGGGATGTGTGTGTGTGTCTCACTATGGGATGTGTGTGTGTATCACTATGGGATGTGTGTGTATCACTATGGGATGTGTGTGTGTATCACTATGGGATGTGTGTGTGTGTCTCACTATGGGATGTGTGTGTGTATCACTATGGGATGTGTGTGTGTGTCTCACTATGGGATGTGTGTGTGTATCACTATGGGATGTGTGTGTGTGTCTCACTATGGGATGTGTGTGTGTCTCACTATGGGATGTGTGTATCACTATGGGATGTGTGTGTTTCTCACTATGGGATGTGTGTGTGTATCACTATGGGATGTGTGTGTGTATCACTATGGGATGTGTGTGTGTATCACTATGGGATGTGTGTGTGTGTCTCACTATGGGATGTGTGTGTGTCTCACTATGGGATGTGTGTATCACTATGGGATGTGTGTGTGTATCACTATGGGATGTGTGTGTGTATCACTATGGGATGTGTGTGTGTGTATCACTATGGGATGTGTGTGTGTCACTATGGGATGTGTGTGTGTATCACTATGGGATGTGTGTGTTTCTCACTATGGGATGTGTGTGTGTATCACTATGGGATGTGTGTGTGTATCACTATGGGATGTGTGTGTGTCTCACTATGGGATGTGTGTGTGTATCACTATGGGATGTGTGTATCACTATGGGATGTGTGTGTGTATCACTATGGGATGTGTGTGTGTATCACTATGGGATGTGTGTATCACTATGGGATGTGTGTGTGTATCACTATGGGATGTGTGTGTATCACTATGGGATGTGTGTATCACTATGGGATGTGTGTGTGTGTGTCTCACTATAGGTGTATATGTGTCTCACTATGGGATGTGTGTGTGTCACTATGGCATGTGTCTCACTATGGGATGTGTGTGTGTCACTATGGCATGTGTCTCACTATGGGATGTGTGTGTGTGTGTCTCACTATAGGTGTATATGTGTCTCAGTATGGGATGTGTGTGTCACTATGAGGACACTATGTCAGTTCAAGTCAGCTGGGGGGGGGGGGCGGAGAACTAAAACAGAACATGATCACATGTATTTTACTGAACTTTCATAAACAGAAACAGACGGGCAACGCCGCCCCACACTGCTAGAATATATATATATATATATATATATATATATATATATATATATATATATATATATATATATATACATTGTGTGTGTATTATTTATACATTGAATCCACCCCAGACCCTGGAGCGGCAATAGGAAGTACCACCAGACCGGAGTCCACCCCCTGACCAAATATGTCCCACTCAGCACTTCGTTTTAGTTTTATGGAAGAGCCGCACTCTGGATCTTTTCTATAATTAAAAGCTTCTTTCCTCCTCTATAATGTAAAAGACATCAGCATGTGGAACACAAAACACAGCTATTTGTTTCACTATGAAATATTAACTTCCACTGAACTGCTCTCTCCTTCCAGCAGCCAAATATGCAGACAGACAGTGAGCGAATGTACAGACGGACAGTGAGCGAATGTACGGACGGACAGTGAGCGAATGTACGGACGGACAGTGAGCGAATGTACGGACGGACAGTGAGCGAATGTACGGACGGACAGTGAGCGAATCTACAGACGGACAGTGAGCGAATCTACAGACGGACAGTGAGCGAATCTACGGACAGACAGTGAGCGAATCTACGGACGGACACAGTGAGTGAATGTGCAGACGGACACAGTGAGTGAATGTGTGGATGGACAGTGAGTGAATGTGTGGATGGACAGTGAGTGAATCTACGGACGGACAGTGAATGGATATACAGACGGACAGTGAGTGGATATACAGACGGACAGTGAGTGGATATACAGACGGACAGTGAGTGAATATACAGGCGGACAGTGAGTGAATATACAGGCGGACAGTGAGTGAATATACAGGCGGACAGTGAGTGAATCTACGGACGGACAGTGAGTGAATCTACGGACGGACAGTGAGTGAATGTACAGACGGATCAGGCTCAGTTCACATGGGAGATTGAAGCGCAGGCATTTTGTCTGCTCTGTTACACAGATAAAACTGGACCCCATTGCTGCAGATTGGAGGGTTCATACTGGTGATATTGATGTAAATAGCAAAATATATATATACAAAGGTGGGCTGTATAAGCAGTATATTTTATGGATTATTATTGTGCCCACCCGTGTGTATTTTTTAATTATTTCCATCATTTTTATATTATATATATACATATATATTAACCATTTATATATTCTTTTTATTTACCTAATAACAGTTTATTATTATATTTTGGTAATATCCATATGATAATTAGATTATCGCGCCTCCTACAAACTATTGTCTAACACTGGTGATATTTTGGAGAACGATGCAGGCCAAATCTATTTTATTGAAAGTTCCTGCATTTAGGGCAAATACGTTTCAGCAGGGCTTCTCTACACAGAGGCCAACGGGGCTGCCATGTTGATCAATAAAACGTACGGTTAGATTGTTGTGTTACTTATCATAATGATCCAATCAATGGCTGGGCCATGTGGGCCAGTCATCAGCTACAGAACCTTCCAGTCACAGGATAGCCAGGGTAACGCAGGCACGGGCAGGTAACCTTTACACAGGTGGCTTCATTGGTGTACATGACCCGAATAGTTAAAGCAAAAGTGACTAACCCCTTAATCCCTCCATCTTACCAGTTATTGCCTTCAGCACATAAAAAAGAGAATTTCTCATATACATCATCATCCTACTGCTAAGGCCAGGCCTGGTTCTGAATATAGAAGTGAAACGCGTTGGCTCGCAGGCAGATCACTCCTGAACAGACAGTTACATGCAATAAGCTGTCTGCGGCCCCCTTTCCCCCTACAGTTTTGTAGACAGCTCTTTAGATCTGAATCCCAATGAGATATGTGTCTGATTGCTAAACACCAGACATATTGTCCAGTACACAGGAGGCTCTGACATTTCAGGACTGTATATTACAGCGGGAGATGCGGTTCACACGAATCCATCTCTGCCCATTAATTCACCTCCAACGGCTGGAATTCTTTATACAAAGGTCTCTGCTATTAGAGATGCGAATTACCCCTGAATACGGATACAGACACATGGAAATGAAGGCGTCTGAGACAGCAACACCTTCATTTTTTGTATTTAACTAGTATTAATATTTTATTTATCTACAGAGCTGGAAAAATATCAGCGAGGTTCACCATTCAGAGAAATATGTTACTAGTCCCCATGTTACACACAGAAATCAGCATTATTTCTAATTTACCTGCTGGACTTTTTTTTATTTTACTAGTCACGCACTTGGTTTTATAACGATTATTATATATATATAAATATAAGAGAGAGAGAGAGAGATTTTGATGGCAGAAAAAAAGAATCTAAGCCATTCAGAATGCACGTTTTCCTATCCAGATACAATACTCAGGGGGAGATTCTCTAAGCAGTGATAAACAGGTGATAAAGTGGAGATAACCTCTCCAGTTTATCACTTATCCAGTTCCTGTGTTATTCTATGGAACCTATTTACTACAAATTCTACAACTTTGGAGATCTTAGTGAATAGGCTCCATAGAATAACATAGGAACTGAAGAAGTGATATCACTAGGTATCTCCACTTTATCACCACTTAGTGAATCTCCCCCTCAGTCTTACACAGCTCTCACTATAGACACTATAGACGGGACAGGGAGTGGAGACAGGAAGTGGGGCGTTCGGAGCGCCCCGCTCAGGATCAGCGCGTTCAGCTAGTCTCTACTGCATCGTTCCAGCAGTCTCTACCGCGATTGTGCTGGTACACACACAGGGAGCTTCGCAGCCTAGAAAATTGTAGTATAAGATAATTTAAATATATATTTTAACCCCTTGAATACTAGAGAGGTCTGCAACACCCTTTTCAATTCTACAAGAATTTGGGGAATTTTCAGCTTGGTCAAATTCATAAAGACAAAAATTATGGGGCAAACCAACAAAAATAGGAAAAAAAAATAAGACTTCCCATTGAACGCTGGAGAAAACGCCAAAGAACTAATTCTGTAGCTTAACATAGCAGTAAACCTGTTTTATGAAAAAAATATATATATTGTAGGAGGTTTCCTGTTGCGTAAAGTAAGAGTTCTCGCACTGCTTAGAGATGCATATTTCCAGTGTTATTACCGTGTAAACCCATGTTTTTTACATTAGCAGTGCTCTCTAGTGGTCAAATTCCAATTAGTTATTTTGTTACATTCTAATGGAGAAGAAAGTCAGAGACATAGAGTTCTCCATATAATGTGAGACTGCTGAGTCACTTCCTGTCAGTTAGATCTATCAGGAAGTAAATACACAGTAAATTCACTTCCTGTCAGTTAGAACTATAAGGAAGGAAATGCACAGTAAATTCACTTCCTGGTTATTTGAACTGTTATAACTTTTGAATAAATCTACTTACCGCGGTGGGAGTGCCTCTCTTTTACTCGGCACGAAAAGCTTTTATCTGTTTTCATAAAAAAAGTTTAATGCTCATTTAGAAAGGCCAAATCTAATTGCTAAAAGGTCCCCAAAGCATTGCACTGCACATAGATTTCATGGGGCTTAAAGTCAAATTCAAAATCATTGAAGGTTTGGGGAATGTTTACTTGTTGCCTCTGGCAAAAGCTGGTTTGCCTCCGAATTGCTCCACTTTTTTTTTTTTTTTTTTTTGAGGTAGTGGTCTAAAATGCTTCCCAGTTCCACGGCAGCGCACACAGCTCCACCACACGGGGTCCGGATCTCCCGCAGACCATAGCGGAGGGAGATGCATGTAAAAGGGGAGGGTGTAGGGGGTTAGGTAGTTGGGGTGGGAGTTTCGTAGTCTAGATATAGGCTGGGCAGGAAGTAGGGGGCATTCGCAGCAGACTGGGCCCGGAAGTAGGAAGCATCCATCCCCCCACCCAGCAGGTGTAAGGGGTGTCACAATTTTATTTTTGTTGTTGTTGTGAGGGGTAGTTGTCTTGTTGGTGGGTTATGATTTAAGGCTGACACAATAAATAACCGTATCAGTTAAAAATCATGAGCATGGTTTGTTCGGCCATCCTGGATATATCCATAATATGGAGAAAGTTGGATTATTCATCAAGTTTTTGTATAAAGTTGTGTATTCTATGTTTTTCTTACATTCTATAATATAAAAGACCAGATGCATGTTTGTTCGAAGCAGTCACGCGCAGTAGACACCACCCTAATGCAGGCAGTCACGCGCAGTAGACACCACCCTAACGCAGGCAGTCACGCGCAGTAGACACCACCCTAACACAGGCAGTCATGTGCAGTAGACACCACCCTAACACAGGCAGTCACGCGCAGTAGACACCACCCTAACGCAGGCAGTCACGCGCAGTAGACACCACCCTAACGCAGGCAGTCACGCACAGTAGACACCGCCCTAACGCAGGCAGTCACGCGCAGTAGACACCACCCTAACGCAGGCAGTCACGCGCAGTAGACACCACCCTAACACAGGCAGTCATGTGCAGTAGACACCACCCTAACACAGGTAGTCACGTGCAGTAGACACCACCCTAACACAGGCAGTCACGCGCAGTAGACACCACCCTAACGCAGGCAGTCACGCGCAGTAGACACCGCCCTAACGCAGGCAGTCATGAGCAGTAGACACCACCCTAACGCAGGCAGTCACGCGCAGTAGACACCGCCCTAACACAGGCAGTCACACGCAGTAGACACCGCCCTAACGCAGGCAGTCACGAGCAGTAGACACCTCCCTAACGCAGGCAGTCACGTGCAGTAGACACCACCCTAACACAGGCAGTCATGCGCAGTAGACACCACCCTAACACAGGCAGTCATGCGCAGTAGACACCACCCCAACGCAGGCAGTCATGCGCAGTAGACACCTCCCTAACGCAGGCAGTCACACGCAGTAGACACCGCCCTAACGCAGGCAGTCATGCGCAGTAGACACCGCCCTAACGCAGGCAGTCATGCGCAGTAGACACCGCCCTAATGCAGGCAGTCACGCGCAGTAGACACCGCCCTAACGCAGGAAGTCACACGCAGTAGACACCGCCCTAACGCAGGCAGTCATGCGCAGTAGACACCGCCCTAATGCAGGCAGTCACGCGCAATAGACACCACCCTAACGCAGGCAGTCATGCACAGTAAACACCTCCCTAACACAGGCAGTCATGCGCAGTAGACACCGCCCTAACGCAGGCAGTCATGCACAGTAAACACCTCCCTAACACAGGCAGTCATGCGCAGTAGACACCACCCTAACACAGGCAGTCATGCACAGTAGACACCGCCCTAATGCAGGCAGTCATGCGCAGTAGACACCACCCTAACACAGGCAGTCATGCACAGTAGACACTGCCCGAACGCAGGCAGTCATGCACAGTAGACACCGCCCTAACGCAGGCAGTCATGCACAGTAGACACCTCCCTAACACAGGCAGTCATGCACAGTAGACACCACCCTAACACAGGCAGTCATGCACAGTAGACACTGCCCTAACGCAGGCAGTCATGCACAGTAGACACCTCCCTAACACAGGCAGTCACACACAGTAGACACCGCCCTAACGCAGGGAGTCACGCACAGTAGACACCTCCCTAACACAGGCAGTCATGCGCAGTAAACACTGCCCGAACGCAGGCAGTCATGCACAGTAAACACTGCCCGAACGCAGGCAGTCATGCACAGTAGACACTGCCCGAACGCAGGGAGTCATGCGCAGTAAACACCACCCTAACGCAGGCAGTCATGCGCAGTAAACACTGCCCGAACACAGGGAGTCACGCACAGTAGACACCTCCCTAACGCAGGCAGTCATGCACAGTAGACACCACCCTAACACAGGGAGTCATGCGCAGTAAACACCACCCTAACGCAGGCAGCCATGCACAGTAAACACTGCCCGAACGCAGGCAGTCATGCACAGTAAACACTGCCCGAACGCAGGCAGTCATGCACAGTAAACACTGCCCGAACGCAGGCAGTCATGCACAGTAAACACTGCCCGAACGCAGGCAGTCATGCACAGTAAACACCGCCCGAACGCAGGCAGTCATGCACAGTAAACAATGCCCGAACGCAGGCAGTCATGCACAGTAAAACACTGCCCGAACGCAGGCAGTCATGCACAGTAGACACTGCCCGAACGCAGGGGAGTCATGCGCAGTAAACACCACCCTAACGCAGGCAGTCATGCGCAGTAAACACTGCCCGAACACAGGGAGTCACGCACAGTAGACACCTCCCTAACACAGGCAGTCATGCACAGTAGACACCACCCTAACACAGGGAGTCATGCGCAGTAAACACCACCCTAACGCAGGCAGTCATGCACAGTAGACACCACCCTAACACAGGGAGTCATGCGCAGTAAACACCACCCTAACGCAGGCAGCCATGCACAGTAAACACTGCCCGAACGCAGGCAGTCATGCACAGTAAACACTGCCCGAACGCAGGCAGTCATGCACAGTAAACACTGCCCGAATGCAGGCAGTCATGCACAGTAAACACTGCCCGAACGCAGGCAGTCATGCACAGTAAAACACCGCCCCGAACGCAGGCAGTCAATGCACAGTAAACAATGCCCGAACGCAGGCAGTCATGCACAGTAGACACTGCCCCGAACGCAGGCAGTCATGCACAGTAGACCACTGCCCAGAACGCAGGCAGTCATGCACAGTAAACACTGCCCGAACGCAGGCAGTCATGCACAGTAAACACTGCCCGAACGCAGGCAGTCATGCACAGTAAAACACCGCCCGAACGCAGGCAGTCATGCACAGTAAACAATGCCCGAACGCAGGCAGTCATGCACAGTAAACAATGCCCGAACGCAGGCAGTTACGCACAGTAGACACTGCCCGAACGCAGGCAGTCACGCACAGTAAACACTGCCAGAACGCAGGCAGTCATGCACAGTAAACACTGCCCGAACGCAGGCAGTCATGCACAGTAAAACACTGCCCGAACGCAGGCAGTCATGCACAGTAAACACTGCCTGAACGCAGGCAGTCATGCACAGTAAAACACTGCCCGAACGCAGGCAGTCATGCACAGTAAACACCTGCCCGAACGCAGGCAGTCATGCACAGTAGACACTGCCCGAACGCAGGCAGTCATGCGCAGTAGACACTGCCCGAACGCAGGCAGTTCATGCACAGTAAACACTGCCCGAACGCAGGCAGTCATGCACAGTAAACACTGCCCGAACGCAGGCAGTCACGCACAGTAAACACTGCCCGAATGCAGGCAGTCATGCACAGTAAACAATGCCCCAAACTCTGCCGTTAAATACAGAGATACACCCATGTACAGTGTCTTTAACACTAGTATCAAACAAAGTGATGGCCTATTTTGTACCCCAACACTGGCGTGTTGTTCCTTATACCTCATGCCTTTCACAGCACAGAAAAGGCTAACACTCTTCTCTTCCCTCTCTTCAGGTCTCTACAAGGGAAACTGTTTTCCGAATTAATCACTTCCCAGAAGATAACGATTATGATCATGACAGCTCAGAGTATCTTTTACGTAAGTATAAACAAAGGGTTACTTCAGCTTGAAATATCAGTTTTTACTGCCACTACATTTGGGGAATGGACGGAACAAAATGGCCGCACAGGCGCTTCCTGTCTATAATCACTGACCCCTTAGAACTAGATAGTCCATTGCCACATTATAACATCCTCTCTCACATAATAATAACTCACAATTTAGTATTCACAATCATTTAACCTACTTGGATGCTGTACAACTTTCTAAGAGATTGTAACATACACTTTTATATAAAAACAACACATAACAACTGTCACTGAACTCTTTACTCATAGAGCTGGCAAAAAAAACAAGGGGGCATCCATTAAAGGGATAGTAACGTTTCATAATAAAAGCAACTCTAATTAATCATCATAGTATTTGGACTTTGGAGAGTGTTATTTCAGTTCTGTCAGAGTTGTAGTTCAAGAGTAATTCAATGATAAAGTATCCCCCTCCCCCCCCTTTTACTGATGTAACACTGCTCAGCCAGATCAGAAGGGAGGTGCCCAGGTAGACTGCAGAGAGGGACAATCTTCAATTAAGATAAGGGAAAAACCTGAAAAACCTGTCAAGGGGGGGCAGGGCTTTCATTGTTCTCATAGGAAGAAGATTGTCCCCTTCTGTTATCTGTCTGGTTTATGGACTGGATTCCACATCTGAGAAGAGATGGCTTACACTAGGTAAAAGGGGCAGGACTTTCATTGTTCTCATAGGAAGAAGATTGTCCCCCTACTGTTATCTGTCTGGTCTATGGACTGGATTCCACATCTGAGAAGAGATGGCTTACACTAGGTAAAAGGGGGGGCAGGGCTTTTCATTGTTCTCATAGGAAGAAGATTGTCCCCTTCTGTTATCTGTCTGGTTTATGGACTGGATTCCACATCTGAGAAGAGATGGCTTACACTAGGTAAAAGGGGGCGGGGAGGGGAAACTTTGCTTGTGAATATTTCTCAAACCATAAAGGTTTGAGAGATAAGACTTATATCGTTCTTTAAAGGGATAGTAATACCTAAAATGTAAAAAAAATATGTTGTAGGGTTTATCCCCCTGAGTAAAACAAGAGTACTCCCACTGCTGAAAGGTGTTTCATTCAAAAGTTATTAATTTTCAAAGTTGAATTTTTTAGGTGCAATATCACAGTGGCCTGAAATTTTACAGTGGCGCTGTTGCTACACCATCCTATGGAGATTTATGGTCCTGAGACCAGAGCTGTCCCATAAGATCGTGTAGCAACACGCGCCACTGTACAATTTCAGGCCACTGTGATATTGCACCTAAAAAATTCAAATTTGAAAATTAATAACTTTTGAATGAAACATCTTTTCAGCAGTGGGAGTACTCTTGTTTTTACTCAGGGGGGATAAACCCTACAACATATATTTTTTTACATTTTAGGTATTACTATCCCTTTAAGACTGGAAAAAATGAGAAACACAAAAAAGGTAGGGATTTTTTCTACAGTGAAGGCAGTAAGATTGTTTATTTTTCCTTTGGGGGGGTGTATATATAGATACTGTAGCTATTTAAAACAAGGGGACTGTATACAGTTTTAGCTGAGGACTTAAGAATCAGGACAGTCGGTTACAGGGGAAGGATAGAATGTTGATCCAGGGAACTATCTGCCCTTTTGGAGTCAGGAAGGAATTGTTTTAATCACTTTGGGGCTTAATTGGAAATGGTTCCAAGGGAGTCGTTATGTCTTCCACTGGAATCAACAATATCAAGGGCGACTGAACCTGAAGTCAATGGCATTGTGCCTTTTTCCCTTTTTATTATCTATGTTACTATGTAGCAACAGTGTTAACTTAAAGGAGCAGTAAACATTTTTATATGAAAACAGGTCTTCTCCTGATGAAAATAAGTATACTGAGTGCTGGGAAATGTTTTATTTAAATGTTATAACCATTCAAATGGTCACAAGGTGATGAAACTGTTACTATCACTTCCTATGAAGAACTGCAGTCAGTGACTCACCTCTCCCACAAAATGCAAAGAAAAAACTGTCTGATCACAAGGTGAACTGTAAGTGGGCAGCCTGGACACCAGAGGAGTGCTGTTTTTTTGGGGGGAAAAAACTGTAATATCTTTGGAATTATCATGCTATTTCCTAGCAGTGGGCGTCCCCTTGTTTTATTCCAAAATCAAAGCCCCACAAATACATGTTTTTTTCTTTGCTCGCACCCGAAGGGTTAAACAGGACAGGTTCTTAGAATCTGATTTGTAAGGTAAAGATTTCGCTCGTCTGGAAAGTCTTTTCTGTAGGCCACAGAGCAGAGACAATTCCACGTTATAACAAACACGGTAATAGCGCGTCCGCGGAGAGTTGTGTTTAATGTTTACAGGACACAGCGGAGATCCATTAAGTTACACACTTTGATGTTTCATAACAGAGCGGTCTAGAGGCATCATTGTAGTTTTTATTACATCTCACTGACTGCCATCAACATGTACAAGGACTCTCATCCTATTACTGCTTATTATATAGGGACAAAATCACAGAGTTACAATTCAGGGAAAACTCTAATGGATATATGAAAGATGCTTTTATATATAAATAACAGTGTTATATTTACAGAG
Organism: Rhinophrynus dorsalis; assembly: GCA_037306005.1. Taxonomy (NCBI): domain Eukaryota; kingdom Metazoa; phylum Chordata; class Amphibia; order Anura; family Rhinophrynidae; genus Rhinophrynus; species Rhinophrynus dorsalis. The sequence continues at coordinate 2,372,063 of CM074727.1, read as the reverse complement.
ACGGGAACGATTCTATGCCTTGATAGAACTTAAGGTATATATTACGATATTATATACCATGGACCTGTCACCATTAGATACAATTAACAACTTAAAGGGATAGTAATACTTTGTTTTATCTTTATTTTATTTTGTAGGCATTAAAAAAACATGAAGAACGATATAAGTCTATATCTCTCAAACCTTTATGGTCTGACAGATATTCACAAGCAAAGTTTCCCCGCCTCCCGCCCTTTTTACCTAGTGTAAGCCATCTCTTCTCAGATGTGGAAATCCAGTCCATAGACCAGACAGATAACAGAATTGGACAATCTTCTTCCTATGAGAACAATGAAAGCCCTGTCCCCCTTGAAAAAGCTTTTCAGGTTTTTCCCTTATCTTAATTGAAGATTGTCCCCTCTGCAGTCTACCTGGGCACCTCCCTTCTGATCTGGCTGAACAGTGTTACATCAGTAAAAGGGGTGGGAGGGGGATACTTTGTCACTGAATTACTCTTGTACTACAACTCTGACAGTATTGATATAACACTCTCCAAAGTCCCAAATACTATGATGATTAATTAGAGCTGCTTTTATTATAAAACATTACTATCCCTTTAAGGACGTACATCTACATCATGGGAAAAAACATGCATTAACAACCCATGACGTATATGTATGTCATGAAATTCAGGGGGTCCCTGCACGTCTAACACACCCCATTCAGGGACCTCTGATTCCATTTAAAAAAAATAATAATTAATTCCCGTGGTCCTTAAAGGAGCAGTAAACTAGTATTTATGAAAACACCTATTTTATAGAGCTTTTCCTGCTGAATAAAACAAGGTCACTCCCATCGCTGTCAGATGTTTTATTCAAAATTTATAGCAGTTATAAATAATCAGGAAGTGAATTTACTGTGTTTACTTCCTGATAGCTCTAACTGACAGGAAGTGAATTTTACTGTGTTTACCTTCCTGATAGTTCTACTGACAGGAAGTGACTCAGCAGTTTCTATCACATTCTATGGAGAACTGTATGTCTCTGACTTTTCTGACTTTCCTCTCCATTAGAATCTAAACAGGAAAACTAATTAGAATTTGACCACTAGAGGGCGCTGCTAATGTAAAAAAACATGGGTTTAAACTGTAATAACTCTGTGGAAATATAAATCTCTCGGCAGTGGGAGTACCCTTATTTTACTCAGTAGGAAAATCCCTACAATATATATTTTTTCATAAAAAAAAAGTTTACTGCCTCCTTTAAATGCCGGCTATGGAATTCGTTGCCTCGAGATGCTGTTACTTGCAGATTCGGTAACTGCTTTCATAAAGATAATGATACCTGTCTGGCACAGAACAATATTGAGAATTATGACAGTTGGCTTCAAAGCAGATATGATATTAATCCAGGGAAATAACGGACTGTCATTTGGAAGGAATTTTTTTTACCCATTTGAGGATTAATTAGAAATGGCTTCAGTGGGGGGTGTTTTTTGCCTTCCTCTGGAAGGGGGGTTATAACATGGGCTGGACTTGATAGACGCATGTCTTTTTTCAGCCTCTCCAAATTGTTTTCTTCACGGAGGAGTGAATGGGGGATGCAGATTAACCTTTTGAGTGA
>CM074727.1:2298041-2370262 GCA_037306005.1 Rhinophrynus dorsalis | reverse complement strand
GGGGGCGGGGGGGGAATCAGGAGTCCATAGTACAGGGGGGGGGGGATGTAATCAGGAGTCCATAGTACAGGGGCGGGGGGGATGTAATCAGGAGTCCATAGTACAGGGGCGGGGGGGATGGAATCAGGAGTCCATAGTACAGGGGCGGGGGGGGATGGAATCAGGAGTCCATAGTACAGGGGCGGGGGGGATGGAATCAGGAGTCCATAGTACAGGGGCGGGGGGGATGGAATCAGGAGTCCATAGTACAGGGGGTCGGGGGGATGTAATCAGGAGTCCATAGTACAGGGGGGGGGGGATGTAATCAGGAGTCCATAGTACAGGAGGTGGGGGTTGGAATCAGGAGTCCATAGTACAGGGGGGGGGGTGGAATCAGGAGTCCATAGTACAGGGGGGGGGGGATGGAATCAGGAGTCATAGTACAGGGTGGGGGGGGATGGAATCAGGAGTCCATAGTACAGGGGCGGGGGGGATGGAATCAGGAGTCCATAGTACAGGGGCGGGGGGATGTAATCAGGAGTCCATAGTACAGGGGCGGGGGGGATGTAATCAGGGAGTCCATAGTACAGGGGGGGGGGGATGTAATCAGGAGTCCATAGTACAGGGCGTGGGGGATGGAATCAGGAGTCCATAGTACAGGGGGGGGGGATGTAATCAGGAGTCCATAGTACAGGGGCGGGGGGGGTGGAATCAGGAGTCCATAGTACAGGGGAGGGGTGGGTGGAATCAGGAGTCCATAGTACAGGGGCGGGGGGGGAATCAGGAGTCCATAGTACAGGGGGGGGGGGATGTAATCAGGAGTCCATAGTACAGGGGGGGGGAATCAGGAGTCCATAGTACAGGGTGGGGGGGGATCAGGAGTCCATAGTACAGGGTGGGGGGGGATCAGGAGTCCATAGTACAGGGGCGGGGGATGGAATCAGGAGTCCATAGTACAGGGGCGGGGGGATGTAATCAGGAGTCCATAGTACAGGGGGGGGGGGATGTAATCAGGAGTCCATAGTACAGGGGCGTGGGGGATGGAATCAGGAGTCCATAGTACAGGGGGGGGGGGATGTAATCAGGAGTCCATAGTACAGGGGCGGGGGGTGGAATCAGGAGTCCATAGTACAGGGGAGGGGGGGGTGGAATCAGGAGTCCATAGTACAGGGGCGGGGGGGAATCAGGAGTCCATAGTACAGGGGGGGGGGATGTAATCAGGAGTCCATAGTACAGGGGGGGGGAATCAGGAGTCCATAGTACAGGGTGGGGGGGGATCAGGAGTCCATAGTACAGGGTGGGGGGGGATCAGGAGTCCATAGTACAGGGTGGGGGTGGAATCAGGAGTCCATAGTACAGGGGCGGGGGATGGAATCAGGAGTCCATAGTACAGGGGTGGGGGGGGGGGATCAGGAGTCCATAGTACAGGGGTGGGGGGGATGGAATCAGGAGTCCATAGTACAGGGGTGGGGGGGATGGAATCAGGAGTCCATAGTACAGGGGCGGGGGGGAATCAGGAGTCCATAGTACAGGGGGCGGGGGGGATGTAATCAGGAGTCCATAGTACAGGGGCGGGGGGATGGAATCAGGAGTCCATAGTACAGGGGCGGGGGGGATGTAATCAGGAGTCCATAGTACAGGGGTGGGGGGATGGAATCAGGAGTCCATAGTACAGGGGCGGGGGATGGAATCAGGAGTCCATAGTACAGGGGCGGGGGATGGAATCAGGAGTCCATAGTACAGGGGTGGGGGGGATGGAATCAGGAGTCCATAGTACAGGGGCGGGGGGGGGGATGGAATCAGGAGTCCATAGTACAGGTGGGGGGGATGGAATCAGGAGTCCATAGTACAGGTGGGGGGGATGGAATCAGGAGTCATAGTACAGGGTGGGGGGGGAATCAGGAGTCCATAGTACAGGGGAGGGGGGGTGGAATCAGGAGTCCATAGTACAGGGGCGGGGGGATGGAATCAGGAGTCCATAGTACAGGGGGGGGGGGGTGGAATCAGGAGTCCATAGTACAGGGGCGGGGGATGGAATCAGGAGTCCATAGTACTGGGTGGGGGGGAATCAGGAGTCCATAGTACAGGGGAGGGGGGGTGGAATCAGGAGTCCATAGTACAGGGGGGGGGGTGGAATCAGGAGTCCATAGTACAGGGGCGGGGGGGTGGAATCAGGAGTCCATAGTACAGGGGCGGGGGGGGATGGAATCAGGAGTCCATAGTACAGGGTGGGTGGGGGGGATGGAATCAGGAGTCCATAGTACAGGGGCGGGGGATGGAATCAGGAGTCCATAGTACAGGGGCGGGGGGGGATGGAATCAGGAGTCCATAGTACAGGGGCGGGGGGGTGGAATCAGGAGTCCATAGTACAGGGGGGGGGTGGAATCAGGAGTCCATAGTACAGGGGGGGGGTGGAATCAGGAGTCCATAGTACAGGTGGGGGGGATGGAATCAGGAGTCCATAGTACAGGGGAGGGGGGGGTGGAATCAGGAGTCCATAGTACAGGGGTGGGGGGGGGGGATCAGGAGTCCATAGTACAGGGGTGGGGGGGGATGGAATCAGGAGTCCATAGTACAGGGGTGGGGGGGATGGAATCAGGAGTCCATAGTACAGGGGGGGGGGTGGAATCAGGAGTCCATAGTACAGGGGGGGGGGATGTAATCAGGAGTCCATAGTACAGGGGCGGGGGGATGGAATCAGGAGTCCATAGTACAGGGTGGGGGGGGGATCAGGAGTCCATAGTACAGGGGCGGGGGATGGAATCAGGAGTCCATAGTACAGGGGTGGGGGGGATGGAATCAGGAGTCCATAGTACAGGGGTGGGGGGATGGAATCAGGAGTCCATAGTACAGGGGCGGGGGGATGGAATCAGGAGTCCATAGTACAGGGTGGGGGGGGGATCAGGAGTCCATAGTACAGGGGCGGGGGGTGGAATCAGGAGTCCATAGTACAGGGTGGGGGGGGGGATCAGGAGTCCATAGTACAGGGGCGGGGGGGGTGGAATCAGGAGTCCATAGTACAGGGGCGGGGGGGGATCAGGAGTCCATAGTACAGGGGCGGGGGGGTGGAATCAGGAGTCCATAGTACAGGGTGGGGGGGGGGATCAGGAGTCCATAGTACAGGGGGGTGGAATCAGGAGTCCATAGTACAGGGTGGGGGGGGGATCAGGAGTCCATAGTACAGGGTGGGGGGGGATCAGGAGTCCATAGTACAGGGTGGGGGGGGGGGATCAGGAGTCCATAGTACAGGGGCGGGGGGGTGGAATCAGGAGTCCATAGTACAGGGGCGGGGGGGAATCAGGAGTCTATAGTACAGGGGAGGGGGGGTGGAATCAGGAGTCCATAGTACAGGGTGGGGGGGGATCAGGAGTCCATAGTACAGGGTGGGGGGGGATCAGGAGTCCATAGTACAGGGTGGGGGGGATCAGGAGTCCATAGTACAGGGTGGGGGGGGGATCAGGAGTCCATAGTACAGGGGGGGGGGATCAGGAGTCCATAGTACAGGGGTGGGGGGGGGGATCAGGAGTCCATAGTACAGGGGAGGGGGGGTGGAATCAGGAGTCCATAGTACAGGGGGGGGGGGATCAGGAGTCTATAGTACAGGGTGGGGGGGGATCAGGAGTCCATAGTACAGGGGTGGGGGGGGGGGATCAGGAGTCCATAGTACAGGGGCGGGGGGATGGAATCAGGAGTCCATAGTACAGGGGTGGGGGGGGGGATCAGGAGTCCATAGTACAGGGGGCGGGGGGATGGGAATCAGGAGTCCATAGTACAGGGTGGGGGGGAATCAGGAGTCCATAGTACAGGGGGGGGGTGGAATCAGGAGTCCATAATACAGGGTGGGGGGGGATCAGGAGTCCATAGTACAGGGTGGGGGGGATCAGGAGTCCATAGTACAGGGGGAAGGTCTCCAGAGAAATAAACACTGGAACTAAGACATCAACTTAATCGTTATTGTGAATAGTCTCCTTAAAGGAAAACGATCGTCATAAGCTTTGATAGCCTGTTAACCCTTTAATTACTGCCTTAAAGGAGCACTAACATCTCCTAATAACCCAGCCCAAACGCACACACTTTTACCTTTATCAGGACAGAAAATCCTAATGGCCTCTAATCAGGCAATTCCCTAGGGATTGGTTCCCCAAAATCAGTCTTTAAATTGATAGTCACCTTTTATATTGACATTAGATATTCTATAAATGCAGAACTGCTGGCCTACATATTTTTTAACCCCTTAACGACCAGGGTGCGCACACGTAGCCGGCACTTGGTGACCTCGGGTTTCTGTTTTTTTTTTTATCATCACTTCCGGTTCAGTGATAATACAATGTAACACTATCCCCGCAGCACTGAGTGCTCTTTATGGACACTGACACAATGTAACATTATCCCTGCATCGCTGAGTGCACAGCATGGACAGTGATACAATGCAACTCTATCCCTTCAGCACTGAGTGCTCTGTACGGAACAATACAATGTAACAGTATCCCCGTAGCAGTGAGTGCTCTGTATGGACAGCGATACAATGTAACGTTATCCCCGCATCACTGAATGCTTTGTATGGACAGTGATACAATGTAACGCTATCCCCGCAGCACTGAGTGCTTTGTATGGACAGTGATACAATGTAACGCTATCCCCGCAGCACTGAGTGCTTTGTATGGAACAATACAATGTAACACTATCCCTGCCGCACTATGTATGGACAGTGATACAATGTAACACTATCCCTGCACCACTGAGTACTCTGTACGGAACAATACAATGTAACAGTATCCCTGTAGCAGTGAGTGCAATGTATGGACAGTGATACAATGTAACGTTATCCCCGCATCACTGAATGCTGTGTATGGACAGTGATAGAATGTAACGTTATCCCCGCAGCACTGAGTGCTTTGTATGGACAGTGATACAATGTAACGCTATCCCCGCAGCACTGAGTGCTTTGTATTGACAGTGATACAATGTAGCGCTATCCCCGAAGCACTGAGTGCTCTGTATGGACAGTGATACAATGTAACCCTATCCCTGCAGCACTGAGTGCTCTATATGGAACAATACAATGTAACATTATCCCTGCAGCACTAAGTACTCTATATGCTGCCATCTTATGATGTGTCAACAGACCTGCTTTCATGTTCCCTGACAGTAAACTTTCTGTAAACAGATGCAGGGAGAGCAATTTCAGGAACATAAAAGTGTACAAATATTGGTGAAAAAATTAATTAAAAGTATATGCAGTTTTACATTTCCTGGATATCCCGGGACTATGGGGACAGGCGACTGTACCGTGACACTTCAGCCTTTCACTTAAGTCTCCCTTCCCAAATGGGCCTCTGGGCTCACCATAAGCCTTCACCGGGAGATCTGCTGATAAGGTGCTATCCTGGGGTACTTCCCCTTTAAAAGGATAGTAATACTTAAAATGTAAAAAAAATATATGTTGTAGGGTTTATGTTCCCGAATAAAACAAGGGAACTCCCACTGCTGAGAGATATTGTATTAAAAAATTATAACAACTCAAACTTGAATTTCTTAGTTGCAATATCACAGTGGCCTGAAAATTTACAGTGGCGCTGTTGCTACACCATCCTATGCACTGCTCTTGTCCATAGACCATAAATCTCCATAGGATGGTGTAGCAACAGCGCCACTGTACAATTTTCAGGCCGCTATAATATTGCAACTAAAAAATTCAAGTTTGAGCTGTAATAACTCTTGAATAAAACACGTTTCAGCAGTGGGAGTTCCCTTGTTTTACTCAGGGGGATAAACCCTACAGCATATTTTTTTACGTTTTCAGTATTACTATCCCTTTTGACTCAATGCTACACAACATTTACAGCTACAAATAAATTAAATATAATTTTAGAACAATGTCCCTTTAAATCTTCATAGAAGATCGATTCAGATTAATTGTTTCCTGTCCTGTGTTCCTTCTCTCCAGGTATCGTCCGCGCCTCCAGTGTATTTCCCATTCTGAGCGCCATCTTGCTGTTACTTGGGGGGCTGTGTGTCGGGGCAGGACGGATTTACAGCAGGAGAAATAACATCATCCTTAGTGCCGGCATTCTCTTTGTCGCAGCTGGTAAGTAGAGAGGACCGTTCACCTGCGACATACCGGCTCTCCTGTGTTTATTTCATCAATGGGACCCTTTGAGTGCCGGTTCACAAAGGGTTAAAACATGGAGAAAGCAAAGATCATGAGCCATATTCATTGACCCCTTAACGACCGCGTGCTGTGCTATGACCGTCACACGGTTTTTGCGTTAAGGACCAGTGACGGTCATAGCACGTCGACGTACATTTTACTTACAGCGCCCCTCTGGCACCGCTGTAAGTAAAAACAGGGAGTGAAATTGACCACTCCAAGACTGGAGCAGTTTCTCTCAGTCCCCAGCGCTGCGTGCCGGTACGCGTCACAGGTCACGTGTACCGGCACGTCGGAATCTTCAAAGCGGTCCTTATGGGAAGGTTACTTCCCAGGACCGCGGTCATGACGGGGTTAAGGTACAAGATGGAATCTGGATCAGATTGACACCTCAGTCTTCTACATGTAATCACACACACACCGACACCTCAGTCTTCTACATGTAATCACACAATCACACACACACACCGACACCTCAGTCTTCTACATGTAATCACACAATCACACGCACACTGACACCTCAGTCTTCTACATGTAATCACACAATCACACGCACACCGACACCTCAGTCTTCTACATGTAATCACACACACACCGACACCTCAGTCTTCTACATGTAATCACACAATCACATACACACCGACACCTCAGTCTTCTACATGTAATCACACAATCACATACACACCGACACCTCAGTCTTCTACACGTAATGACACAATCACACACACCGACACCTTAGTCTTCTACATGTAATCACACAATCACACGCACACAGACACCTCAGTCTGCTACATGTAATCACACAATCACACACACACCGACACCTCAGTCTTCTACATGTAATCACACAATCACATACACACCGACACCTCAGTCTTCTACACGTAATGACACAATCACACACACCGACACCTTAGTCTTCTACATGTAATCACACAATCACACGCACACAGACACCTCAGTCTGCTACATGTAATCACACAATCACACACACACCGACACCTCAGTCTTCTACATGTAATCACACAATCACACACACCGACACCTCAGTCTTCTACATGTAATCACACAATCACACACACCGACACCTCAGTCTTCTACATGTAATCACACAATCACACACACCGACACCTCAGTCTTCTACATGTAATCACACAATCACATACACACCGACACCTCAGTCTTCTACATGTAATCACACAATCACATACACACCGACACCTCAGTCTTCTACATGTAATCACACAATCACACACACCGACACCTCAGTCTTCTACATGTAATCACAATCACATACACACCGACACCTCAGTCTTCTACATGTAATCACACAATCACATACTCACTGACACCTCAGTCTTCTACACGTAATGACACAATCACACACACCGACACCTCAGTCTTCTACATGTAATCACACAATCACACGCACACAGACACCTCAGTCTGCTACATGTAATCACACAATCACACACACACCGACACCTCAGTCTTCTACATGTAATCACAATCACATACACACCGACACCTCAGTCTTCTACACGTAATCACACACACCGACACCTCAGTCTTCTACACGTAATCACACAGACAACCCAGCCTTCTTCTTCAGTTAGTCGAACACGCACATACAGACTGACTCCTCAGCCTCATCCTAACATTATTTCTTTGGTGGAACCCCATGAAGATCTTTCAGTCTCCACACTTCCATAAAACCAGAGTTGAGAACCACTAATTTAGCTCCATCTACAAACTGATTTTCTCTCCCTCTGGTGACTAAGGAAAATAACATGACATTTCATTACCTTTAGGGACCAATAGAATGAAGTACCATTTGCCTACAAGTCCCATAATTTCAATCACTCATATCAATTTTTAAGACGTCACCTATGGAGACAGCTGGTAGAGATAAGGGGCGAGGGAGGAAATGAAGGCCCTATCTGTCTTTTTGAGCAAACAATTCCCTTAGAGCATCTCAATATAATGAGACCCATCATGCGCGTCAGTGGATCATGAAAAAAATGGAACATTAAAAATCTACCCTTCCTTTGCAGGACTCAGCAACATCATTGGGATTATCGTGTACATATCAAGCAATGCCGGTGACCCCAGTGATAAGAAGGATGAAGACAAGAAAAACCAATACAACTATGGCTGGTCTTTCTACTTCGGAGCTTTGTCCTTCATAGTGGCAGAAACCATAGGAGTTTTAGCTGTAAATATTTACATTGAGAGGAACAAGGAGCTGAGGTTTAAATCCAGGAGGGAGTTTATTAAGACCTCGTCCTCATCACCTTACTCCAGGATGCCAAGCTATAGATACAGACGGAGACGGTCAAGATCCAGCTCGCACTCTACTGAGCCGTCTCCATCCCGTGAGGTGTCTCCCACCAGCATGAACTTCAGAAGCACGATCCCTAGGAGTGACATATCCATGTACACTCTCTCCAGGGAACCGCTGAAAATCACCACCGCCGCCAGCTTCAACCCAGACCAAGAGGCCAGTCTCCTGCAGGTCCATAACTGCTTCCAAAAGGAACTCAAAGATGGACTGAGCATCAGCATGGTGAACAGAAGGACCACTCCTGTGTAAGAGACAAATTGCTACGCCACTTGTGGATACAAACTATTTTACAGGCGATGAGGAGCCACAACTGCCACGTGTGGTTATTAATTGTGCCATAAAACCAATTTATTTCGGTATGATTTAACAAGCAGAAGTCCCCGAATCAGCATCATCATGATGATCAAAGCATCAGGAATTAAGACCTCTGGGCTCCTGCCCTTATTCCAGGGATTCTAAGGGAAGTAAAGGACAGATTTAACACTTTGCATACCAGAGGGGTGTGAAACAATGCCTTAAGTACCCCTGTGGCACTCATACGGTTAATAGGAAAAAACAGAGTAAAACAACAACTACCTTTTACACAATGAATTATGATAGGAAAGTCTCATTGCTTAAAATAGGATGATTGCAAATCAGATTTGTGTGTCACCATGTAGGGATTTGGGGTGCAAATTAGTCCACATGTAATGTTTTGGGGTACAAATCAGTCCACATGTAGAGTTTTGGGGTGCGAATCAGTCCACATGTAGAGTTTTGGGGTGCAAATTAGTCTACATATAGTGTTTTGGGGTGCGAATCAGATTCCATGTGTCACCCTGTAGGGATTTGGGGTGAAATTCTTTTAAAAGTAGACAAGCACAGATCTTGCTAAATGCAAAACGGGGTCATTTTAGGGGCAAATCTACGGTACAATATAAGTAAAATTAGCCCCTTGGATGCCGAAGACTCTTCAGCTCGCTGTGACGCAATGAGATGGAGACATTGATAGCATTTAACCCTTTGAGTGCTAGAGTAGCAATCAGTGCATTGAGACGTAATGAAATAAATACCCTTCTGGTGCTCAAAGTGTTAAGACTGTAAATTCCCATTTGACACCATGCTCATTTGTATTTGTTACATATTGTGCAGTCGTTTTGCCCCATAACTGTTCCACGTTTGTCTTGATACATATTCCCCTAAATGCATAATGAAATTAAACACAGTGAGAGGAGAATATCATGAAATACAATATTTGATAGAATTCAGTTCATCACTGTTAATACCACCTGTGTCAGTATCAGTATTATATACACTTACAGCCCTCAGTGTACAGCTCCCCTTGTCTTCTCCTCACCTGCACAGCCAATAGGAATGAGGGTGACACCGCTAGTCCCACCTGTGTCAGTATCAGTATTATATACACTTACACCCCTCAGTGTACAGCTCCCCTTGTCTTCTCCTCACCTGCACAGCCAATAGGAATGAGGGTGACACCGCTAGTCCTACCTGTGTCAGTATCAGTATTATATACACTTACAGCCCTCAGTGTACAGCTCCCCTTGTCTTCTCCTCGCCTGCACAGCCAATAGGAATGAGGTGACACCGCTAGTCCCACCTGTGTCAGTATCAGTATTATATACACTTACAGCCCTCAGTGTACAGCCCCCCTTGTCTTCTCCTCACCTGCACAGCCAATAGGAATGAGGGTGACACCGCTAGTCCCACCTGTGTCAGTATCAGTATTATATACACTTACAGCCCTCAGTGTACAGCTCCCCTTGTCTTCTCCTCACCTGCACAGCCAATAGGAATGAGGGTGACACCGCTAGTCCCACCTGTGTCAGTATCAGTATTATATACACTTACAGCCCTCAGTGTACAGCTCCCCTTGTCTTCTCCTCACCTGCACAGCCAATAGGAATGAGGTGACACCGCTAGTCCCACCTGTGTCAGTATCAGTATTATATACACTTACAGCCCTCAGTGTACAGCCCCCCTTGTCTTCTCCTCACCTGCACAGCCAATAGGAATGAGGGTGACACCGCTAGTCCCACCTGTGTCAGTATCAGTATTATATACACTTACAGCCCTCAGTGTACAGCTCCCCTTGTCTTCTCCTCACCTGCACAGCCAATAGGAATGAGGTGACACCGCTAGTCCTACCTGTGTCAGTATCAGTATTATATACACTTACAGCCCTCAGTGTACAGCTCTCCCTTGTCTTCTCCTCACCTGCACAGCCAATAGGAATGAGGGTGACACCGCTAGTCCCATCCCTGTCAGTATCAGTATTATATACACTTACAGCCCTCAGTGTACAGCTCCCCTGTCTTCTCCTCACCTGCACAGCCAATAGGAATGAGGGTGACACTGCTAGTCCCACCTGTGTCAGTATCAGTATTATATACACTTACAGCCCTCAGTGTACAGCTCCCCTTTGTCTTCTCCTCACCTGCACAGCCAATAGGAATGAGGGTGACACCGCTAGTCCCACCTGTGTCAGTATCAGTATTATATACACTTACAGCCCTCAGTGTACAGCTCCCCTTGTCTTCTCCTCACCTGCACAGCCAATAGGAATGAGGGTGACACCGCTATTCCCACCTGTGTCAGTATCAGTATTATATACACTTACAGCCCTCAGTGTACAGCTCCCCTTTGTCTTCTCCTCACCTGCACAGCCAATAGGAATGAGGGTGACACCGCTAGTCCCTCCTGTGTCAGTATCAGTATTATATACACTTACAGCCCTCAGTGTACAGCGCCCCTTGTCTTCTCCTCACCTGCACAGCCAATAGGAATGAGGGTGACACCGCTAGTCCTACCTGTGTCAGTATCAGTATTATATACACTTACAGCCCTCAGTGTACAGCTCCCCTTGTCTTCTCCTCACCTGCACAGCCAATAGGAATGAGGGTGACACCGCTAGTCCCACCTGTGTCAGTATCAGTATTATATACACTTACACCCCTCAGTGTACAGCTCCCCTTGTCTTCTCCTCACCTCCACAGCCAATAGGAATGAGGGTGACACCGCTAGTCCCACCTGTGTCAGTATCAGTATTATATACACTTACAGCCCTCAGTGTACAGCTCCCCCTTGTCTTCTCCTCACCTGCACAGCCAATAGGAATGAGGTGACACCGCTAGTCCCACCTGTGTCAGTATCAGTATTATATACACTTACAGCCCTCAGTGTACAGCTCCCCTTGTCTTCTCCTCACCTGCACAGCCAATAGGAATGAGGGTGACACCGCTAGTCCCACCTGTGTCAGTATCAGTATTATATACACTTACACCCCTCAGTGTACAGCTCCCCTTGTCTTCTCCTCACCTCCACAGCCAATAGGAATGAGGGTGACACCGCTAGTCCCACCTGTGTCAGTATCAGTATTATATACACTTACAGCCCTCAGTGTACAGCTCCCCCTTGTCTTCTCCTCACCTGCACAGCCAATAGGAATGAGGTGACACCGCTAGTCCCACCTGTGTCAGTATCAGTATTATATACACTTCCAGCCCTCAGTGTACAGCTCCCCTTGTCTTCTCCTCACCTGCACAGCCAATAGGAATGAGGGTGACACCGCTAGTCCCACCTGTGTCAGTATCAGTATTATATACACTTCCAGCCCTCAGTGTACAGCTCCCCTTGTCTTCTCCTCATCTGCACAGCCAATAGGAATGAGGGTGACACCGCTAGTCCCACCTGTGTCAGTAGTAGTATTATATACACTTACAGCCCTCAGTGTACAGCTCCCTTTGTCTTCTCCTCACCTGCACAGCCAATAGGAATGAGGTGACACCTCTAGTCCCACCTGTGTCAGTATCAGTATTATATACACTTACAGCCCTCAGTGTACAGCTCCCCTCGTCTTCTCCTCACCTGCACAGCCAATAGGAATGAGGGTGACACCGCTAGTCCCACCTGTATCAGTATTATATACACTTACAGCCCTCGGTGTACAGTTCCCCTTGTCTTCTCCTCACCTGCACAGCCAATAGGAATGAGGGTGACACCGCTAGTCCCACCTGTGTCAGTATCAGCACTATATACACTTACAGCCCTCGGTGTACAGCTCCCCTTGTCTTCTCCTCACCTGCACAGCCAATAGGAATGAGGGTGACACCACTATTCCTACCTGTGTCAGTATCAGTATTATATACACTTACAGCCCTCGGTGTACAGCCCCCCTTGCCTTCTCCTCACCTGCACAGCCAATAGGAATGAGGTGACACCGCTAGTCCTACCTGTGTCAGTATCAGCATTATATACACTTACACCCCTCAGTGTACAGCTCCCTTGTCTTCTCCTCACCTGCACAGCCAATAGGAATGAGGTGACACCGCTAGTCCTACCTGTGTCAGTATCAGTATTATATACACTTACAGCCCTCAGTGTACAGCTCCCCTTGTCTTCTCCTCACCTGCACAGCCAATAGGAATGAGGGTGACACCGCTAGTCCTACCTGTGTCAGTATCAGTATTATATACACTTACAGCCCTCAGTGTACAGCTCCCCTTGTCTTCTCCTCACCTGCACAGCCAATAGGAATGAGGGTGACACCGCTAGTCCCACCTGTGTCAGTATCAGTATTATATACACTTACAGCCCTCAGTGTACAGCTCCCCTTGTCTTCTCCTCACCTGCACAGCCAATAGGAATGAGGGTGACACCGCTAGTCCCACCTGTGTCAGTATCAGTATTATATACACTTACAGCCCTCAGTGTACAGCTCCCCTTGTCTTCTCCTCACCTGCACAGCCAATAGGAATGAGGGTGACACCGCTAGTCCCACCTGTGTCAGTATCAGTATTATATACACTTACAGCCCTCAGTGTACAGCTTCCCTTGTCTTCTCCTCACCTGCACAGCCAATAGGAATGAGGTGACACCGCTAGTCCCACCTGTGTCAGTATCAGTATTATATACACTTACAGCCCTCAGTGTACAGCTCCCCTTGTCTTCTCCTCACCTGCACAGCCAATAGGAATGAGGTGACACCGCTAGTCCCACCTGTGTCAGTATCAGTATTATATACACTTACAGCCCTCAGTGTACAGCTCCCCTTGTCTTCTCCTCACCTGCACAGCCAATAGGAATGAGGGTGACACCGCTAGTCCCACCTGTGTCAGTATCAGTATTATATACACTTACAGCCCTCAGTGTACAGCTCCCCTTGTCTTCTCCTCACCTGCACAGCCAATAGGAATGAGGGTGACACCGCTAGTCCCACCTGTGTCAGTATCAGTATTATATACACTTACAGACCTCAGTGTACAGCTCCGCTTGTCTTCTCCTCACCTGCACAGCCAATAGGAATGAGGTGATACCGCTAGTCCCACCTGTGTCAGTATCAGTATTATATACACACTTACAGCCCTCAGTGTAGAGATCTCCAGAGAGGTAGCTGGGAATTCAGATAGGCTGCCGTGATGTCACTCCCAGCTGCACAGCCAATAAGAATAAGGGTGCCAATGGCAGATTCAGCTCTTGCAAGAGGTGGAGCTGGGCACTGAGGGCTGTTTGGGTATAATGACGATACTGCAAGAGGTGGAAGTAGCAACAATTAAACAGGAAAATACAGATTTATTGTGATATATTATTTATATAAACAGCTTTTTCCTTATTAATTGCCCTTAAAAACATTATTGCATATTTGTGATGTGTTTTCAAAATTCTCATTTTATTAAATGCACCCCTTAAAATTCTTTGATTTTAAGGTAGGCGAGAGAACGCGATCTATCCCTGGACTGCGATGCACAGCTGAGGTTTAACTGTTCGTTATTTCACTCTTGTTGCACTATTAGCTGCTCCGATAGAGAGAGAGGATCCAAAGCTTCACATCGGGGAGGAATTGTCAGTTTTACTCTGTTATTTGCCTGTAGAAGACTTATTCCTTCATGAATCTGACAAATAAGCCATTTTATCTTTGTGAAGCCAAACGTGACATTCTCACTGGAGGGCATGAACTAAGAATGGGCGTAACGAGTCTGGGCGCAGTATAGAGCATCAATCTGCCTGTTCTCCTCCTATGTATTAAAGGCTCCCTAGAACCTTAGTACACAGGCAGATGTCCTGCTCAAGGCTGGGTACATCGCTCCCTACTGGAGGTACATTACCCCCTGCTGGAGGCACATCTCTCCATTCCCACTGGAGGTACATCACCCCCTGCTGGAGGCACATCTCTCCATTCCCACTGGAGGTACATCACCCCCTGCTGGAGGCACATCTCCCCAGTCGGAGAAGTAGCTAGAGTTCCTTTAGTGAACTGGGTGCAATGGAAGCGGCGGAGGGGAGGGGTGTTATGCACCTGCCCCTTTTGCCCCTGAATCAGGAAGATCCTTATAGACCCGTCTTTCCCAACAGGGATCCATTAACTTACCACCCTCCATACACTTACATATTCCCAGAATAGACCCCTCCATTGCTGGAGTTGATTAAAATGCATTGAACAGTAATGTTCAGTAACAGAGTAGTTAAATAAATGTAAAGACTCTACCCTATCACCCCAGCCGCTCCTTATCCTGACCTGACCACAGATTAACCCCTCTTTTTCAGGTTTGGCTATTATGACCCATTTGGGAATGGAGGGGTTACTCTGAGGATGGTTACAATACAGAGGGCTGACAGGGGAGGGGTTAATATATATTAATTTACTGTAATATATAACAACACCTCCTTTGCTACCGAGCATTCACCGCACTGCAAACCTGAATGGCAACACAGGGGGAGGAGGGTGTTTGTGTGTGTGTTTGGGGGGGAGTTTGGGGTGCTAGGGAACATGAGGTTTAGGGAGGGTAACAGGAAGGGCTATGCGCTCCCCTCTCCCCGTTCCACCGGTCTGAACTAGGTGTAGACAAACAAGCGTATCGATGTCCTGAATTGTCTGCAAATGTTCCATCAGAAGCGCGCCTAAGAGCGGACACAAGCGGCTGATGGCCGTTTATCTTATATATATGAGTAAGGGCAGCTTTGTGCCAAGGTGCAGGCCAATCTGCCCAAAATATGCCAGAAAATGGATTAGTCCAAGTTCAGCCCTCGGGGGCCACCAACAGGCCAGGATTTAGGGATTTCCCTGATTAATTACAGGGGAGTCAGTCACAATGAATGATCCACTGATTACCTCCCCTGTGCTTCATCAGGGAAATCCCTAAATCCTGGTCTCTTGGTGGCCCTTGAGGGCCGAACTTGGACAGCTCTGGGTTAGTACATGCCCACCCCCTAAGGCTGAAGTACAAAGATGAATTACAGCAATTCTAGGTTAAACCATCTGCACCATAGGGGACAAAAACATTCCCATTAATTTAAAGGACGTTTATAACCCCTTGAATGGTTAAAAGGTCTCCATTGCACTGAAAATCAACGTCTTTAGCCATTATGGGGTTACAAAACTAATTTAAATGAATGAGACTTTAAGGAACATTTACTTGTTGTTTATGGTACAGATTATTTGCCGCAGAATTTCTCAGGTTGGTCTTGGTATATCACGGTTTTGCCTTTGTGGTTATTACCCCAGGTCAGAGGTAATTTATAGTTCTCCACTAACCAAAATCCAGACAGAGGGACCAGGAAAATGTGGTTTGTGGTGAGAAGAATCCGTATTAGGAAAGATCTGTCCTTATTTATCAGTTTATGTGGGATTGCGCTTATTAATGATCAATTATCAGTTTATGAGGGATTGTACTTATTAATTATCAATTATCAGTTTATGTGGGATTGTTCTTATTAATTATCAGTTTATGTTAGGCTGACCAGACCTCACCTTTAACCCGCGCACATAGGAAATAGACATATTTCAGGCGTTGCACCAAAGTCAAAGCAGCCCTGCAGTATGCATTTTTCATATGCGTCCCCACTTAAAGGTGAGGTCTGGTCACCCTAGTTTATGTGGGATTCTACAATCTGTTTATACATGTTACACATGGGACACCTACTGGTTCCCTGGTGACACCTACTGGTCCCTTGGTGACACCTACTGGTTCCCTGGTGACACCTACTGGTTCCTTGGTGACCCCGGGCTCGGTCCGGCCTAATACATTATCAGTGCACTGTGCAGCCCAATGGCACAAATACTAGCAGGGACATTGGCACCATCCAAGCTAAGTAGTATGGGCTGGGCGATAACCCTTACCTCTTACATCCTCGAGCCTGTGGAGATGGATATAGCACACAAGGGGTTAATCATTGGACAGGCACCTTTGAAGCTGTATCCCAGTAGACAATGACTATTGTGAGTTTATCCTATGACTGTTACGTGCCCCATAACAGTAATCACCCCACCGCTCTATATAACGCACACTGTGATCTCCAGACTCCTATCCTCAGGCTCTGGAATTAAAGGGCTTAATGTCACCGCTGTATCATGTCCGCAGACTGGTAAACGTCCTGTCTTCTCCTGTCCTGTCCAGTAGCCCTGTCCGGTCCTGTTCCAGGCATCCCTGTCACTGAGCCGATATGAAATGGTTTCCTATTAGTAATCGCTGTAACAGGATTCCCCCTAAGTCGTCATATGGGAGCCAGAATATTAACCGTATGAGTGACAGACAGGTATCCAACACATTGCACTGCATACCTCTCTGGCACTCAAAGGGTTAAAGGGAAACAGAATCTACATGAATAATTGCCTCTTAAAAGGAACATTAACGTTATATGAAAAATATATATTTTGTAATGCTTTAACTGTTGGGAAATACGAAGAATGTCAATTTTATATATCGAGAGAGAGAGAGAGAGAGAGAGAAAGAGAGAGAGAGAGAGAAAAGAGAGAGAGAGAGAGAAAAGAGAGAGAGAGAGAGAGAAAGAGAGAGAAAAAAGAGAGAGAGAGAGAGAGAAGGAGAGAATCTTTAGTTATAGACCACAGCGGATATGCACTAGGGTGTGTTAAACAAGTATGAGCTGTAATAATTTTTCAGTGACAATGTTCCCATCAGTGAGAGCATCCCCTGCTGGAAACAATTACAATATTATATTATTTTTTTTATATTATCCATAATTTTACTGCTCCTTTAAAAACAGGCGTCCATCTGCCCCACTAGGGCCTGTTATATTATCAGTTGTGTCCGCTGGATTAGATTGAGTTCTACTCGTATGTTTAAGGGATCCAATTGCACCAAAGAGATGGAGAAGGGATACTGAATGCCAGGACAGGACACCACAAACCTTGTTTATTCATCTTGGACTGTAATTGGTCAATCACACTGTCCAATCAAGTGATGGGGAGACACCAAGGAATGGGAAGAGGGACAATGAATGCATGGAAGGGGCATGATGGGGCAGGTTGCACCCATAATAACTTGTGTATAAATCCAGTGTCACTGGGAAATAACGTATTGTTTCCAGGTTTGTACTTATCACTTTACTTCTCCAAACACAGGCCTGCTCCATATGATTTGGATTATTCTTTAAAACGTTACTGTCTATTCACAAATGGTACATTCAGCACCACTTCCTACTGTCCAAATGAAAACAACAATAAAAATGTTTATGAAACAGACCAAGGATTCCACTTGTCACTGAATTACATCTTCATGTCAGTTGGGACGGGGTTATTTAAACATCAAAGGAACAGTGCAGAAATAGTTTAACAGGGTCATTTATGAGAACAGTCACCATTGAATCATTGTACAATATACACCTCTGACTGACTAAATCTCTAGCAACCTTCCCCTCAATGATATAACCCGACCCTCACCCCACTATCAGGACTAGAACGTCAACCAGACTCCAACATCTCAATGATACAACCCGACCCTCACCCCATGATCAGGACTAGAACGTCAACCAGACTCCAACATCTCAATGATACAACCCGACCCTCACCCCATGATCAGGACTAGAATGTCCACCAGACTCCATCCCCTCAATGATACAACCCGACCCTCACCCCATGATCAGGACTAGAATGTCCACCAGACTCCATCCCCTCAATGATATAACCAGATCCTCACCCCATGATCAGGACTAGAACTTCCACCAGACTCCATCCCCTCAATGATATAACCCGACCCTCACCCCATGATCAGGACTAGTACTTCCACCAGACTCCATCCCCTCAATGATATAACCCGACCCTCACCCCATGATCAGGACAAGAACATCCACCAGACTCCATCCCCTCAATGATATAACCTGACCCTCACCCCATGATCAGGACTAGAACTTCCACCAGACTCCATCCCCTCAATGATATAACCTGACCCTCACCCCATGATCAGGACTAGAACGTCCACCAGACTCCATCCCCTCAATGATATAACCCGACCCTCACCCCATGATCAGGACTAGAACTTCCACCAGACTACATCCCCTCAATGATATAACCAGACCCTCACCCCATGATCAGGACTAGTACTTCCACCAGACTCCATCCCCTCAATGATATAACCCGACCCTCACCCCATGATCAGGACAAGAACATCCACCAGACTCCATCCCCTCAATGATATAACCCGACCCTCACCCCATGATCAGGACTAGAACTTCCACCAGAATCCATCCCCTCAATGATACAACCCGACCCTCACCACATGATCAGGACTAGAACTTCCACCAGACTCCATCCCCTCAATGATACAACCCGACCCTCACCACATGATCAGGACTAGAACGTCCACCAGACTCCATCCCCTCAATGATATAACCCGACCCTCACCCCATGATCAGGACTAGAACGTCCACCAGACTCCATCCCCTTAATGATATAACCAGATCCTCACCCCATGATCAGGACTAGAACTTCCATCAGACTCCATCCCCTCAATGATATAACCCGACCCTCACCCCATGATCAGGACTAGAACGTCCACCAGACTCCATCCCCTTAATGATATAACCAGACCCTCACCCCATGATCAGGACTAGAACTTCCACCAGACTCCATCCCCTCAATGATATAACCCGACCCTCACCCCATGATCAGGACTAGAACGTCCACCAGACTCCATCCCCTCAATGATATAACCCTACCCTCACCACATGATCAGGACTAGAACGTCCACCAGACTCCATCCCCTTAATGATATAACCAGACCCTCACCCCATGATCAGGACTAGAACTTCCACCAGACTCCATCCCCTCAATGATACAACCCGACCCTCACCACATGATCAGGACTAGAACTTCCACCAGACTCCATCCCCTCAATGATACAACCCGACCCTCACCACATGATCAGGACTAGAACGTCCACCAGACTCCATCCCCTCAATGATATAACCCGACCCTCACCCCATGATCAGGACTAGAACGTCCACCAGACTCCATCCCCTTAATGATATAACCAGATCCTCACCCCATGATCAGGACTAGAACTTCCATCAGACTCCATCCCCTCAATGATATAACCCGACCCTCACCCCATGATCAGGACTAGAACGTCCACCAGACTCCATCCCCTCAATGATATAACCCGACCCTCACCACATGATCAGGACTAGAACGTCCACCAGACTCCATCCCCTCAATGATATAACCCGACCCTCACCCCATGATCAGGACTAGAACTTCCACCAGACTCCATCACCTCAATGATACAACCCGACCCTCACCACATGATCAGGACTAGAACTTCCACCAGACTCCATCCCCTCAATGATACAACCCGACCCTCACCACATGATCAGGACTAGAACGTCCACCAGACTCCATCCCCTCAATGATATAACCCGACCCTCACCCCATGATCAGGACTAGAACGTCCACCAGACTCCATCCCCTTAATGATATAACCAGATCCTCACCCCATGATCAGGACTAGAACTTCCATCAGACTCCATCCCCTCAATGATATAACCCGACCCTCACCCCATGATCAGGACTAGAACGTCCACCAGACTCCATCCCCTTAATGATATAACCAGACCCTCACCCCATGATCAGGACTAGAACTTCCACCAGACTCCATCCCCTCAATGATATAACCCGACCCTCACCCCATGATCAGGACTAGAACGTCCACCAGACTCCATCCCCTCAATGATATAACCCGACCCTCACCACATGATCAGGACTAGAACGTCCACCAGACTCCATCCCCTTAATGATATAACCAGACCCTCACCCCATGATCAGGACTAGAACTTCCACCAGACTCCATCCCCTCAATGATATAACCCGACCCTCACCCCATGATCAGGACTAGAACGTCCACCAGACTCCATCCCCTCAATGATATAACCCGACCCTCACCACATGATCAGGACTAGAACTTCCACCAGACTCCATCCCCTCAATGATATAACCCGACCCTCACCACATGATCAGGACTAGAACTTCCACCAGACTTCATCCCCTCAACGATATAACCCGACCCTCACCACATGATCAGGACTAGAACTTCCACCAGACTTCATCCCCTCAACGATATAACCCGACCCTCACCACATGATCAGGACTAGAACTTCCACCAGACTTCATCCCCTCAACGATATAACCCGACCCTCACCACATGATCAGGACTAGAACGTCCACCAGAATCCATCCCCTCAATGATATAACCAGACCCTCACCCCATGATCAGGACTAGAACTTCCACCAGTCTCCACCCCCTCAATGATATAACCTGACCCTCACCCCATGATCAGGACTAAAACTTCCACCAGACTCCAGCCCCTCAATGATATAACCCGACCCTCACCACATGATCAGGACTAGAACTTCCACCAGACTCCATCCCCTCAATGATATAACCCGACCCTCACCCCATGATCAGGACTAGAACTTCCACCAGACTCCATCCCCTCAATGATATAACCCGACCCTCACCCCATGATCAGGACTAGAACTTCCACCAGACTCCATCCCCTCAATGATATAACCTGACCCTCACCACATGATCAGGACTAGAACTTCCACCAGACTCCATCCCCTCAATGATATAACCCGACCCTCACCCCATGATCAGGACTAGAACTTCCACCAGACTCCATCCCCTCAATGATATAACCAGACCCTCACCCCATGATCAGGACTAGAACTTCCACCAGACTCCATCCCCTCAATGATACAACCCGACCCTCACCACATGATCAGGACTAGAACTTCCACCAGACTCCATCCCCTTAATGATATAACCAGATCCTCACCACATGATCAGGACTAGAACGTCCACCAGACTCCATCCCCTCAATGATATAACCTGACCCTCACCCCATGATCAGGACTAGAACTTCCACCAGACTCCATCCCCTTAATGATATAACCAGATCCTCACCACATGATCAGGACTAGAACTTCCACCAGACTCCATCCCCTCAATGATATAACCCGACCCTCACCCCATGATCAGGACTAGAACGTCCACCAGACTCCATCCCCTCAATGATATAACCCGACCCTCACCCCATGATCAGTACTAGAACTTCCACCAGAATCCATCCCCTCAATGATATAACCCGACCCTCACCCCATGATCAGGACTAGAACTTCCACCAGACTCCATCCCCTCAATGATACAACCCGACCCTCACCACATGATCAGGACTAGAACGTCCACCAGACTCCATCCCCTCAATGATATAACCTGATCCTCACCCCATGATCAGGACTAGAACTTCCACCAGACTCCATCCCCTCAATGATACAACCCGACCCTCACCCCATGATCAGGACTAGAACTTCCACCAGACTCCATCCCCTCAATGATACAACCCGACCCTCACCCCATGATCAGGACTAGAACTTCCACCAGACTCCATCCCCTCAATGATACAACCCGACCCTCACCCCATGATCAGGACTAGAACTTCCACCAGACTCCATCCCCTCAATGATACAACCTGACCCTCACCACATGACCAGGACTAGAACTTCCACCAGACTCCATCCCCTCAATGATACAACCAGATCCTCACCACATGATCAGGACTAGAACTTCCACCAGACTCCATCCCCTCAATGATATAACCCAACCCCCACTCCATGATCAGGAGTAGAACTTCCACCAGACTCCATCCCCTCAATGATATAACCCGACCCTCACCCCATGATCAGGACTAGAACTTCCACCAGACTCCATCCCCTCAATGATATAACCCGACCCTCACCCCATGATCAGGACTAGAACTTCCACCAGACTCCATCCCCTCAATGATATAACCAGACCCTCACCCCATGATCAGGACTAGAACTTCCACCAGACTCCATCCCCTTAATGATATAACCAGATCCTCACCACATGATCAGGACTAGAACGTCCACCAGACTCCATCCCCTCAATGATATAACCTGACCCTCACCCCATGATCAGGACTAGAACTTCCACCAGACTCCATCCCCTTAATGATATAACCAGATCCTCACCACATGATCAGGACTAGAACTTCCACCAGACTCCATCCCCTCAATGATATAACCCGACCCTCACCCCATGATCAGAACTAGAACGTCCACCAGACTCCATCCCCTCAATGATATAACCCGACCCTCACCCCATGATCAGTACTAGAACTTCCACCAGAATCCATCCCCTCAATGATATAACCCGACCCTCACCCCATGATCAGGACTAGAACTTCCACCAGACTCCATCCCCTCAATGATACAACCCGACCCTCACCCCATGATCAGGACTAGAACTTCCACCAGACTCCATCCCCTCAATGATACAACCCGACCCTCACCCCATGATCAGGACTAGAACTTCCACCAGACTCCATCCCCTCAATGATACAACCCGACCCTCACCCCATGATCAGGACTAGAACTTCCACCAGACTCCATCCCCTCAATGATACAACCTGACCCTCACCACATGATCAGGACTAGAACTTCCACCAGACTCCATCCCCTCAATGATACAACCCGACCCTCACCCCATGATCAGGACTAGAACTTCCACCAGACTCCACCCCCTCAATGATACAACCCGACCCTCACCCCATGATCAGGACTAAAACTTCCACCAGACTCCATCCCCTCAATGATACAACCAGATCCTCACCACATGATCAGGACTAGAACTTCCACCAGACTCCACCCCCTCAATGATACAACCCGACCCTCACCCCATGATCAGGACTAAAACTTCCACCAGACTCCATCCCCTCAATGATACAACCCGACCCTCACCACATGACCAGGACTAGAACTTCCACCAGACTCCATCCCCTCAATGATACAACCAGATCCTCACCACATGATCAGGACTAGAACTTCCACCAGACTCCATCCCCTCAATGATATAACCCAACCCCCACTCCATGATCAGGAGTAGAACTTCCACCAGACTCCATCCCCTCAATGATATAACCCGACCCTCACCACATGATCAGGACTAGAACTTCCACCAGACTCCATCCCTTAAGTTATCATCAAATATCGAACCCCCGGACAGAATAACATATGTGGGAATCTTCAACTCCCCAATAAGCACAAACTGAGATACTATTGGTCCCTCTGCAGCCTCACACACCATGATACCCTGTGTAATATCTGATCCACCAGAGAATGCATCAGGACTGGGGTTTCTCTGCTCTGACTCTCCGGACCCCCCAACAGTGCAGGTTGTCAGGGTCCCTGTGCTTGTTAGTCAGTGGCTCTGTCATTGCGTCTGCTCCCCCTGTGCGGACAATCACTGACCATCAGTCTGAAGAAAAGAACGGTAGGTAATGTATAAGAAATGTCCCCAGCGGCTCAGTCTGCCTTTCCCTACACTGGCATCCAAGGGGTTAAAACAAAAAATTCCAGGGGCATTATTCATCAAGTTAAAGTGGCGCAGTTGTGGAGCAAACCATCTACACCACAGGGGAAAATAAAAGTTCCTACTGATTTTAATGGGGCTCTTGACTCAATCAATGCTAGAGAGGTCTACAAAGCAAGGCGTTGGAGACATTTCCAGCAGTGAATGGGTTAAAAGCCAAATTTAAATCATCTGCAGTATCTTCATTTCAATTCTATGACATTTAATTTGCTTCAAAACTGCACCTTTCAGCCCAATGAAGAAGGAAGTAACGTGATCTTGATATATTTACACGATAACTTTGTGTCTATCAGATTTCACCTCAATCACCACTTCTGTGCACTCCGGCACGAATCTGCCCCCTTCATGCCCAAATCCAGTCCATCATCACTGTAATTCAAGGTGTATTCACACTCTGTCTGTACAATGCGCCATTATAGGGTGTCACTGTGAAAACCAGGGGTACAGAGTCCTTAATATTGTGGTTTGAGGTGTAAAGGAGGAGATCCCTCAGTTTGGCTGTACTTGTATGGAACTAAACCCATTAGAATATATATTTAAACATTCAAAACGATTACATTTTCTGTCTAGAGAGATCCTCTGCTGAGCTACTAGAGAAGTAATTATTTTGATAAAAGGCAATTCATTCCCTGTGTGTGACCCCAGGAGAGGTCCCAATACACACAATAATGGAATATGGGAGATGAGCCCTTCATTACACGAGATGTTCCACTGCTCCTGAACGGCTCGTTTTAAGAAATAATCTGCCGTTGATCCACACTCCGCGTCCCAAATTGCTTCTCCCCTCCGATTCCCCACAATGTGCCTATATGAATGCATCTTCTATAGGAACACAGAGCGCGTGAGCGATATTAATACTGGCACTACACAGGATTTACAGGGAAAATACCCTGACATTTAGGAACCAGAGACGGATTAAGGCTCCATAGGGGCACTAGGCAAGGTACCAATTTGGGGCCCCACATCTCTTAGTCAAGTGCT
The DNA here is from genome assembly GCA_037306005.1 of Rhinophrynus dorsalis. Classification (NCBI taxonomy): domain Eukaryota; kingdom Metazoa; phylum Chordata; class Amphibia; order Anura; family Rhinophrynidae; genus Rhinophrynus; species Rhinophrynus dorsalis. The sequence continues at coordinate 2,345,127 of CM074727.1, read as the reverse complement.
GCTGACACAGAGCGCGGTTAGTAGGTACCGGCATTGTGGCCGCCACGGACGTGGAAACAACTGGATGATACTGGTCTCTTTCAACAAAAAGGGCGTCTGATATAAGGTGTTAGCAGCAGCACCAGCAGGACCTCTGTCTGTGATCCATCGCTTGTATCCAGGGCCCCTTATATTCCCACGGGCCGTAAGCAGTGGCCTAGGTCACATAACGGAAGATCCAGCTCTGTTACTGATCGTCCAATAGTGCAGATCTTCTCCTATAGGTTCCCTGAATACAGGACTCAAGATCTGGTTTAATCTTAAAACCCCTAAACCCTTAAAGAGATAGTAATAACTGGTATATAGTAAAATGTATATGGTAGTGTTTAGTCTCCTGAGTATAACAAAGGAACTTCCACTGCTGAGAGGTGGTTTATTCAAATGATATTACAGCTCAAACTCTAATTTTCTTAAGTACAATATGTCAATGGCATGAAATGTTACAGTGGTGCTGTTGCTACACCATCATATGGAGGTTTTTGGTCAACTGACCAGATCTGCCCATAGGATGGTGTAGCAACAGCGCCACTGTAACATTTCAGGCCATTGAGATATTCAAGTTTGAGATACAATAAGTTTTGAATACAACTCCTCACAGCAGTTCCCTTGTTTTACTTAGGAAGATAAATCCAGCAATATATATATATTTACATATTGTTACATAAGTGTTACTATCCCTTTAAAGACCAGAGATGTAAAGGAACAGAGAGGGGGTGCAGTGCAATTCTTCGCAATGTGTTGCACACCTCCTCTGTACATTAAAGGGTTAAGACACGTTTAGTGAAATTTAAAGGAAAGTAAAATCTGTCTGCACGTTGTGTTAACGACACTGGGGGTGTTTCTGATAGCACAGTGAGGGGTACGATTGGTCTGGAACAAACCTAATTACCATACTGTGCAGGGAATTAGCATATCGTGCCAGAGTGAGTCACCAACATGTAACATTTCATTTCTCAAAAGTGATTTATTTTACAGAAAAAAGGCCAATACAACATATAGACAGATTTTAATTCTCTGTAAAACAAACTAAACTTGTCTTAGGGTGACAGGTGACTTTATAAGCAGTGGTTCTCCAGTCTCAGGGTACCCCAATATACAGCCTGGAATTTCCAAAGCCCTCAAGGTCATAGCAGACATTTGTCCAGGGTACAATGGAGGTGGAATCGCCCCCATAAATTTATAGTATTTCTTAGATCTCCTCACTGTGCATTAGAGAGACATCTCTGTCATTTAAGGGAATAAAATTGAGTTTTTGTGCCTCATTTAGTATATGTGGACTAGACTGCTATGTGCGTTCTATACAGTTATCTCCAAATGAAAGAAATTGCCAATCACTGAACATCTGCTGCCTTCATCACTAGGCTCTCCACTTGTTTTAGATAAAAGTGTCCCCATCACTGTCCTACGTGACCCCTGTGATTGCCCCTCTCCTCCATCCAAACAAACACCGCTAAACTATTTCTCTTTGTCTTCAGGAAAATCACATTCTGTTTATGAAAGTTATCGCTATGAATTACCGGCTGGGGGCTCAGTGAGGCGGAAACGCTAGCAGTGTCCTAGATTTCTGTCTTGTTTCTCAAATCTTACTGTTAACTCCTTCCGTGCTGCAACATGTGACTGGTAGAGTGAATCTACATCTACCTCTGTAGACAGGACTGTTTCTTTATGAAAAGACAAAACTAGGTAGGAATCCATCATACATATGGTTGCCACCCAGCCGGTATTGTACCAGCAGGCCGGTAAAAAATGGTCTTCTGTCCTATGTTAAGTCTATGGAGGGAATGCCATGGCCGGTATTTTTCTGAAGAAAAGGTGGCAACCCTAATCACACAGCAGTCAGGTGTATATATAATTACTGTGTGTAACAGAAGTACTTACCTAGGTAGGAGTCCATCATACAGCAGTCAGGTGTATCTATATAATTACTGTGTGTAACAGAAGCACTTACCTAGGTAGGAGTCCATCACACAGCAGTCAGGCGTATCTATATAATTCGTGGATTTTCCTAACTATGGTGAAGGAAAGTCAGAATTTTATTAATGACACGGAGGCGAATATTATGCTTTAAACCTTCCTCACTGCCTCCTAGCAGCAAAGACAAACTTTATTTTTAACAATACAAATAAAGAGACAAAAAACTTGCTAGCTTCTGCGGATGTAGCCCACCAATAGCCTTGAGACCCCTGTCATAAGATGAGCTGTAATCCTTTCCTCTCCCTCTTTCTTGCGTGTCGTTCAAATTCGATAAGTATCTTCGTTAACATCATAACTTAAAACTCTTATTCAATTCGGATAGTCCATATAAGGATAAACTTGGCCGATCCAACATGTTCACAAACTTCCTTGAAATGTATTGAAGAGATTTCATGATATGGATTTCCTTCAACCTAAAGGAGACACAGAGAGTAATACACATGAGAAAGGGAGGGAGACATAGGGAGGGATAATATTCGCCTCCGTGTCATTAATAAAATTCTGACTTTCCTTCACCATAGTTAGGAAAATCCACGAATTTTATGGCATTTCCACGGAGGCTTCATATTATGCTAATTCAGAGCTAATAGACAACAAAATCAGAGGTTATTTAATACATTATTTGACACATGATCAATAGGTTTATGATAAAAGTCTCTAAACGTAGATTCCCTAGACCAATCTGCAGCCCTAAGGATATCCTCCAACCTACCACCTGATTGGAGCGTCATAGATGCCATTGCCCCTCTAGAGGAGTGAGCTCCAAATAAGGTAATGTCAATGCCCGCTAACTGCATAATCCATCTAACCCATCTGGCTAAGGTAGCTGCCGAAACCGGAAGAAAAGGTTTTCGGAACGATATCAATAATTGGGGCCATTCAGGTCTGCGGAGAGAAGACGTCCGATTCTCATATTCCTGTAAACATAAAACTACACACAATTGAGGTTGGGAAGGGAAAGCTGGATAGGAGACCACACGGATCGACGTTTTGGTACGACGTGAGATTCGAAATTGAACTCCCAAAGGAGTGAAAGATCTGGAATGTAGATCCAGAGCTCTGACATCAGAGACTCGTTTGAAAGATATTAAGCAAAGGAGTATAGTGAGTTTTGCCGAAAGTTGTTTTAAAGACAAAAGATCATTGGTTGGCCAATTTTCTAAAAAACGCAAAACATCATTCACATTCCACAGCGAAAGGTATCTTGATTGGGGCGGCCTAGAAAAACGAATCCCTCGCAGAAGGCGACAAACTAGCACTGATTGGCCAACCGGAATACCATCTAGTGTAATATGACCCGCAGAGATTGCAGAACGATACGAATTAATTGTACGATATGCTTTACCCGAATCGTAAAGATGAGAAAGAAAATTGACTATTTCTATTACAGATGCTGAAATGGGATCCAAATCCCGTTCCAGGCACCAACTACTCCATGAAGACCAGGCGGATTTATACATGGTTCGAGTCCCTGGGGCCCAAGATTCTGCCAAAAGAGTGCAAGCTGATTCCGAAATTCTGTCGTTACTGAAGGGGTTCCTGAAATGAACCACGCTAGAAGTTGAAGATCCCCGGAAATTAGTAGATCGTGAGGATCTCCGGGGGGGTTCGTTAGAAGGTTTGGTAAAGAGGGAAGAAGGCGTGGAACGTCGGCGGAAAGCTCCAGAAGTGGAGGGAACCACAGTTGCATTGGCCAAAAGGGCGTGATTAGGACTACTGTTGCTAGTTGACGGCGGATCGATAGAAGAGTCCGCGGAATCATTGCAAACGGAGGGAAAGCGTAATTTGTTCCCGGAGTCCATAACTGAAGGAAAGCATCCGTGGCTACCGCCTCCGGATCTGGTCTCCAACTGAAGAAACTTAGAACCTGACGGTTCAGGCGGGAAGCAAAGAGATCGATCTGAAAAGGTCCCCATAAGTGATGTATTTGTGAGAAAACCCCCTTGTGTAACATCCAATCGCTGCGATCGGAAAGGTATCTGGAGTTCCAATCTGCCACTGCGTTGGAAAGACCAGGGAGATGTTGAGCGATAACTGTCACATTGCGGTCTAGGCAGAAATGCCAAAAATCCTTGGCCAAATCCGCCAACTGTTTGGACTTCGTTCCTCCCAGGCGATTGATGTATTGAACCGCCGAGATATTGTCCATCTTTAAAAGGACACAACAATTGACTCGATCCTTTGCCAGACTTTTCAGAGCGAAAGATCCTGCCAGTAATTCTAGACAGTTGATGTGAAGATTTGTTTCTTGAGTAGACCATTTGCCACCGGTAGAAATGTCGCCTAATCGAGCCCCCCAGCCTAAAAGACTGGCATCTGATTCGATGACCAGATCCGGCACCATACCAAAAATGGCTTTGCCATTCCAGGCCTCTAGGTGTTTTAACCACCAGACGAGTTCTTCTTTTGCGTCGGTCGAAAGAGAGATAAGATCTGAATAACCTAGACCTCTGCGTAAGTGAAGAGCTTTTAAACGTTGAAGTGCCCGATAGTGAAGAGGGCCTGGAAATATTGCCTGAATGGAGGCTGATAGGAGACCTACCACTCTCGCCAGAATCCGCAAGGAAATTAGTTCCTTCCGAAGGATGGAACGAATCTCCTTTCGAATAGTTCGTATTTTCGCCCCTGGAAGGCTGAGTGATGCTTCTTTGGAGTTCACCATGAAGCCTAAAAATTCTATAGTTTGGGAGGGAACTATTCGGGACTTTTTCCAATTGATTAGGAAACCCAGATTCATAAGAAGATGAATAGTCCATTTGACATGAGTGTTTAGAAGATTCTGATCTTGAGACATGATTAGCATATCGTCTAAGTAAATGATGAGTCGGACTCCACGACTCCTTAAGTAAGCGGTGACAAGCTTTAGGAGCTTCGTGAAGCACCAGGGAGCAGAGGATAAACCAAAAGGAAGGCAGGTGAATTGCCAGATCCGACCGTGCCAAAGAAAACGTAGGTAAATCTGTGAAGAGGCAGCCATAGGCACCGTCAGGTACGCATCCTGAAGATCTATTTTGACCATCCAATCCGATGGAAGGAGCAGATCTCTCAAAAGATGTACTCCCTCCATCTTGAAATGTCGATAGAGGACGTGTTCGTTTAATGACTTCAGGTTGATCACCGGACGGAGACCTGCGTCTTTCTTTTGAACTAGAAAGATATTGCTCAGAAAACCTGTGTTGCAATCTGGAGCTAACCTGATGGCCCCTTTTTTCTTTAATTCTTCGATTTCGGTATCTACCAAAAGAGCGTCTGCTCTTGAGAAATGGAAAGGAGGAGGTTTTGTCCTTTGAACTGGGGGAAAATAAAACTCTATCTGATACCCTTTCACTGTTTGTAGGACCCATGGATCTGATGTTAGATTGCACCATTGATGGAAAAAATGGGAGAGTCTGCCCCCCACTTTTCCCTGGAAAGAAAGGATAGTTGGTTGAATTGTTACCTGTAAAAGATCGGGACCGGAAAGCTCTCCTGCCTGAACGTGATCTCCATGGTCTTCCTCGTGTAGGGAAGAAAGGACTTTGATTTCCCCGTTTCTAGGTTGAATTGAACCCTATGGGTTGTTTGGAATGGGGTCTGAAATTTTTGTTGGGCATATTGTGCACGGCCGAGAGAGCGACCCCTGCCTCTCCCGGCCTTGGAGAAAACCCTGGGATTAAACACTTTTTTCAAAGAAGTTTGAGCCTTGTCTAAGGCCGTGAAAGTTGAAACAAACTTCCCCAATTCCTTTATAAAGGATTCTCCGAATAGTTGCCCATTGGCAGATGGACCAGGTTCAGTGGAAGCCATTTCAGCTAACTTCGGATCTATGCGTAATAGAATTGCTCTGCGTCTTTCCGCAGCAATAGCAGAATTTGCATTACCTATTAAACATATGGCTCTTTGTATCCATCCCCGGAGGACATGAGTATTAATAGGGGAACGATTCTGTAAAGCATTTTCAGTTAATTCGAAAATTTTTGTTAGTGGACCTAGAGTATCCAATAATTTATCTTGGCAAGATTTTAGGGCCCTATCCAACCCTTTTCTGGGGTCCTTGCCAGACTTTGCTATAAACTGAATCATTCTGGCATCTAGTTCTGGTGTCTCACACACCTTATTCGTAACAATAGGGCGAGGGCACTCAGCTCTGAGCTTGTTTCTGGTGGCCCTGTTCATGGGCTTGCGAACCCAGGCCTCTAAATATTGAGAAATATGGGGGATAGTTGTCCATTCTGATGAACGGGGATGTTTTATACTATCTGGATCAAATAGGGGTTTTCCCATATCATCTAATACAATGGTATTATTCGTGTTGGAAGTAGAGGCTACAGAACTAGTTTCTGAGCCTTTTTTCTTTTTAGGTACTGGAGCTTCATAATCAGAATCTTCCTCTGTGCTGGGGGACAGTTCCCAGTCCTCATCAGAGGAGTCCTCGCTAGACGAGGAACGATAGGAATTAGGTTTTGACCTCCTCAGGTTCTTTCTCCTCAAGCAAACTTCCCCTTGAGGTGAGGGTCGTTTTTGTGGGCCAGAGCCGCACGGTTCAATGTCGCCACTAGAGGGCGTATTCTTAGTTAGACACAAAGTCTCATCTTTGCCACTCTCTGTAAGGTCTGAGGTATGCCTTTGTTTCCTTATACATTTGCCACCTTTGCGGCTTGGCTCTATTGATTTTTCCTCAGATATTAAAGATGAGGAATGGGTCTCAGTCCCTTCTTTAGGGATTCCTGTGACCTTTGGAAGCATAGGGTTAAGATTTTGTAAAGAAGAGTGGCTCTGGAGGGCTAAGGTAAAAGACTCCACTAAGGAAGATGACAGTTTTTGTATTGAAGTTTGGAGAGACATTTCCATCATTTTTTGAAACTGAAAACTGGGAAAGTTACTGGATTCTCCCAAACTTTGTTCAGGGTTAATGGTATTGGCTACCTCAGCCTTATTATTACTGTCCAACAATGGGGACATAGGACTTTCATAGTCAGAGCTTTCATTAGACATATTATTATTTTATAAAAATCAATTATAATGGTTCAAACAAGACAAATTTATTTAAATATTGAAATTTCAAAATTATATCCAGGTAACTGTAACCTTGCACTACTGGGAATTGAACCCAGAATGTCTTAATGCAAGTCCTATGTGTTAACCACTAGGCTACAGAAAGCAATAGCAGAGATACTGATTTTTATATACTTATAGTGAAGGTGAAAACAGGTGCTGAACCAAAGAAATAAGGACGCTCCGTGCAGACTCGAATAATGGCGTCGTCAAAACCAAGACGAGTCACCTCAGGAGACTCGCACATGCGCAACGGACTGAGCCAGGATGCGGAGGCGCGGCTGTACAGAGAGCAGCGCGCGCTGATCGTGTCCGGCTCAGAAGACCAAGGTAAAGGGAATAAAAGCGGTGGAAACCACCAGGGAATAAAAGAGAGGGGATAAAACAGGAGAATCGCCGCAATAAGAAGATTAATACAAGAATAAGCTATAAAATTAATTAAAAGAGTTTAGAATCATTCACAAATATGGGGGAGAGAGAAAGTAGTGAAAGAAAACCCCCCAAAGTGAAACACAAAATATTACAGGCAAACAAAGGGTTAAAGAATCATTTTGTTTGGGAAACACCATACAAAGTAAGCATTGTAAAATATTTTTTAATACTTATCCTGCCAGGATAGCAGCAAAGAAAGAGGGAGAGGAAAGGATTACAGCTCATCTTATGACAGGGGTCTCAAGGCTATTGGTGGGCTACATCCGCAGAAGCTAGCAAGTTTTTTGTCTCTTTATTTGTATTGTTAAAAATAAAGTTTGTCTTTGCTGCTAGGAGGCAGTGAGGAAGGTTTAAATCATAATATGAAGCCTCCGTGGAAATGCCATAAAATTACTGTGTGTAACAGAAGTACTTACCTAGGTAGGAGTCCATCACACAGCAGTCAGGTGTATCTATATAATTACTGTGTGTAACACAAGCACTTACCTAGGTAGGAGTCCATCATACAGCAGTCAGGTGTATCTATATAATTACTGTGTGTAACAGAAGCACTTACCTAGGTAGGAGTCCATCACACAGCAGTCAGGTGTCCACTATATAATTACTGTGTGTAACAGAAGTACTTACCTAGGCAGGAGTCCATCACACAGCAGTCAGGCGTATCTATATAATTACTGTGTGTGACAGAAGCACTTACCTAGGTAGGAGTCCATCACACAGCAGTCAGGCGTATCTATATAATTACTGTGTGTAACAGAAGCACTTACCTAGGTAGGAGTCCATCACACAGCAGTCAGGCGTATCTATATAATTACTGTGTGTAACAGAAGTACTTACCTAGGTAGGAGTCCATCACACAGCAGTCAGGCGTATCTATATAATTACTGTGTGTAACAGAAGTACTTACCTAGGTAGGAGTCCATCACACAGCAGTCAGGCGTATCTATATAATTACTGTGTGTAACAGAAGTACTTACCTAGGTAGGAGTCCATCACACAGCAGTCAGGTGTAGCTATATAATTACTGTGTGTAACAGAAGCACTTACCTAGGTAGGAGTCCATCACACAGCAGTCAGGTGTATCTATATTATTACGGTGTGTAACAGAAGCACTTACCTAGGTAGGAGTCCATCACACAGCAGTCAGGCGTAGCTATATAATTACTGTGTGTAACAGAAGCACTTACCTAGGTAGGAGTCCATCACACAGCAGTCAGGTGTATCTATGTTATTACGGTGTGTAACAGAAGCACTTACCTAGGTAGGAGTCCATCACACAGCAGTCAGGCGTATCTATATAATTACTGTGTGTAACAGAAGCACTTACCTAGGTAGGAGTCCATCACACAGCAGTCAGGCGTATCTATATAATTACTGTGTGTAACAGAAGCACTTACCTAGGTAGGAGTCCATCACACAGCAGTCAGGCGTATCTATATTATTACGGTGTGTAACAGAAGCACTTACCTAGGTAGGAGTCCATCACACAGCAGTCAGGCGTATCTATATTATTACGGTGTGTAACAGAAGCACTTACCTAGGTAGGAGTCCATCACACAGAAGTCAGGTGTATCTATATAATTACTGTGTGTAACAGAAATACTTACCTAGGTAGGAGTCCATCACACAGCAGTCAGGTGTATATCTATATAATTACTGTGTGTAACAGAAGGACATACCTAGGTAGGAGTCCATCATACAGCAGTCAGGTGTATCTATATAATTACTGTGTGTAACAGAAGTACTTACCTAGGTAGGAGTCCATCACACAGCAGTCAGGCGTATCTATATAATTACTGTGTGTAACAGAAGTACTTACCTAGGTAGGAGTCCATCATACAGCAGTCAGGTGTATCTATATAATTACTGTGTGTAACAGAAGCACTTACCTAGGTAGGAGTCCATCATACAGCAGTCAGGTGTATATCTATATAATTACTGTGTGTAACAGAAGGACTTACCTAGGTAGGAGTCCATCATACAGCAGTCAGGTGTATCTATATAATTACTGTGTGTAACAGAAGTACTTACCTAGGTAGGAGTCCATCACACAGCAGTCAGGCGTATCTATATAATTACTGTGTGTAACAGAAGTACTTACCTAGGTAGGAGTCCATCATACAGCAGTCAGGCGTATCTATATAATTACTGTGTGTAACAGAAGCACTTACCTAGGTAGGAGTCCATCATACAGCAGTCAGGTGTATATCTATATAATTACTGTGTGTAACAGAAGGACTTACCTAGGTAGGAGTCCATCATACAGCAGTCAGGTGTATATCTATATAATTACTGTGTGTAACAGAAGTACTTACCTAGGTAGGAGTCCATCATACAGCAGTCAGGTGTATCTATATAATTACTGTGTGTAACAGAAGTACTTACCTAGGTAGGAGTCCATCACACAGCAGTCAGGCGTATCTATATAATTACTGTGTGTAACAGAAGTACTTACCTAGGTAGGAGTCCATCATACAGCAGTCAGGCGTATCTATATAATTACTGTGTGTAACAGAAGCACTTACCTAGGTAGGAGTCCATCATACAGCAGTCAGGTGTATATCTATATAATTACTGTGTGTAACAGAAGGACTTACCTAGGTAGGAGTCCATCATACAGCAGTCAGGTGTATCTATATAATTACTGTGTGTAACAGAAGTACTTACCTAGGTAGGAGTCCATCACACAACAGTCAGGTGTATCTATATAATTACTGTGTGTAACAGAAGCACTTACCTAGGTAGGAGTCCATCACACAGCAGTCAGGCGTATCTATATAATTACTGTGTGTAACAGAAGCACTTACCTAGGTAGGAGTCCATCACACAGCAGTCAGGCGTATCTATATAATTACTGTGTGTAACAGAAGTACTTACCTAGGTAGGAGTCCATCACACAGCAGTCAGGTGTATCTGTATAATTACTGTGTGTAACAGAAGCACTTACCTAGGTAGGAGTCCATCATACAGCAGTCAGGTGTATCTATATCATTACTGTGTGTGACAGAAGCACTTACCTAGGTAGGAGTCCATCATACAGAAGTCAGGCGTATATCTGTATAATTACTGTGTGTAACAGAAGCACTTACCTAGGTAGGAGTCCATCACACAGCAGTCAGGTGAATATATATAATTACTGTGTGTAACAGAAGCACTTACCTAGGTAGGAGTCCATCACACAGCAGTCAGGTATATCTATATAATTACTGTGTGTAACAGAAGCACTTACCTAGGTAGGAGTCCATCACACAGCAGTCAGGTGTATCTATATTATTACTGTGTGTAACAGAAGTACTTACCTAGGTAGGAGTCCATCACACAGCAGTCAGGTGTATATCTATATAATTACTGTGTGTAACACAAGCACTTACCTAGGTAGGAGTCCATCACACAACAGTCAGGTGTATATATATATAATTACTGTGTGTAACAGAAGCACTTACCTAGGTAGGAGTCCATTATACAGCAGTCAGGTGTATGTCTATATAATTACTGTGTGTAACAGATGCACTTACCTAGGTAGGAGTCCATCACACAGCAGTAAGGTGTATCTATATAATTACTGTGTGTAACAGAAGCACTTACCTAGGTAGGAGTCCATTATACAGCAGTCAGGTGTATATCTATATAATTACTGTGTGTAACAGATGCACTTACCTAGGTAGGAGTCCATCACACAGCAGTCAGGTATATCTATATAATTACTGTGTGTAACAGAAGCACTTACCTAGGTAGGAGTCCATCACACAACAGTCAGGTGTATATATATATAATTACTGTGTGTAACAGAAGCACTTACCTAGGTAGGAGTCCATTATACAGCAGTCAGGTGTATGTCTATATAATTACTGTGTGTAACAGATGCACTTACCTAGGTAGGAGTCCATCATACAGCAGTCAGGTGTATCTATATAATTACTGTGTGTAACAGAAGCACTTACCTAGGTAGGAGTCCATTACACAGCAGTCAGGTGTATATCTATATAATTACTGTGTGTAACAGATGCACTTACCTAGGTAGGAGTCCATCACACAGCAGTCAGGTGTATCTATATAATTACTGTGTGTAACAGAAGCACTTACCTAGGTAGGAGTCCATCACACAGCAGTCAGGTGTATCTATATAATTACTGTGTGTAACAGAAGCACTTACCTAGGTAGGAGTCCATTATACAGCAGTCAGGTGTATATCTATATAATTACTGTGTGTAACAGAAGCACTTACCTAGGTAGGAGTCCATTATACAGCAGTCAGGTGTATATCTATATAATTACTGTGTGTAACAGAAGCACTTACCTAGGTAGGAGTCCATCACACAGCAGTCAGGTGTATCTATATAATTACTGTGTGTAACAGAAGCACTTACCTAGGTAGGAGTCCATCACACAGCAGTCAGGTGTATCTATATAATTACTGTGTGCAACAGAAGCACTTACCTAGGTAGGAGTCCATCATACAGCAGTCAGGTGTATCTATATTATTACTGTGTGTAACAGAAGCACGTACCTAGGTAGGAGTCCATCACACAGCAGTCAGGTGTATCTATATTATTACTGTGTGTAACAGAAGCGCTTACCTAGGTAGGAGTCCATCACACAGCAGTCAGGCGTATCTATATAATTACTGTGTGTAACAGAAGTACTTACCTAGGTAGGAGTCCATCACACAGCAGTCAGGCGTATCTATATAATCACTGTGTGTAACAGAAGCACTTACCTAGGTAGGAGTCCATCATACAGCAGTCAGGTGTATCTATATTATTACGGTGTGTAACAGAAGCACTTACCTAGGTAGGAGTCCATCACACGGCAGTCAGGCGTATCTATGTAATTACTGTGTGTGACAGTAGCACTTACCTAGGTAGGAGTCCATCATACAGCAGTCAGGTGTATCTATATAATTACTGTGTGTAACAGTAGCACTTACCTAGGTAGGAGTCCATCACACAGCAGTCAGGTGTATCTATATAATTACTGTGTGTAACAGAAGTACTTACCTAGGTAGGAGTCCATCACACAGCAGTCAGGTGTATCTATATAATTACTGTGTGTAACAGAAGCACTTACCTAGGTAGGAGTCCATCACACAGCAGTCAGGTGTATCTATATAATTACTGTGTGTAACAGAAGCACTTACCTAGGTAGGAGTCCATCACACAGCAGTCAGGTGTATCTATATAATTACTGTGTGTGACAGAAGCACTTACCTAGGTAGGAGTCCATCACACAGCAGTCAGGTGTATCTATATAATTACTGTGTGTAACAGAAGCACTTACCTAGGTAGGAGTCCATCACACAGCAGTCAGGTATATCTATATAATTACTGTGTGTAACAGAAGCACTTACCTAGGTAGGAGTCCATCACACAGCAGTCAGGTGTATCTGTATAATTACTGTGTGTAACAGAAGCACTTACCTAGGTAGGAGTCCATCTCACAGCAGTCAGGTGTATCTATATAATTACTGTGTGTAACAGAAGCACTTACCTAGGTAGGAGTCCATCACACAGCAGTCAGGTATGTATATATATAATTACTGTGTGTAACAGAAGCACTTACCTAGGTAGGAGTCCATCACACAGCAGTCAGGTGTATCTATATAATTACTGTGTGTAACAGAAGCACTTACCTAGGTAGGAGTCCATCACACAGCAGTCAGATGTATATCTATATAATTACTGTGTGTAACAGAAGTACTTACCTAGGTAGGAGTCCATCACACAGCAGTCAGGTGTATATCTATATAATTACCGTGTGTAACAGAAGCACTTACCTAGGTAGGAGTCCATCACACAGCAGTGAGGTGTATATCTATATAATTACTGTGTGTAACAGAAGCACTTACCTAGGTAGGAGTCCATCATACAGTAGTCAGGTGTATCTATATAATTACTGTGTGTAACAGAAGCACTTACCTAGGTAGGAGTCCATCATACAGCAGTCAGGTGTATCTATATAATTACTGTGTGTAACAGAAGCACTTACCTAGGTAGGAGTCCATCACACAGCAGTCAGGTGTATCTATATAATTACTGTGTGTAACAGAAGCACTTGCCTAGGTAGGAGTCCATCATACAGCAGTCAGGTGTATCTATATAATTACTGTGTGTAACAGAAGCACTTACCTAGGTAGGAGTCCATCATACAGCAGTCAGGTGTATCTATATAATTACTGTGTGTGACAGAAGTACTTACCTAGGTAGGAGTCCATCACACAGCAGTCAGGTGTATCTGTATAATTACTGTGTGTAACAGAAGCGCTTACCTAGGTAGGAGTCCATCACATAGCAGTCAGGTGTATCTATATAATTACTGTGTGTAACAGAAGCACTTACCTAGGTACGAGTCCATCATACAGCAGCCAGGCGTATCTATATAATTACTGTGTGTAACAGAAGCACTTACCTAGGTAGGAGTCCATCACACAGCAGTCAGGTGTATCTATATAATTACTGTGTGTGACAGAAGCACTTACCTAGGTAGGAGTCCATCATACAGCAGTCAGGTGTATCTATATAATTACTGTGTGTAACAGTAGCACTTACCTAGGTAGGAGTCCATCACACAGCAGTCAGGTGTATCTATATAATTACTGTGTGTAACAGAAGTACTTACCTAGGTAGGAGTCCATCACACAGCAGTCAGGTGTATCTATATAATTACTGTGTGTAACAGAAGCACTTACCTAGGTAGGAGTCCATCACACAGCAGTCAGGTGTATCTATATAATTACTGTGTGTAACAGAAGCACTTACCTAGGTAGGAGTCCATCACACAGCAGTCAGGTGTATCTATATAATTACTGTGTGTGACAGAAGCACTTACCTAGGTAGGAGTCCATCACACAGCAGTCAGGTGTATCTATATAATTACTGTGTGTAACAGAAGCACTTACCTAGGTAGGAGTCCATCACACAGCAGTCAGGTATATCTATATAATTACTGTGTGTAACAGAAGCACTTACCTAGGTAGGAGTCCATCACACAGCAGTCAGGTGTATCTGTATAATTACTGTGTGTAACAGAAGCACTTACCTAGGTAGGAGTCCATCTCACAGCAGTCAGGTGTATCTATATAATTACTGTGTGTAACAGAAGCACTTACCTAGGTAGGAGTCCATCACACAGCAGTCAGGTATGTATATATATAATTACTGTGTGTAACAGAAGCACTTACCTAGGTAGGAGTCCATCACACAGCAGTCAGGTGTATCTATATAATTACTGTGTGTAACAGAAGCACTTACCTAGGTAGGAGTCCATCACACAGCAGTCAGGTGTATATCTATATAATTACTGTGTGTAACAGAAGTACTTACCTAGGTAGGAGTCCATCACACAGCAGTCAGGTGTATATCTATATAATTACCGTGTGTAACAGAAGCACTTACCTAGGTAGGAGTCCATCACACAGCAGTGAGGTGTATATCTATATAATTACTGTGTGTAACAGAAGCACTTACCTAGGTAGGAGTCCATCATACAGTAGTCAGGTGTATCTATATAATTACTGTGTGTAACAGAAGCACTTACCTAGGTAGGAGTCCATCATACAGCAGTCAGGAGTATCTATATAATTACTGTGTGTAACAGAAGCACTTACCTAGGTAGGAGTCCATCATACAGCAGTCAGGTGTATCTATATAATTACTGTGTGTAACAGAAGTACTTACCTAGGTAGGAGTCCATCATACAGCAGTCAGGTGTATCTATATAATTACTGTGTGTAACAGAAGCACTTACCTAGGTAGGGGTCCATCACACAGCAGTCAGGTGTATCTATATAATTACTGTGTGTAACAGAAGCACTTACCTAGGTAGGAGTCCATCACACAGCAGTCAGGTGTATCTATATAATTACTGTGTGTAACAGAAGCACTTGCCTAGGTAGGAGTCCATCATACAGCAGTCAGGTGTATCTATATAATTACTGTGTGTAACAGAAGCACTTACCTAGGTAGGAGTCCATCATACAGCAGTCAGGTGTATCTATATAATTACTGTGTGTGACAGAAGTACTTACCTAGGTAGGAGTCCATCACACAGCAGTCAGGTGTATCTGTATAATTACTGTGTGTAACAGAAGCGCTTACCTAGGTAGGAGTCCATCACATAGCAGTCAGGTGTATCTATATAATTACTGTGTGTAACAGAAGCACTTACCTAGGTACGAGTCCATCATACAGCAGCCAGGCGTATCTATATAATTACTGTGTGTAACAGAAGCACTTACCTAGGTAGGAGTCCATCACACAGCAGTCAGGTGTATCTATATAATTACTGTGTGTAACAGAAACACTTACCTAGGTAGGAGTCCATCATACAGCAGTCAGGTGTATATCTATATAATTACTGTGTGTAACAGAAGCACTTACCTAGGTAGGAGTCCATCACACAGCAGTCAGGTGTATCTATATAATTACTGTGTGTAACAGAAACACTTACCTAGGTAGGAGTCCATCATACAGCAGTCAGGTGTATATCTATATAATTACTGTGTGTGACAGAAGTACTTACCTAGGTAGGAGTCCATCACACAGCAGTCAGGTGTATCTGTATAATTACTGTGTGTAACAGAAGCGCTTACCTAGGTAGGAGTCCATCACATAGCAGTCAGGTGTATCTATATAATTACTGTGTGTAACAGAAGCACTTACCTAGGTAGGAGTCCATCATACAGCAGCCAGGCGTATCTATATAATTACTGTGTGTAACAGAAGCACTTACCTAGGTAGGAGTCCATCACACAGCAGTCAGGTGTATCTATATAATTACTGTGTGTAACAGAAACACTTACCTAGGTAGGAGTCCATCACACAGCAGTCAGGTGTATCTATATAATTACTGTGTGTAACAGAAGCACTTACCTAGGTAGGAGTCCATCATACAGCAGCCAGGCGTATCTATATAATTACTGTGTGTAACAGAAGCACTTACCTAGGTAGGAGTCCATCACACAGCAGTCAGGTGTATCTATATAATTACTGTGTGTAACAGAAGCACTTACCTAGGTAGGAGTCCATCATACAGCAGTCAGGTGTATCTATATAATTACTGTGTGTAACAGAAGCACTTACCTAGGTAGGAGTCCATCACACAGCAGTCAGGTGTATCTATATAATTACTGTGTGTAACAGAAGCACTTACCTAGGTAGGAGTCCATCACACAGCAGTCAGGTGTATCTATATAATTACTGTGTGTAACAGAAACACTTACCTAGGTAGGAGTACATCACACAGCAGTCAGGTGTATCTATATAATTACTGTGTGTAACAGAAGGACTTACCTAGGTAGGAATCCATCACACAGCAGTCAGGTGTATCTATATAATTACTGTGTGTAACAGAAGCACTTACCTAGGTAGGAGTCCATCACACAGCAGTCAGGTGTATCTATATCATTACTGTGTGTAACAGAAGGACTTACCTAGGTAGGAGTCCATCACACAGCAGTCAGGTGTATCTATATAATTACTGTGTGTAACAGAAACACTTACCTAGGTAGGAGTCCATCACACAGCAGTCAGGTGTATCTATATAATTACTGTGTGTAACAGAAGGACTTACCTAGGTAGGAGTCCATCACACAGCAGTCAGGTGTATATCTATATAATTACTGTGTGTAACAGAAGCACTTACCTAGGTAGGAGTCCATCACACAACAGCCAGGTGTATCTATATAATTACTGTGTGTAACAGAAGGACTTACCTAGGTAGGAGTCCATCACACAGCAGTCAGGTGTATCTATATTATTACTGTGTGTAACAGAAGCACTTACCTAGGTAGGAGTCCATCACACAGCAGTCAGGTGTATCTATATAATTACTGTGTGTAACAGAAGCACTTACCTAGGTAGGAGTCCATCATACAGCAGTCAGGTGTATCTATATAATTCCTGTGTAACAGAAGCACTTACCTAGGTAGGAGTCCATCACACAGCAGTCAGGCGTATCTATATAATTACTGTGTGTAACAGAAGCACTTACCTAGGTAGGAGTCCATCATACAGCAGTCAGGTGTATCTATATAATTCCTGTGTAACAGAAGCACTTACCTAGGTAGGAGTCTATCACACAGCAGTCAGGCGTATCTATATAATTACTGTGTGTAACAGAAGCACTTACCTAGGTAGGAGTCCATCATACAGCAGTCAGGTGTATCTATATTATTACTGTGTGTAACAGGAGCACTTACCTAGGTAGGAGTCCATCACACAGCAGTCAGGTGTATATCTATATAATTACTATGTGTGACAGGAGTACTTACCTAGGTAGGAGTCCATCACACAGCAGTCAGGTGTATATCTATATAATTACTATGTGTGACAGGAGTACTTACCTAGGTAGGAGTCCATCACACAGCAGTCAGGTACATCTATATAATTGCTGTGTGTGTAACAGAAGCACTTACCTAGGTAGGAGTCCATCATACAGCAGTCAGGCGTATCTATATCATTACTGTGTGTGACAGAGCACTTACCTAGGTAGGAGTCCATCATACAGCAGTCAGGCGTATCTATATCATTACTGTGTGTAACAGAAGCACTTACCTAGGTAGGAGTCAATCATACAGCAGTCAGGCGTATCTATATCATTACTGTGTGTGACAGAGCACTTACCTAGGTAGGAGTCCATCATACAGCAGTCAGGTGTATCTATATAATTACTGTGTGTGACAGGAGTACTTACCTAGGTAGGAGTCCATCATACAGCAGTCAGGTGTATCTATATAATTACTGTGTGTAACAGAAGCACTTACCTAGGTAGGAGTCCATCACACAGCAGTCAGGTGTATATATATATAATTACTGTGTGTAACAGAAGCACTTACCTAGGTAGGAGTACATCACACAGCAGTCAGGTGTATCTGTATAATTACTGTGTGTAACAGAAGCACTTACCTACGTAGGAGTCCATCGTACAGCAGTCAGGCGTATCTGTATAATTACTGTGTGTAACAGAAGTACTTACCTAGGTAGGAGTCCATCACACAGCAGTCAGGCGTATCTGTATAATTACTGTGTGTAACAGAAGTACTTACCTAGGTAGGAGTCCATCACACAGCAGTCAGGTGTATCTGTATAATTACTGTGTGTAACAGAAGCACTTACCTAGGTAGGAGTACATCACACAGCAGTCAGGTGTATCTGTATAATTACTGTGTGTAACAGAAGCACTTACCTAGGTAGGAGTCCATCACACAGCAGTCAGGTGTATCTATATAATTACTGTGTGTAATAGAAGCACTTACCTAGGTAGGAGTACATCACACAGCAGTCAGGTGTATCTATATAATTACTGTGTGTAACAGAAGTACTTACCTAGGTAGGAGTCCATTATACAGCAGTCAGGTGTATCTATATAATTACTGTGTGTGACAGAAGCACTTACCTAGGTAGGAGTCCATCACACAGCAGTCAGGCGTATCTATATAATTACTGTGTGTGACAGAAGCACTTACCTAGGTAGGAGTCCATCATACAGCAGTCAGGTGTATCTATATAATTACTGTGTGTGACAGAAGACTTACCTAGGTAGGAGTCCATCACACAGCAGTCAGGTGTATCTATATAATTACTGTGTGTGACAGAAGACTTACCTAGGTAGGAGTCCATCACACAACAGTCAGGCGTATCTATATAATTACTGTGTGTAACAGAAGCACTTACCTAGGTAGGAGTCCATCACACAGCAGTCAGGTGTATCTATATAATTATTGTGTGTAACAGAAGTACTTACCTAGGTAGGAGTCCGTCATACAGAAGCCAGGTGTATCTATATAATTACTGTGTGTAACAGAAGCACTTACCTAGGTAGGAGTCCATCATACAGCAGTCAGGTGTATCTATATAATTACTGTGTGTGACAGAAGACTTACCTAGGTAGGAGTCCGTCATACAGCAGTCAGGTGTATCTATATAATTACTGTGTGTGGCAGAAGCACTTACCTAGGTAGGAGTCCATCACACAGCAGTCAGGTGTATCTGTATAATTACTGTGTGTAACAGAAGTACTTACCTAGCTAGGAGTCCATCACACAGCAGTCAGGCGTATCTATATAATTACTGTGTGTAACAGAAGCGCTTACCTAGGTAGGAGTCCATCATACAGCAGTCAGGTGTATCTATATAATTACTGTGTGTAACAGAAGCGCTTACCTAGGTAGGAGTCCATCATACAGCAGTCAGGTGTATCTATATAATTACTGTGTGTAACAGAAGGACTTACCTAGGTAGGAGTCCATCACACAGCAGTCAGGTGTATATCTATATCATTACTGTGTGTAACAGAAGGACTTACCTAGGTAGGAGTCCATCATACAGCAGTCAGGTGTATCTATATAATTACTGTGTGTAACAGAAGGACTTACCTAGGTAGGAGTCCATCATACAGCAGTCAGGTGTATCTATATAATTACTGCGTGTGACAGGAGTACTTACCTAGGTAGGAGTCCATCACACAGCAGTCAGGTGTATCTGTATAATTACTGTGTGTAACAGAAGCACTTACCTAGGTAGGAGTCCATCACACAGCAGTCAGGTGTATCTATATAATTACTGTGTGTAACAGAAGCACTTACCTAGGTAGGAGTACATCACACAGCAGTCAGGTGTATCTATATAATTACTGTGTGTAACAGAAGGACTTACCTAGGTAGGAGTCCATCACACAGCAGTCAGGTGTATATCTATATCATTACTGTGTGTAACAGAAGCACTTACCTAGGTAGGAGTCCATCACACAGCAGTCAGGTGTATCTATATAATTACTGTGTGTAACAGAAGTACTTACCTAGGTAGGAGTACATCACACAGCAGTCAGGTGTATCTATATAATTACTGTGTGTAACAGAAGCACTTACCTAGGTAGGAGTACATCACACAGCAGTCAGGTGTATCTATATAATTACTGTGTGTAACAGAAGTACTTACCTAGGTAGGAGTCCATCACACAGCAGTCAGGTGTATATCTATATCATTACTGTGTGTAACAGAAGCACTTACCTAGGTAGGAGTCCATCATACAGCAGTCAGGCGTATCTATATAATTACTGTGTGTAACAGAAGCACTTACCTAGGTAGGAGTCCATCATACAGCAGTCAGGCGTATCTATATAATTACTGTGTGTAACAGAAGCACTTACCTAGGTAGGAGTCCATCATACAGCAGTCAGGCGTATCTATATAATTACTGTGTGTAACAGAAGCACTTACCTAGGTAGGAGTCCATCACACAGCAGTCAGGCGTATCTATATAATTACTGTGTGTAACAGAAGTACTTACCTAGATAGGAGTCCATCACACAGCAGTCAGGTGTATCTATATTATTACTGTGTGTAACAGAAGCACTTACCTAGGTAGGAGTCCATCACACAGCAGTCAGGTGTATATCTATATAATTACTGTGTGTAACAGAAGTACTTACCTAGATAGGAGTCCATCACACAGCAGTCAGTGTATCTATATAATTACTGTGTGTAACAGAAGCACTTACCTAGGTAGGAGTCCATCACACAGCAGTCAGGTGTATCTATATAATTACTTTGTGTAACAGAATCACTTACCTAGGTAGGAGTCCATCATACAGCAGTCAGGCGTATCTATATAATTACTGTGTGTAACAGAAGCACTTACCTAGGTAGGAGTCCATCACACAGCAGTCAGGTGTATCTATATAATTACTGTGTGTAACAGAAGTGCTTACCTAGGTAGGAGTCCATCACACAGCAGTCAGGTATATCTATATAATTACTGTGTGTAACAGAAGCACTTACCTAGGTAGGAGTCCATCACACAGCAGTCAGGTGTATCTATATTATTACTGTGTGTAACAGAAGCACTTACCTAGGTAGGAGTCCATCACACAGCAGTCAGGTGTATCTATATAATTACTGTGTGTAACAGAAGTACTTACCTAGATAGGAGTCCATCACACAGCAGTCAGGTGTATCTATATAATTACTGTGTGTAACAGGAGCACTTACCTAGGTAGGAGTCCATCACACAGCAGTCAGGTGTATCTATATAATTACTGTGTGTAACAGAAGTGCTTACCTAGGTAGGAGTCCATCACACAGCAGTCAGGTGTATCTATATAATTACTGTGTGTAACAGAAGCACTTACCTAGGTAGGAGTCCATCACACAGCAGTCAGGTGTATATCTATATAATTACTGTGTGTAACAGAAGTGCTTACCTAGGTAGGAGTCCATCACACAGCAGTCAGGTGTATCTATATAATTACTGTGTGTAACAGAAGTGCTTACCTAGGTAGGAGTCCATCACACAGCAGTCAGGTGTATCTGTATAATTACTGTGTGTAACAGAAGGACTTACCTAGGTAGGAGTCCATCACACAGCAGTCAGGTGTATATATATAAATACTGTGTGTAACAGAAGGACTTACCTAGGTAGGAGTCCATCACACAGCAGTCAGGTGTATATCTATATAATTACTGTGTGTAACAGAAGTGCTTACCTAGGTAGGAGTCCATCACACAGCAGTCAGGTGTATCTATATAATTACTGTGTGTAACAGAAGTGCTTACCTAGGTAGGAGTCCATCACACAGCAGTCAGACGTATCTATATAATTACTGTGTGTAACAGAAGTACTTACCTAGGTAGGAGTCCATCACACAGCAGTCAGGTGTATCTATATAATTACTGTGTGTAACAGAAGCATTTACCTAGGTAGGAGTCCATCACACAGCAGTCAGGTGTATCTATATAATTACTGTGTGTAACAGAAGCACTTACCTAGGTAGGAGTCCATCACACAGCAGTCAGGTGTATCTATATAATTACTGTGTGTAACAGAAGCACTTACCTAGGTAGGAGTCCATCACACAGCAGTCAGGTGTATCTATATAATTACTGTGTGTGACAGGAGTACTTACCTAGGTAGGAGTCCATCATACAGCAGTCAGGTGTATTTACATAATTACTGTGTGTAACAGAAGTACTTACCTAGGTAGGAGTGAATCATACAGCAGTCAGGTATATCTATATAATTACTATGTGTGACAGGAGTACTTACCTAGGTAGGAGTCCATCATACAGCAGTCAGGTGTATCTATATAATTACTGTGTGTAACAGAAGCACTTACCTAGGTAGAAGTCCATCATACAGCAGTCAGGTGTATCTATATAATTACTGTGTGTAACAGAAGCACTTACCTAGGTAGGAGTCCATCACACAGCAATCAGGTGTATATCTATATAATTACTGTGTGTAACAGAAGCACTTACCTAGGTAGAAGTCCATCACACAGCAGTCAGGTGTATCTACATAATTACTGTGTGTAACAGAAGTACTTACCTAGGTAGGAGTGAATCATACAGCAGTCAGGTATATCTATATAATTACTATGTGTAACAGCAGCACTTACCTAGGTAGGAGTCCATCACACAGCAGTCAGGTGTATCTGTATAATTACTGTGTGTAACAGAAGCACTTACCTAGGTAGGAGTCCATCATACAGCAGTCAGGTGTATCTATATAATTACTGTGTGTAACAGAAGCACTTACCTAGGTAGGAGTCCATCATACAGCAGTCAGGTGTATCTATATAATTACTGTGTGTAACAGAAGCACTTACCTAGGTAGGAGTCCATCACACAGCAGTCAGGCGTATCTATATAATTACTGTGTGTAACAGAAGTACTTACCTAGGTAGGAGTCCATCACACAGCAGTCAGGCGTATCTATATAATTACTGTGTGTAACAGAAGCACTTACCTAGGTAGGAGTCCATCACACAGCAGTCAGGCGTATCTATATAATTACTGTGTGTAACAGAAGCACTTACCTAGGTAGGAGTCCATCATACAGCAGTCAGGTGTATATCTATATAATTACTGTGTGTAACAGAAGCACTTACCTAGGTAGGAGTCCATCATACAGCAGTCAGGTGTATCTATATAATTACTGTGTGTAACAGAAGCACTTACCTAGGTAGGAGTCCATCACACAGCAGTCAGGCGTATCTATATAATTACTGTGTGTAACAGAAGCACTTACCTAGGTAGGAGTCCATCACACAGCAGTCAGGCGTATCTATATAATTACTGTGTGTAACAGAAGTACTTACCTAGGTAGGAGTCCATCACACAGCAGTCAGGCGTATCTATATAATTACTGTGTGTAACAGAAGCACTTACCTAGGTAGGAGTCCATCACACAGCAGTCAGGCGTATCTATATAATTACTGTGTGTAACAGAAGCACTTACCTAGGTAGGAGTCCATCATACAGCAGTCAGGTGTATATCTATATAATTACTGTGTGTAACAGAAGCACTTACCTAGGTAGGAGTCCATCATACAGCAGTCAGGTATATCTATATAATTACTGTGTGTAACAGAAGCACTTACCTAGGTAGGAGTCCATCACACAGCAGTCAGGCGTATCTATATAATTACTATGTGTGACAGGAGTACTTACCTAGGTAGGAGTTCATCATACATCAGTCAGGCGTATCTATATCATTACTGTGTGTAACAGAAGCGCTTACCTAGGTAGGAGTCCATCACACAGCAGTCAGGTGTATCTATATAATTACTGTGTGTAACAGAAGTACTTACCTAGGTAGGAGTCCGTCACACAGCAGTCAGGTGTATCTGTATAATTACTGTGTGTAAAAGAAGCACTTACCTAGGTAGGAGTCCATCACACAGCAGTCAGGTGTATCTATATAATTACTGTGTGTAACAGAAACGCTTACCTAGGTAGGAGTCCATCACACAGCAGTCAGGTGTATCTGTATAATTACTGTGTGTAACAGAAGCACTTACCTAGGTAGGAGTCCATCACACAGCAGTCAGGTATATCTATATAATTACTGTGTGTAACAGAAGCGCTTACCTAGGTAGGAGTCCATCACACAGCAGTCAGGCGTATCTATATAATTACTGTGTGTGACAGAAGCACTTACCTAGGTAGGAGTCCATCACACAGCAGTCAGGCGTATCTATATAATTACTGTGTGTAACAGAAGTACTTACCTAGGTAGGAGTCCATCACACAGCAGTCAGGTGTATCTATATAATTACTGTGTGTAACAGAAGCACTTACCTAGGTAGGAGTTCATCATACAGCAGTCAGATGTATCTATATAATTACTGTGTGTAACAGAAGCACTTACCTAGGTAGAAGTCCATCACACAGCAGTCAGGTGTATATCTATATAATTACTGTGTGTAACAGAAGTACTTACCTAGGTAGGAGTGAATCATACAGCAGTCGGGTGTATCTATATAATTACTATGTGTGACAGGAGTACTTACCTATGTTGTTTTTCTCCTGTCACGAGTCTAATCACAACTATAATTAAGATGGAATATTTTGCTGCCCTAGTTAAGCTTTGATAGATCTAGGTTAACTTTGATTTCACAGATACTTACTACTTTTGAATGGAATTAACAATTCTGATGATATTTCAGGTTATTGTTCCCATTAGAAGCCTCTACAAGCTGCACAGATTCCAGACAAATACATTGATAATTTTCAGAATTAAGGACTTGATTAGTCATTCTCAGGTTTGGTGAATTATCTGTTCTCTCAGGTACCGTTGGTTCCCTACAGAATAATTCTATATTTTCTTTGTATGTAGGCCCTTATTAGTGTCCTGTTCCCTTAGACAGCAGTTCCCAGCCCTCAGGGGCCACTAACAGGCCTGGTCTGTCTGATTTACCTGTCTGGGCACAGGAGAGCTCAGACTCCGTCATTTCCATAACTCCCCTGTGCACAAGCAGGGAATCCCTAAATGCATGGTCTGTCTGGCACCCCCCTCCGAGGAGGGCTGGGAACCAGTGTCCTATGGGAAATGTGAATGTCTCACAGATGTTAAAGGGTTAAGTTCCAGCCCATGCCAATCTAGGAGATATTAAATCCACACAGCTGTGTTCCCCATCCAGCCCAAGGCGTGAGTCAGGTTTATCAGAGAGGATTGTGGGTATGAGTCAGACTTGCAGCCTCCAGGGAAGGATTATCAGATTACCGTCCCTGTGTCCAGAAGAAGAGAGTGTTTACATTACAGTATAAGGCAGATCCACGGGGTGTGCACTGAGCCCCCTTACATACTCTGCTCATCACATGTCATGTTGGGTAATTAGGAGATATCGTTCAGAGACAAATAATGTGTCAGTCAACACTATTCCATAACTGGAACCTCACAAACCTCCAGAATAAGAGGCCAGGTCATTTTACCTCTGATTGACCCAATAACTCCACAATGATTTGGGGACCTTTGTAGCACAGAAGGGGGTTAAAAGCCGCATTTAAAAACAATACTGAGTAAAGACAGTGTACTGGGTAAAGACAGTGTACTGGGTAACGGCAATGTACTGGGTAAAGACAATGTACCGGGTAAAGACAGTGTACCAGGTAAAGACAATGTACTGGGTAACGGCAATGTACTGGGTAAAGACAGTGTACCAGTAAAGACAGTGTACTGGGTAAAGACAGTGTACCAGGTAAAGACAGTGTACTGGGTAAAGACAATGTACCGGGTAAAGACAGTGTACCAGGTAAAGACAGTGTACCAGGTAAAGACAGTGTACCGGGTAAAGACAATGTACCGGGTAAAGACAATGTACCGGGTAAAGACAGTGTACTGGGTAAAGACAGTGTACCGGGTAAAGACAGTGTACCGGGTAAAGACAGTGTACTGGGTAAAGACAATGTACCGGGTAAAGACAGTGTACTGGGTAAAGACAGTGTACTGGGTAAAGACAGTGTACTGGGTAAAGACAGTGTACCGGGTAAAGACAGTGTACTGGGTAAAGACAGTGTACCGGGTAAAGACAGTGTACCGGGTAAAGACAGTGTACCGGGTAAAGACAGTGTACTGGGTAAAGACAGTGTACTGGGTAAAGACAGTGTACCGGGTAAAGACAGTGTACCAGGTAAAGACAGTGTACTGGGTAAAGACAGTGTACCGGGTAAAGACAGTGTACCAGGTAAAGACAGTGTACTGGGTAAAGACAGTGTACTGGGTAAAGACAGTGTACTGGGTAAAGACAGTGTACCAGTAAAGACAGTGTACCAGGTAAAGACAGTGTACCAGTAAAGACAGTGTACCAGGTAAAGACAGTGTACCAGGTAAAGACAGTGTACTGGGTAAAGACAGTGTACCGGGTAAAGACAGTGTACCAGGTAAAGACAGTGTACTGGGTAAAGACAGTGTACCGGGTAAAGACAGTGTACCAGTAAAGACAGTGTACTGGGTAAAGACAGTGTACCAGGTAAAGACAGTGTACCAGGTAAAGACAGTGTACCAGGTAAAGACAGTGTACCAGGTAAAGACAGTGTACCAGTAAAGACAGTGTACCAGGTAAAGACAGTGTACCAGGTAAAGACAGTGTACCGGGTAAAGACAGTGTACCGGGTAAAGACAGTGTACCGGGTAAAGACAGTGTACCGGGTAAAGACAGTGTACCAGTAAAGACAGTGTACTGGGTAAAGACAGTGTACCGGGTAAAGACAGTGTACCAGTAAAGACAGTGTACTGGGTAAAGACAGTGTACCAGGTAAAGACAGTGTACCAGGTAAAGACAGTGTACCAGGTAAAGACAGTGTACCAGGTAAAGACAGTGTACTGGGTAAAGACAATGTACTGGGTAAAGACAGTGTACCAGGTAAAGACAGTGTACTGGGTAAAGACAGTGTACTGGGTAAAGACAGTGTACCAGGTAAAGACAGTGTACTGGGTAAAGACAGTGTACTGGGTAAAGACAGTGTACCAGGTAAAGACAGTGTACTGGGTAAAGACAGTGTACTGGGTAAAGACAGTGTACCGGGTAAAGACAGTGTACCGGGTAAAGACAGTGTACCAGGTAAAGACAGTGTACTGGGTAAAGACAGTATACCGGGTAAAGACAGTGTACTGGGTAAAGACAGTGTACTGGGTAAAGACAGTGTACCAGGTAAAGACAGTGTACCAGTAAAGACAGTGTACCAGTAAAGACAATGTACCAGTAAAGACAGTGTACCAGTAAAGACAGTGTACCGGGTAAAGACAGTGTACCAGGTAAAGACAGTGTACCGGGTAAAGACAGTGTACCGGGTAAAGACAGTGTACCAGGTAAAGACAGTGTACTGGGTAAAGACAGTGTACCAGGTAAAGACAGTGTACCGGGTAAAGACAGTGTACCAGGTAAAGACAGTGTACTGGGTAAAGACAGTATACCGGGTAAAGACAGTGTACTGGGTAAAGACAGTGTACTGGGTAAAGACAGTGTACCAGGTAAAGACAGTGTACCAGTAAAGACAGTGTACCAGTAAAGACAGTGTACCGGGTAAAGACAGTGTACCAGGTAAAGACAGTGTACCAGTAAAGACAGTGTACCAGGTAAAGACAGTGTACTGGGTAAAGACAGTGTACCAGGTAAAGACAATGTACCAGTAAAGACAGTGTACTGGGTAAAGACAGTGTACTGGGTAAAGACAGTGTACCAGGTAAAGACAGTGTACCGGGTAAAGACAGTGTACCAGGTAAAGACAGTGTACCGGGTAAAGACAGTGTACTGGGTAAAGACAGTGTACCAGGTAAAGACAGTGTACTGGGTAAAGACAGTGTACCAGTAAAGACAGTGTACCAGGTAAAGACAGTGTACCGGGTAAAGACAATGTACCAGTAAAGACAGTGTACCAGGTAAAGACAGTGTACTGGGTAAAGACAGTGTACCGGGTAAAGACAATGTACCAGTAAAGACAGTGTACCGGGTAAAGACAGTGTACCAGGTAAAGACAGTGTACTGGGTAAAGACAGTGTACCGGGTAAAGACAGTGTACCAGGTAAAGACAGTGTACCAGGTAAAGACAATGTACCAGTAAAGACAGTGTACCAGTAAAGACAGTGTACTGGGTAAAGACAGTGTACCGGGTAAAGACAGTGTACTGGGTAAAGACAGTGTACTGGGTAAAGACAGTGTACCAGGTAAAGACAGTGTACCAGGTAAAGACAGTGTACCAGGTAAAGACAGTGTACCGGGTAAAGACAGTGTACCAGTAAAGACAGTGTACCAGGTAAAGACAGTGTACCGGGTAAAGACAGTGTACCAGTAAAGACAGTGTACCGGGTAAAGACAGTGTACCAGGTAAAGACAGTATACCGGGTAAAGACAGTGTACCGGGTAAAGACAGTGTACTGGGTAAAGACAGTGTACTGGGTAAAGACAGTGTACCGGGTAAAGACAATGTACTGGGTAAAGACAGTGTACTGGGTAAAGACAGTGTACTGGGTAAAGACATTGTACCAGGTAAAGACAGTGTACCGGGTAAAGACAGTATACTGGGTAAAGACAGTGTACCAGGTAAAGACAGTGTACCAGGTAAAGACAGTGTACCAGGTAAAGACAGTGTACCGGGTAAAGACAATGTACTGGGTAAAGACAGTGTACTGGGTAAAGACAGTGTACCGGGTAAAGACAATGTACCGGGTAAAGACAGTGTACTGGGTAAAGACAGTGTACCGGGTAAAGACAGTGTACCAGGTAAAGACAATGTACCAGTAAAGACAGTGTACTGGGTAAAGACAGTGTACCAGGTAAAGACAATGTACCAGTAAAGACAGTATACTGGGTAAAGACAGTGTACCGGGTAAAGACAGTGTACCAGGTAAAGACAGTGTACCGGGTAAAGACAGTGTACCAGGTAAAGACAGTGTACCAGGTAAAGACAGTGTACCGGGTAAAGACAATGTACTGGGTAAAGACAGTGTACTGGGTAAAGACAGTGTACCGGGTAAAGACAATGTACCGGGTAAAGACAGTGTACTGGGTAAAGACAGTGTACCGGGTAAAGACAGTGTACCAGGTAAAGACAATGTACCAGTAAAGACAGTGTACTGGGTAAAGACAGTGTACCAGGTAAAGACAATGTACCAGTAAAGACAGTATACTGGGTAAAGACAGTGTACCAGTAAAGACAGTGTACCAGGTAAAGACAGTGTACCAGGTAAAGACAGTGTACTGGGTAAAGACAGTGTACCAGGTAAAGACAATGTACCAGTAAAGACAGTATACTGGGTAAAGACAGTGTACCAGTAAAGACAGTGTACTGGGTAAAGACAATGTACCGGGTAAAGACAGTGTACCAGTAAAGACAGTGTACTGGGTAAAGACAGTGTACCAGGTAAAGACAGTGTACCAGGTAAAGACAGTGTACCAGTAAAGACAGTGTACCAGGTAAAGACAGTGTACCGGGTAAAGACAGTGTACTGGGTAAAGACAGTGTACCGGGTAAAGACAGTGTACCAGGTAAAGACAATGTACCAGTAAAGACAGTGTACCGGGTAAAGACAGTGTACCGGGTAAAGACAGTGTACCGGGTAAAGACAGTGTACCGGGTAAAGACAATGTACCGGGTAAAGACAGTGTACCAGTAAAGACAGTGTACCAGGTAAAGACAGTGTACCGGGTAAAGACAGTGTACTGGGTAAAGACAGTGTACCGGGTAAAGACAGTGTACCAGGTAAAGACAATGTACCAGTAAAGACAGTGTACCAGGTAAAGACAGTGTACCGGGTAAAGACAGTGTACTGGGTAAAGACAGTGTACCGGGTAAAGACAGTGTACCAGGTAAAGACAATGTACCAGTAAAGACAGTGTACCGGGTAAAGACAGTGTACCGGGTAAAGACAATGTACCAGGTAAAGACAGTGTACCGGGTAAAGACAGTGTACCGGGTAAAGACAGTGTACCGGGTAAAGACAGTGTACTGGGTAAAGACAGTGTACTGGGTAAAGACAATGTACCGGGTAAAGACAGTATACCAGGTAAAGACAATGTACCAGTAAAGACAGTGTACCGGGTAAAGACAGTGTACTGGGTAAAGACAGTGTACCGGGTAAAGACAGTGTACCAGGTAAAGACAATGTACCAGTAAAGACAGTGTACCGGGTAAAGACAGTGTACCGGGTAAAGACAGTGTACCAGGTAAAGACAGTGTACCGGGTAAAGACAGTGTACCGGGTAAAGACAGTGTACCAGGTAAAGACAGTGTACCGGGTAAAGACAGTGTACTGGGTAAAGACAGTGTACCAGGTAAAGACAGTGTACCAGGTAAAGACAGTGTACCAGTAAAGACAGTGTACCAGGTAAAGACAGTGTACCAGGTAAAGACAGTGTACCAGGTAAAGACAGTGTACCGGGTAAAGACAGTGTACCGGGTAAAGACAATGTACTGGGTAAAGACAGTGTACCAGTAAAGACAGTGTACTGGGTAACGGCAATGTACCGGGTAAAGACAGTGTACCGGGTAAAGACAGTGTACCAGGTAAAGACAGTGTACCAGTAAAGACAATGTACCGGGTAAAGACAGTGTACCAGTAAAGACAATGTACTGGGTAAAGACAGTGTACCGGGTAAAGACAGTGTACCGGGTAAAGACAGTGTACTGGGTAAAGACAATGTACCGGGTAAAGACAATGTACCGGGTAAAGACAGTGTACCGGGTAAAGACAGTGTACCGGGTAAAGACAGTGTACCAGTAAAAACAGTGTACCAGTAAAGACAGTGTACCAGTAAAGACAGTGTACCAGGTAAAGACAGTGTACTGGGTAAAGACAGTGTACCGGGTAAAGACAGTGTACCAGGTAAAGACAGTGTACCGGGTAAAGACAGTGTACCGGGTAAAGACAGTGTACTGGGTAAAGACAGTGTACCGGGTAAAGACAGTGTACTGGGTAACGGCAATGTACCGGGTAAAGACAGTGTACCAGGTAAAGACAGTGTACCGGGTAAAGACAGTGTACCGGGTAAAGACAGTGTACTGGGTAAAGACAGTGTACCAGGTAAAGACAGTGTACTGGGTAACGGCAATGTACTGGGTAAAGACAGTGTACCGGGTAAAGACAATGTACTGGGTAAAGACAGTGTACTGGGTAAAGACAATGTACTGGGTAAAGACAGTGTACTGGGTAAAGACAATGTACTGGGTAAAGACAGTGTACTGGGTAAAGACAATGTACTGGGTAAAGACAGTGTACTGGGTAAAGACAATGTACTGGGTAACGGCAATGTACTGGGTAAAGACAATGTACCGGGTAAAGACAGTGTACCAGGTAAAGACAGTGTACTGGGTAAAGACAGTGTACTGGGTAACGGCAATGTACTGGGTAAAGACAGTGTACCGGGTAAAGACAGTGTACTGGGTAAAGACAGTGTACCGGGTAAAGACAGTGTACTGGGTAAAGACAGTGTACTGGGTAAAGACAGTGTACCAGGTAAAGACAGTGTACTGGGTAAAGACAGTGTACCGGGTAAAGACAGTGTACCGGGTAAAGACAGTGTACTGGGTAAAGACAGTGTACTGGGTAAAGACAGTGTACTGGGTAACGGCAATGTACTGGGTAAAGACAGTGTACTGGGTAAAGACAGTGTACCGGGTAAAGACAGTGTACCGGGTAAAGACAGTGTACTGGGTAAAGACAGTGTACTGGGTAACGGCAATGTACTGGGTAAAGACAGTGTACCGGGTAAAGACAGTGTACTGGGTAAAGACAGTGTACCGGGTAAAGACAGTGTACTGGGTAACGGCAATGTACTGGGTAAAGACAGTGTACCGGGTAAAGACAGTGTACTGGGTAAAGACAGTGTACCGGGTAAAGACAGTGTACCGGGTAAAGACAGTGTACCGGGTAAAGACAGTGTACTGGGTAAAGACAATGTACTGGGTAAAGACAGTGTACTGGGTAAAGACAATGTACTGGGTAAAGACAGTGTACTGGGTAAAGACAGTGTACCGGGTAAAGACAGTGTACCAGGTAAAGACAGTGTACTGGGTAAAGACAGTGTACTGGGTAAAGACAGTGTACTGGGTAAAGACAGTGTACCGGGTAAAGACAGTGTACTGGGTAAAGACAGTGTACTGGGTAACGGCAATGTACTGGGTAAAGACAGTGTACCGGGTAAAGACAGTGTACTGGGTAAAGACAGTGTACTGGGTACGGCAATGTACTGGGTAAAGACAGTGTACTGGGTAAAGACAGTGTACTGGGTAAAGACAATGTACTGGGTAAAGACAGTGTACTGGGTAAAGACAGTGTACTGGGTAAAGACAATGTACTGGGTAAAGACAGTGTACTGGGTAAAGACAATGTACTGGGTAAAGACAGTGTACTGGGTAAAGACAATGTACTGGGTAAAGACAGTGTACCGGGTAAAGACAGTGTACCGGGTAAAGACAGTGTACCAGGTAAAGACAGTGTACTGGGTAAAGACAGTGTACTGGGTAACGGCAATGTACTGGGTAAAGACAGTGTACCGGGTAAAGACAGTGTACTGGGTAAAGACAGTGTACTGGGTACGGCAATGTACTGGGTAAAGACAGTGTACCGGGTAAAGACAATGTACCGGGTAAAGACAATGTACTGGGTAAAGACAGTGTACCAGGTAAAGACAGTGTACCGGGTAAAGACAATGTACTGGGTAAAGACAGTGTACTGGGTAAAGACAATGTACTGGGTAAAGACAGTGTACTGGGTAAAGACAGTGTACCGGGTAAAGACAGTGTACTGGGTAAAGACAGTGTACCGGGTAAAGACAGTGTACTGGGTAAAGACAGTGTACTGGGTAACGGCAATGTACTGGGTAAAGACAATGTACCGGGTAAAGACAGTGTACTGGGTAAAGACAGTGTACTGGGTAAAGACAATGTACTGGGTAAAGACAATGTACTGGGTAAAGACAGTGTACTGGGTAAAGACAGTGTACTGGGTAAAGACAATGTACTGGGTAAAGACAATGTACTGGGTAAAGACAATGTACTGGGTAAAGACAGTGTACTGGGTAAAGACAGTGTACTGGGTAAAGACAATGTACTGGGTAAAGACAGTGTACTGGGTAAAGACAATGTACCGGGTAAAGACAGTGTACTGGGTAAAGACAATGTACTGGGTAAAGACAATGTACTGGGTAAAGACAGTGTACTGGGTAAAGACAATGTACCGGGTAAAGACAGTGTACTGGGTAAAGACAGTGTACCGGGTAAAGACAGTGTACTGGGTAAAGACAGTGTACCGGGTAAAGACAGTGTACTGGGTAAAGACAGTGTACTGGGAAAAGACAGTGTACTGGGTAAAGACAGTGTACCGGGTAAAGACAGTGTACCGGGTAAAGACAGTGTACTGGGTAAAGACAGTGTACCGGGTAAAGACAGTGTACCGGGTAAAGACAGTGTACTGGGTAAAGACAGTGTACTGGGTAAAGACAGTGTACCGGGTAAAGACAGTGTACTGGGTAAAGACAGTGTACTGGGTAAAGACAATGTACTGGGAAAAGACAGTGTACTGGGTAAAGACAGTGTACCGGGTAAAGACAGTGTACCGGGTAAAGACAGTGTACCGGGTAAAGACAGTGTACCGGGTAAAGACAGTGTACCGGGTAAAGACAGTGTACCGGGTAAAGACAGTGTACCGGGTAAAGACAGTGTACCGGGTAAAGACAGTGTACTGGGTAAAGACAGTGTACTGGGTAAAGACAGTGTACTGGGTAAAGACAGTGTACCGGGTAAAGACAGTGTACCGGGTAAAGACAGTGTACCGGGTAAAGACAATGTACCGGGTAAAGACAGTGTACTGGGTAAAGACAGTGTACTGGGTAAAGACAATGTACTGGGTAAAGACAATGTACTGGGTAAAGACAGTATACTGGGTAAAGACAGTGTACTGGGTAAAGACAGTGTACCGGGTAAAGACAGTGTACTGGGTAAAGACAGTATACTGGGTAAAGACAGTGTACTGGGTAAAGACAGTGTACCGGGTAAAGACAGTATACTGGGTAAAGACAGTGTACTGGGTAAAGACAGTGTACCGGGTAAAGACAGTGTACCGGGTAAAGACAGTGTACCGGGTAAAGACAGTGTACCGGGTAAAGACAGTGTACTGGGTAAAGACAGTGTACCGGGTAAAGACAGTGTACCGGGTAAAGACAGTGTACCGGGTAAAGACAGTGTACCGGGTAAAGACAGTGTACCGGGTAAAGACAGTGTACTGGGTAAAGACAGTGTACTGGGTAAAGACAGTGTACTGGGTAAAGACAGTGTACCGGGTAAAGACAGTGTACCGGGTAAAGACAGTGTACCGGGTAAAGACAATGTACCGGGTAAAGACAGTGTACTGGGTAAAGACAGTGTACTGGGTAAAGACAGTATACTGGGTAAAGACAGTGTACTGGGTAAAGACAGTGTACCGGGTAAAGACAGTGTACCGGGTAAAGACAGTGTACCGGGTAAAGACAGTGTACTGGGTAAAGACAGTGTACCGGGTAAAGACAGTGTACCGGGTAAAGACAGTGTACCGGGTAAAGACAGTGTACCGGGTAAAGACAGTGTACTGGGTAAAGACAGTATACTGGGTAAAGACAGTGTACTGGGTAAAGACAGTGTACCGGGTAAAGACAGTGTACCGGGTAAAGACAGTGTACCGGGTAAAGACAGTGTACTGGGTAAAGACAGTGTACCGGGTAAAGACAGTGTACCGGGTAAAGACAGTGTACCGGGTAAAGACAGTGTACCGGGTAAAGACAGTGTACCGGGTAAAGACAGTGTACTGGGTAAAGACAGTGTACTGGGTAAAGACAGTGTACCGGGTAAAGACAGTGTACCGGGTAAAGACAGTGTACCGGGTAAAGACAATGTACCGGGTAAAGACAGTGTACTGGGTAAAGACAGTGTACTGGGTAAAGACAATGTACTGGGTAAAGACAATGTACTGGGTAAAGACAGTATACTGGGTAAAGACAGTGTACTGGGTAAAGACAGTGTACTGGGTAAAGACAATGTACTGGGAAAAGACAGTGTACTGGGTAAAGACAGTGTACCGGGTAAAGACAGTGTACCGGGTAAAGACAGTGTACTGGGTAAAGACAGTGTACCGGGTAAAGACAGTGTACCGGGTAAAGACAGTGTACTGGGTAAAGACAGTGTACCGGGTAAAGACAGTGTACCGGGTAAAGACAGTGTACTGGGTAAAGACAGTGTACTGGGTAAAGACAGTGTACTGGGTAAAGACAGTGTACCGGGTAAAGACAGTGTACCGGGTAAAGACAGTGTACCGGGTAAAGACAATGTACCGGGTAAAGACAGTGTACTGGGTAAAGACAGTGTACTGGGTAAAGACAATGTACTGGGTAAAGACAATGTACTGGGTAAAGACAGTATACTGGGTAAAGACAGTGTACTGGGTAAAGACAGTGTACTGGGTAAAGACAGTGTACTGGGTAAAGACAGTGTACCGGGTAAAGACAGTGTACCGGGTAAAGACAATGTACCGGGTAAAGACAGTGTACTGGGTAAAGACAGTATACTGGGTAAAGACAATGTACCGGGTAAAGACAGTGTACTGGGTAAAGACAGTGTACCGGGTAAAGACAATGTACCGGGTAAAGACAGTGTACTGGGTAAAGACAGTGTACTGGGTAAAGACAATGTACTGGGTAAAGACAATGTACTGGGTAAAGACAGTATACTGGGTAAAGACAGTGTACTGGGTAAAGACAGTGTACCGGGTAAAGACAGTGTACCGGGTAAAGACAATGTACCGGGTAAAGACAGTGTACTGGGTAAAGACAGTGTACTGGGTAAAGACAATGTACTGGGTAAAGACAGTGTACTGGGTAAAGACAGTGTACTGGGTAAAGACAGTGTACTGGGTAAAGACAGTGTACCGGGTAAAGACAATGTACCGGGTAAAGACAGTGTACCGGGTAAAGACAGTATACTGGGTAAAGACAGTGTACTGGGTAAAGACAGTGTACCGGGTAAAGACAGTATACCGGGTAAAGACAGTGTACTGGGTAAAGACAGTGTACCGGGTAAAGACAGTGTACCGGGTAAAGACAGTGTACTGGGTAAAGACAATGTACTGGGTAAAGACAGTGTACTGGGTAAAGACAGTGTACTGGGTAAAGACAGTGTACTGGGTAAAGACAATGTACCGGGTAAAGACAGTATACCGGGTAAAGACAATGTACCGGGTAAAGACAGTGTACCGGGTAAAGACAGTATACCGGGTAAAGACAGTGTACTGGGTAAAGACAGTGTACCGGGTAAAGACAGTGTACCGGGTAAAGACAGTGTACTGGGTAAAGACAGTGTACCGGGTAAAGACAGTGTACCGGGTAAAGACAGTGTACCAGGTAAAGACAGTGTACCAGGTAAAGACAGTGTACCAGGTAAAGACAGTGTACCGGGTAAAGACAGTGTACCGGGTAAAGACAATGTACCGGGTAAAGACAATGTACCGGGTAAAGACAGTGTACCGGGTAAAGACAGTGTACCGGGTAAAGACAGTATACCGGGTAAAGACAGTATACCGGGTAAAGACAGTGTACCGGGTAAAGACAATGTACCGGGTAAAGACAGTGTACTGGGTAAAGACAATGTACCGGGTAAAGACAGTGTACCGGGTAAAGACAGTGTACTGGGTAAAGACAGTGTACTGGGTAAAGACAGTGTACCGGGTAAAGACAGTGTACCGGGTAAAGACAGTGTACTGGGTAAAGACAATGTACCGGGTAAAGACAGTGTACCGGGTAAAGACAGTGTACTGGGTAAAGACAGTGTACTGGGTAAAGACAGTGTACCGGGTAAAGACAGTGTACTGGGTAAAGACAATGTACCGGGTAAAGACAGTATACCGGGTAAAGACAGTGTACCGGGTAAAGACAATGTACCGGGTAAAGACAATGTACTGGGTAAAGACAATGTACCGGGTAAAGACAGTGTACCGGGTAAAGACAGTGTACCGGGTAAAGACAGTGTACTGGGTAAAGACAGTGTACTGGGTAAAGACAATGTACTGGGTAAAGACAGTGTACCGGGTAAAGACAATGTACCGGGTAAAGACAGTATACCGGGTAAAGACAGTGTACCGGGTAAAGACAATGTACCGGGTAAAGACAATGTACTGGGTAAAGACAATGTACCGGGTAAAGACAGTGTACCGGGTAAAGACAGTGTACTGGGTAAAGACAGTGTACTGGGTAAAGACAATGTACCGGGTAAAGACAATGTACTGGGTAAAGACAGTGTACCGGGTAAAGACAGTGTACCAGGTAAAGACAGTGTACTGGGTAAAGACAATGTACCAGGTAAAGACAGTGTACTGGGTAATGGCAATGTACCGGGTAAAGACAGTGTACTGGGTAAAGACAGTGTACCGGGTAAAGACAGTGTACCGGGTAAAGACAGTGTACTGGGTAAAGACAGTGTACCAGTAAAGACAGTGTACCGGGTAAAGACAGTGTACTGGGTAAAGACAGTGTACTGGGTAAAGACAGTGTACCGGGTAAAGACAATGTACCAGGTAAAGACAATGTACCGGGTAAAGACAGTGTACCGGGTAAAGACAGTGTACCGGGTAAAGACAGTGTACTGGGTAAAGACAATGTACCAGGTAAAGACAATGTACCAGGTAAAGACAGTGTACTGGGTAAAGACAGTGTACCGGGTAAAGACAGTGTACCGGGTAAAGACAGTGTACCGGGTAAAGACAGTGTACTGGGTAAAGACAATGTACCAGGTAAAGACAGTGTACCGGGTAAAGACAATGTACTGGGTAAAGACAGTGTACTGGGTAAAGACAGTATACCAGGTAAAGACAGTGTACCAGGTAAAGACAGTGTACTGGGTAAAGACAGTGTACTGGGTAAAGACAGTGTACCGGGTAAAGACAGTGTACCAGGTAAAGACAGTGTACCAGGTAAAGACAGTGTACCGGGTAAAGACAGTGTACCAGGTAAAGACAGTGTACTGGGTAAAGACAGTGTACCGGGTAAAGACAGTGTACCGGGTAAAGACAGTGTACCGGGTAAAGACAGTGTACCGGGTAAAGACAGTATACCGGGTAAAGACAGTGTACCGGGTAAAGACAGTATACCGGGTAAAGACAGTGTACCGGGTAAAGACAATGTACCAGGTAAAGACAATGTACCGGGTAAAGACAGTGTACCGGGTAAAGACAGTGTACCGGGTAAAGACAGTGTACCGGGTAAAGACAGTATACCGGGTAAAGACAGTGTACCGGGTAAAGACAGTATACCGGGTAAAGACAGTGTACCGGGTAAAGACAATGTACCAGGTAAAGACAATGTACCGGGTAAAGACAGTGTACCGGGTAAAGACAGTGTACCGGGTAAAGACAGTGTACCGGGTAAAGACAGTGTACTGGGTAAAGACAGTGTACCGGGTAAAGACAGTATACCGGGTAAAGACAGTGTACCGGGTAAAGACAGTATACCGGGTAAAGACAGTGTACCGGGTAAAGACAATGTACCAGGTAAAGACAATGTACCGGGTAAAGACAGTGTACCGGGTAAAGACAGTGTACCGGGTAAAGACAGTGTACCGGGTAAAGACAGTGTACCGGGTAAAGACAGTGTACCGGGTAAAGACAGTATACCGGGTAAAGACAGTGTACCGGGTAAAGACAATGTACCAGGTAAAGACAATGTACCGGGTAAAGACAGTGTACCGGGTAAAGACAGTGTACCGGGTAAAGACAGTGTACTGGGTAAAGACAATGTACCAGGTAAAGACAGTGTACCAGGTAAAGACAGTGTACCGGGTAAAGACAGTGTACTGGGTAATGGCAATGTACTGGGTAAAGACAGTGTACCGGGTAAAGACAGTGTACTGGGTAATGGCAATGTACTGGGTAAAGACAGTGTACCGGGTAAAGACAGTATACCGGGTAAAGACAGTGTACCGGGTAAAGACAGTATACCGGGTAAAGACAGTGTACCGGGTAAAGACAATGTACCAGGTAAAGACAATGTACCGGGTAAAGACAGTGTACCGGGTAAAGACAGTGTACCGGGTAAAGACAGTGTACCGGGTAAAGACAGTGTACCGGGTAAAGACAGTATACCGGGTAAAGACAGTGTACCGGGTAAAGACAATGTACCAGGTAAAGACAATGTACCGGGTAAAGACAGTGTACCGGGTAAAGACAGTGTACCGGGTAAAGACAGTGTACCGGGTAAAGACAGTGTACTGGGTAAAGACAGTGTACCGGGTAAAGACAGTATACCGGGTAAAGACAGTGTACCGGGTAAAGACAGTATACCGGGTAAAGACAGTGTACCGGGTAAAGACAATGTACCAGGTAAAGACAATGTACCGGGTAAAGACAGTGTACTGGGTAAAGACAATGTACCGGGTAAAGACAGTGTACCGGGTAAAGACAGTGTACCGGGTAAAGACAGTGTACCGGGTAAAGACAGTGTACCGGGTAAAGACAGTGTACCGGGTAAAGACAGTGTACCGGGTAAAGACAATGTACCAGGTAAAGACAATGTACCGGGTAAAGACAGTGTACCGGGTAAAGACAGTGTACCGGGTAAAGACAGTGTACTGGGTAAAGACAATGTACCAGGTAAAGACAGTGTACCAGGTAAAGACAGTGTACCGGGTAAAGACAGTGTACTGGGTAATGGCAATGTACTGGGTAAAGACAGTGTACCAGGTAAAGACAGTGTACCAGGTAAAGACAGTGTACCAGGTAAAGACAGTGTACCGGGTAAAGACAGTGTACTGGGTAATGGCAATGTACTGGGTAAAGACAGTGTACCGGGTAAAGACAGTGTACTGGGTAAAGACAGTGTACTGGGTAAAGACAGTGTACCAGGTAAAGACAGTGTACTGGGTAAAGACAGTGTACCAGGTAAAGACAGTGTACTGGGTAAAGACAGTGTACCAGGTAAAGACAGTGTACTGGGTAAAGACAGTGTACTGGGTAAAGACAGTGTACCAGTAAAGACAGTGTACCAGGTAAAGACAGTGTACCGGGTAAAGACAGTGTACTGGGTAATGGCAATGTACTGGGTAAAGACAGTGTACCGGGTAAAGACAGTGTACTGGGTAAAGACAGTGTACTGGGTAAAGACAGTGTACTGGGTAAAGACAGTGTACCAGTAAAGACAGTGTACCAGGTAAAGACAGTGTACCAGGTAAAGACAGTGTACTGGGTAAAGACAGTGTACTGGGTAAAGACAGTGTACTGGGTAAAGACAGTGTACTGGGTAAAGACAGTGTACCGGGTAAAGACAGTGTACTGGGTAAAGACAGTGTACTGGGTAAAGACAGTGTACTGGGTAAAGACAGTGTACCGGGTAAAGACAGTGTACTGGGTAAAGACAGTGTACTGGGTAATGGCAATGTACTGGGTAAAGACAGTGTACTGGGTAATGGCAATGTACTGGGTAAAGACAGTGTACCGGGTAAAGACAGTGTACTGGGTAAAGACAGTGTACTGGGTAAAGACAGTATACCGGGTAAAGACAGTGTACCGGGTAAAGACAGTATACCGGGTAAAGACAGTGTACCGGGTAAAGACAATGTACCAGGTAAAGACAATGTACCGGGTAAAGACAGTGTACCGGGTAAAGACAGTGTACCGGGTAAAGACAGTGTACCGGGTAAAGACAGTGTACTGGGTAAAGACAGTGTACCGGGTAAAGACAGTATACCGGGTAAAGACAGTGTACCGGGTAAAGACAGTATACCGGGTAAAGACAGTGTACCGGGTAAAGACAATGTACCAGGTAAAGACAATGTACCGGGTAAAGACAGTGTACTGGGTAAAGACAATGTACCGGGTAAAGACAGTGTACCGGGTAAAGACAGTGTACCGGGTAAAGACAGTGTACCGGGTAAAGACAGTGTACCGGGTAAAGACAGTGTACCGGGTAAAGACAATGTACCAGGTAAAGACAATGTACCGGGTAAAGACAGTGTACCGGGTAAAGACAGTGTACCGGGTAAAGACAGTGTACTGGGTAAAGACAATGTACCAGGTAAAGACAGTGTACCAGGTAAAGACAGTGTACCGGGTAAAGACAGTGTACTGGGTAATGGCAATGTACTGGGTAAAGACAGTGTACCAGGTAAAGACAGTGTACCAGGTAAAGACAGTGTACCAGGTAAAGACAGTGTACCGGGTAAAGACAGTGTACTGGGTAATGGCAATGTACTGGGTAAAGACAGTGTACCGGGTAAAGACAGTGTACTGGGTAAAGACAGTGTACTGGGTAAAGACAGTGTACCAGGTAAAGACAGTGTACTGGGTAAAGACAGTGTACCAGGTAAAGACAGTGTACTGGGTAAAGACAGTGTACCGGGTAAAGACAATGTACTGGGTAAAGACAGTGTACTGGGTAAAGACAGTGTACTGGGTAAAGACAGTGTACCAGTAAAGACAGTGTACCAGGTAAAGACAGTGTACCGGGTAAAGACAGTGTACCAGGTAAAGACAGTGTACTGGGTAAAGACAGTGTACCAGGTAAAGACAGTGTACTGGGTAAAGACAGTGTACTGGGTAAAGACAGTGTACCAGGTAAAGACAGTGTACTGGGTAAAGACAGTGTACTGGGTAAAGACAGTGTACTGGGTAAAGACAGTGTACCAGTAAAGACAGTGTACCAGGTAAAGACAGTGTACTGGGTAAAGACAGTGTACCGGGTAAAGACAGTGTACTGGGTAAAGACAGTGTACTGGGTAAAGACAGTGTACCGGGTAAAGACAGTGTACTGGGTAAAGACAGTGTACTGGGTAAAGACAGTGTACTGGGTAAAGACAGTGTACTGGGTAAAGACAGTGTACCAGGTAAAGACAGTGTACCAGGTAAAGACAGTGTACCAGGTAAAGACAGTGTACTGGGTAAAGACAGTGTACTGGGTAAAGACAGTGTACTGGGTAAAGACAGTGTACTGGGTAAAGACAGTGTACTGGGTAAAGACAGTGTACTGGGTAAAGACAGTGTACCGGGTAAAGACAGTGTACTGGGTAAAGACAGTGTACCAGTAAAGACAGTGTACCAGGTAAAGACAGTGTACCAGGTAAAGACAGTGTACTGGGTAAAGACAGTGTACTGGGTAAAGACAGTGTACTGGGTAAAGACAGTGTACTGGGTAAAGACAGTGTACCGGGTAAAGACAGTGTACTGGGTAAAGACAGTGTACTGGGTAAAGACAGTGTACTGGGTAAAGACAGTGTACCGGGTAAAGACAGTGTACTGGGTAAAGACAGTGTACTGGGTAATGGCAATGTACTGGGTAAAGACAGTGTACTGGGTAAAGACAGTGTACTGGGTAAAGACAGTGTATACAGTTTATTAAACAAAAAATCAAAACCGTATCCTGGAACCACAAGATTCTGTAGAAGGGAACACAATGAAAACAGGATCTGAATAACAAGAAGAGGGATGACAAGTCAAATCGAGTTTATTTGCTCTAGTAAACGTGTGTGTAACAGGTTCGTTTATTACTGGAGACCAGGGGCAGACAAAGGTCCGACCTCCAGCTCCTGTCGTCCACAACTGGATTTGTACACAGCCAGTTCGATAGGTCAGTGACCCAGTCTCTTTGTCCACCAAGAAAAAGGTGACCAGGTACATTTCTTTTTAGAAACCTCCCCCGTGGTGTCATTGCCATCAGCAGAACATCCTACAACTGACGACTCCTGCAGTAGATAAATAATGGGCAACTGCGGCTCTTTAAAGGCCTTTTGGTAATGCCAGCGACGCCACTGCCCTTTGGATTGCACAATATCACGTTTAACCATTTATTGCCAGGTGTATGCAATGCACTGCAAATCAAACAGTTAAAGGAGCAGTAAACTTTTTTATGAAAAAATATATATTGTAGGGATTTTCCTACTGAGTAAAATAAGGGCACTCCCGCTGCTGAGAGATTTATATTTCCAGAGTTATTATAGTTTAAACCCATGTTTTTTTTACATTAGCAGTGCCCTCTAGTGGTCAAATTCTAATTAGATTTCCTGTTAGATTCTAATGGAGAGGAAAGTCAGAGACACACAGTTATCCATAGAATGTGATAGAAAATGCCTGTCACTTCCTGTCAGTTAGATCTATCAGGAAGTAATCACACAGTAAACTCACTTCCTGTCAGTTAGAACTATCAGGAAGTAAACACAGTGAATTCACTTCCTGTCAGTTAGAACTATCAGGAAGTAAACACAGTAAATTCACTTCCTGTCAGTTAGAACTATCAGGAAGTAAACACAGTAAATTCACTTCCTGATTATTTAAACTGCTATAAATTTTGAATAAAACATCTGACAGTGATGGGAGTGACCTTGTTTTATTCAGCAGGAAATGCCCTGTAAAATATGTGTTTTCATAAAAAAATGTTTACTGCTCCTTTAAAGAAGTGAGGACTTTCTGGACAGACGCAATGCCACAGATGTTCACATATTACGGGACAAATTATGATAGTGGATTAGATATCTCTTCAAATATGATGCCCAATTTAAGGTTTGTTTCTGGGCTGTAAGTGCCATTTCAATACGATTTTAGAAAAATTACTATTCCATTTTCTGGAATTGAGGCGTTTTTCAGGTTGGAGAGGTGGAACCAAACACAGAAACTACAAATCACAGATAAATATGTGAAAATGTCCACACTTTGATAAACTTTATATTCAGCCTGTCACCTTAAGATAG
Source organism: Rhinophrynus dorsalis (assembly GCA_037306005.1). Taxonomy (NCBI): domain Eukaryota; kingdom Metazoa; phylum Chordata; class Amphibia; order Anura; family Rhinophrynidae; genus Rhinophrynus; species Rhinophrynus dorsalis. The sequence continues at coordinate 2,301,184 of CM074727.1, read as the reverse complement.
GAGTCATATTTCTGTAAATAAAGTATTTTGGAGAAATCAACCTTTACGTGTTCGTGCCACAGTCTGGCACGTTATGCTAATTCCCGGCACAGTATGCTAATTAGTTCTGTTCCAGACCAATCGTAGCCCTCGCTGTGCTATCAGACACCCCCCCCCACTGTGTGGGCCCTGCCTGGATTCATGATACTTATATTCGATAAGTCAGTGGTTCTAGACAGAAGATTTCCAGACACCTACTGTCTCTTGATCAGATATAAAAAGAAACGTATCCTTTGTTACGTTGCACTGTGGTGCCCCAAATATGAATCACACACCAACTTCAGATAATGGGGTAACACAAGGTCAACCGCTTTTATTGTAATCCACAATAGTCAAGTAGGCAGTGGGGGGAAGTATTGGGCTTCTAACTGTGCATTCTAATCAGTTCCTATTAGTGGCCGTTACATGGGCTGAATGAGGGAGCACCTCTGTAGGGCTGGATTTCTCATGAGGCAGAGAAGGCCTTCTGCCTACAGGCGCACCCCACAGAGTGGCGCCTGTCATTGGGACCCGTTTTTTGTTTTTTAATTTATTTATTTATTTTTATTATTATCCTTGGTGTGGGCACTAACCCCCCACCCGGTTAGGTCTGCGCCTCCTTCGGAACAGACCTGTAGCTGCTGAGCCCCCTCGTCGGCTCTTTAGTAATACAGAGCGCACTGGGTGATGACATCATCATGACATCATCTCCCAGCGCTCTGCATTACTCAAGAGAAGACCGCGGGGGAGCTTCAGCAGCTACAGATCTGTGCAGAAGCAGGCGCATACAGACCTGTCCTGCCTCTGGACCACCAGGGAGAAGGTAGGAAACAGGGGTGGGCGCAATGTGAGGGTAATATGGAGCTGATGAGGGGCAATGTGAGAGCAACATGGAGATGGGGCAATGTGCAGATGATGGGGGCAATGTGATGGCAATATGGAGCTGATGGGGGCATTATGGAGCTGATGGGGGGCAATGTGAGGGCAATATGGAGATGACGGGGGACAGTGTGGAGATTAGAAGTATTGTGGAGGTGTCCAGTGGAAATGGCCAATGGGGGGGTGCTTCAGATTTCTGTGCCTACAGGCTCCTGAGATGTAAATCCGGCCCTGCATCTCTGTACACAACTAGCGCATTCAGCGTCTCCGTGCCACACTGACTTCCTCCCTGGTGGTTGCCATCTTTGTGACTCACCGGCGTAATGACATCATCTGCTGGCGCCAGACACTGCTGCATATCACAGCCAGCCTACACCCCGCTTCCCAATTTGCCTTGCTCCACAACATCCTTATTCTCCCTGAAGAAGAGACCTGAGTTGTCTTGAGAGCGTCTGTCCTAAAAGCACCCAGTTACCAATAAAAGTATCACCCTACCTGTCTTCTGGACTCATTCATAGCACAGTGTGTGGGAATACTGGCCTAGCACCAACACTAATTAGCAAAAAGTGCCAGACTGTGCCACCAACAAATAAAATGAATTTTTCACAGACTATATTACAAACAAATAGCAAGAAAAGTATTTTTACTTCTCTTTACAATTCACTAAACACATCTTAGGATAACAGGTCTACTCTCATCCTTTAATGACCAGAGTGCTGCTCAACACAGCCCATTAAAGGGATAGTAATACTTCGTTTTATCTTTATTTTATTTTGTATTCATTAAAAAAACATGAAGAACGATATAAGTCTTATCTCTCAAACCTTTATGGTTTGAGAGATATTCACAAGCAAAGTTTCCCCTCCCGCCCCTTTTACCTAGTGTAAGCCATCTCTTCTCAGATGTGGAATCCAGTCCATAGACCAGACAGATAACAGCAGGGGACAATCTTCTTCCTATGAGAACAATGAAAGCCCCGCCCCTTTTACCTAGTGTAAGCCATCTCTTCTCAGATGTGGAATGCAGTCCATAGACCAGACAGATAACAGCAGGGGACAATCTTCTTCCTATGAGAACAATGAAAGCCCTGCCCCTTTTACCTAGTGTAAGCCATCTCTTCTCAGATGTGGAATCCAGTCCATAGACCAGACAGATAACAGCAGGGGACAATCTTCTTCCTATGAGAACAATGAAAGCCCTGCCCCTTTTACCTAGTGTAAGCCATCTCTTCTCAGATGTGGAATCCAGTCCATAGACCAGACAGATAACAGAAGGGGACAATCTTCTTCCTATGAGAACAATGAAAGCCCTGCCCCCCTTGAAAAGCTTTTCAGGTTTTTCCCTTATCTTAATTGAAGATTGTCCCTCTCTGCAGTCTACCTGGGCACCTCCCTTCTGATCTGGCTGAACAGTGTTATATCAGTAAAAGGGGCAGGAGGGGGATACTTTGTCATTGAACTACAACTGACAGAATTTAAATAACACTCTCCAAAGTCCAAATACTATGAAGATTAATTAGAGCCGATTTTATTATGAAACATTACTATCCCTTTAAAGGGTGTAGTAATAGGAGAAAAGACATATTATAGGGGGAACCAGATGTTAGAGGGAACAGGTGGGATTGTCCCTCAGGACCAAGATTTGTGAGTCCTTTATTTATTTCTTTGCTATGCGAGATACTTAAATTATTATTAGTGCGGCACACGAGAAGTCCTCAACTTAACCCTACACCTGCTGGGTATATTTAGAGAGCAGTGATATGGTTTTAAAGGGATTAACACCTCTAGGATTGAATGGCGCCATGCTACTGGCTGCTCATACTGTCAACCACCATTTTACTTCCCCTCCAACAATGTACCCCAATTACTTACACTTCATCTTTACTAATTAGATTTAACCCGTGATTGCCAGAGGCACATGCAATATGCAGCTTTGTACGACTCGTACAAAAGCAAATTTACATACTGTGCCAGACCAAGATGCAGATATAAATATAAAACTCATAAATGTATATTTTGTGTAGCCTATTGACCAGCAAGGATTTAAAGTGACAGGCTCATATTAATCCTTTGAGTGCCAGAGGGGTTTGCTACAGATTGCTTCTCAATCCATTACACACCCCTGTGTAGTCAAAGGATTAATAATCTCAGCTGGTCGTGGGGGGGGGGGGTTAAATGGACATTAACACATATATTTAATATGTATTAAACGTTTATTATGAACAAAACACACTGTAAGGCAATACC